>OZ038378.1:30691781-31206781 GCA_964036045.1 Eutreptiella sp. 'Long Island Sound 2002' | reverse complement strand
CCCGTCCATCTTCACCATCACCACCAACTGGCGGCGGTGCCACAGCACCCCATCCACCTACACCAACACCATCACCATCACCGTCCGCACCAGCATGTGGAGTACCCGCATCCCCTGCCCCAGCAGCACCCACGACCGCCTCAACACACAGTGCCGGTGCCGGAGCCGGTACCGGTGCCTGAGCCGGGGCGGAGCGCCCAGCAGCGGGGGGTGTCCCAAGGGGCTGTGCCACAGCACCCCGTGCACTTTCACCATCACCGTCACCATCACCTTCCGCACCAGCAAGTGGAGTACCCACATCCCCTGCCCCAGCAGCACTCACGGCCGCCTCAGCACACAATGCCGGTGCCGGAACCGGTACCGGTGCCTGAGCCGGGGCGGAGCGCCCAGCAGCAGGGGATGTCGCAAGGGGCTGTGCCACAGCACCCAGTCCACCTTCACCATCACCATCACCATCAATGTCCGCACCAGCGTGTGGAGTACCCACATCCCCTGCCCCAGCAGCACCCACGACCGCCTCAGCACACAATGCCGGTGCCGGAACCGGTACCGGTGCCTGGGCCGGGGCGGAGCGCCCAACAGCAGGGGGTGTCGCAAGGGGCTGTGCCGCAGCACCCCGACCACCCTCACCATCACCATCACCATCACCGTCCGCACCTGCATGTGGAGTACCCTCACCCCCTGCCCCAGCAGCACTCACGGCCGGTGCCTCAGCACACAATGCCGGTGCCGGTACCGGTACCGGCACCAGGGCCGGGGCGGGGCGCCCAACAGCAGGGGGTGTCGCAAGGGGAGGCACGTGGCGTGCCCCCTGGCGAGGCGAGGAGAATGGGGGCACCTGCGGCTGCGCCACCCCTGGCGGTGCCCCAGCCGGAGTTTCCCGCGGCGGGGTCACCACCGCGGACGGTCCAGATGCCGGACCCAGCCGTGCCGCGCGAAGCCCCGCCCGTGGTGCCGACGGACGCTGAACCAGTGGTGCAGGGTGGGGGTCTGCCCCCGACGCATGGGATGCAGGGCGCGGCCCCCATGGGGAGGACTACGGCGGGGGAACGAGAGGGGGATGCAGCGCAGGAGGCGGCAGTGGCTGGCCCGCGAGACATCAGCGAGCTGCTCGCGCAGGCCCTGGAGGAGTACCGGCGGACAGCCGTGGGGAGTGGGGGAGCCGCGCCGGAAGGGGCTGACGCCGGCAAGCTGATAGCGCAGGCGCTCGCGGCTGTCGCCCCGAGGACGGAAGGGGCCAAGGGGACGCCGACGGAGGCGGTTTCTTCGGGGGGACAGGACGCGGGGCGGGGTGTGCCGAAGGCGCACACGCCGGCGGAGGGCGGCGGGGTCGTGGAGCCCAGTGGGGGACGTGCCAAGGGGGAAGGAGTGGAGGACCGGATGTGGGAGTGGCGGGAGTGGCGCCAGGTGGCACCCGGTGAGCCGTGTCCGGCGGGGCTGGCGTACCGCATGGATCTCCATGCGGGCACCAGCTGGGCCCGGCTGCCCGCCAACCTGCGGGCACAGCTGGACGCGGCGGAGGCGGCAAGGGGCGGAGGCGCTGACGAGCGGCCTCTGGCGCCCTTCCCGCCGCGGCCGGACACGCCGCCGGCGGTGGTCGCGGATGGAGAAGGGGTGGAGGGGGAGCAGGAGGAGGAGTGCGAGGGGGACGAGGAGGCATACGGGCCCGGCGAGTCGGCGCTGGCCCTCATGTTTGAGGACGACGCCGGGCCCGACGTCTACGCCGGCATGGACGAGGACCCGGCCAACAAGCCGCTGCGGCCCATGCCCACTGCGGTGCCGCCCCCTCCCCTGGGGAGCTGTGAGCGGCGGCACTGCAGGTACCATGCGGCCGAGGGCGCCCACAGGCACCGCCTCACGGGCACGGGGCAGCGGGAGGCAGGGATGCTGGCGAACGCCCTGGAGCGCTATGAGCTCCAGCGCCCAGGGCAGGTCGCCCGGGAGATGGCCCTGGCGGCAGCGTCCCCGGACAACGGCCAGGTCCGCTGTGTCCAACTGGGGGATGCGGCGGTCCTGGGTCACCACCCCGGTGATGTCCGGGCGGCCGAGCCCCAGGAGGCCTCCCCCTGTCGGTGCGCTTGTCCGTGGGGCGCCTGCTGTCCGAGGCAGGGCTGGAGGACGTGCGGCGGGACGAAGGCCTGTACGTGGCCTTGTGGCGAGGTGGGGCTGACGCTTGGCGTCGCGAGCAGGCCGAGCGGCCCCTCGCACCCCAGGCGCTGGGGTCCCATGCGCTCCTGGTGGCGTTGCACCGTGAGGGTGCAGAGGTCGTGTTCGACGCGGACCGCCTGCTGCTGACCGGGGATGGGGTGGTCCTCGTCCCCACCACCAGCAGCTACCGCCTTGAGAGCCGCGGCGGTGACCTCAAGCTGCTGGTGGTGGTGGGCAAGCGCCTCGACGGGAGCGCCGCCCCCCGGGGTCCGAACACGCGATCCCGGTGGGGGGTGACGAGGAAGCAGGCCGTGGCGGTGACGGGGTGGGGCAAGAGCAACCCACGGGGGAGGAGCAGCAGCAGGATCAGCCGGAGGTGGCCGGGGAGGAGGTGGACGTGCAGGCCATTGTGGCGGCGGCCCTGGCGAAGTTCACGGTTGCTGCGGGCCCGCCGCCGACGACGGAGGCACTGGAGGAGGAGGACCAGCGCAGGAGGGGTGAGGAGGCACAAGTCGCCATGGAGCAGGACGAGGAGCCGGAGTTCAAGGGTGAAGAGGCACAGGGCGCCGGGGAGCAGGACGAGGAGCTGGTGATCGTGGGGGCGAAGGAGGCGCGTGAGGTGGGTCCACGGGAGCTGGGGGTGGCGGATAAGGCCGGGCCGAAGACGGGGGAGGTGGAAACCTGCAGGCACCGGGCCAAGGGGAGGTGCATGCGGGCAGATGCCTGCCGGTACGCCCACCCCCAGCCGCCGGTGCCGCGGGGAGTACCCCAGGAATTACTCCTGATCCTCCAGGCCATGGCCCGTGTGGGGGCCCTCAGCCTGGACCGCAGCCAGGACCACGGCCGGGGCCACGGAACGTTGCTGCAGGAAGCGGTGGTAAAGGCGCAAGGGGGAGGGCTCCCGGCGGTGGGGTATGCGGTGGAGAGTGGGGGCCTGACCGAGTGGGCGGTGGCGTTGCCATGTGGCATGGCGGCCCTGCTCACTCCGTTCCCGGTGGTCCCGTGGAGGGACGTGGTCGCCGTCCAGGAAGCCAATCTGGGATGGGTGTGCACGTGGCACACACACCCCGCCGGCATGGACCCTCGCGAGTGGCAGGCTAAGGCGGTCTAACGTACCTGTCCTGGTCGTTGCCGGCAGCGCCGGGTGCGTGGGCGCAGTGGTGGGACAGGGCGCTCAGCTGGGCGAGGGATGGCAGTGCTGTGGCGGCCTGCCTTGACCTCCCGCGCGAGCCCGTCTCAGTCCAGCCGTGGACTGTCTCCCTGCATCTCCCCGCAGTGGCGGCTCGTCTTGCGGCCACAGACCTGCAGGTCTCGCTGCTGGGAGACCGAGAGCGGCCAGGGCTTCGCCTGGGTCAGGGGTTGGAAGCTCGCACCGCCCGCCTCCCCAGCCCTGTGGACGGGGACATCCTGGGGGGACTCCAGTTCACGCGGGCTGGCGGGGCTGATGTCTGGACCGCTGTCCATCGCCAGCTCCCAGACGCGTGGCCCCAGGTGTACCGGCCCCCTGGTCACGAGCGTCTGGTGGGAGTGGAATGGCGCGTGTGGGCCGCCAACGGCCCGTCCCCACCTGTGGTGGTCCTGCCCAGGAGAACCAACCACCCCAGCTGGGAGACCGTGGCGGTCTTGTGGGGATGGGTGGCGGTCCGTGGGGCCGATGGCCACGTCTTCACTGCCCCAAGGGGCACGGTGGTCGAGGCTGACGGGGGGACAGCGTTGCAGCTCACGGCAGAGCCCCTGACCACGCATGCTGTGGTGGCCGTCCTCCAGTGGGGTGCAAACAAGCCACAGCCCTGGCGCGATCCGGTCGCTAGGGCTGTTTGGCGGGACCTGCCGGTCCTTAAGGCCGCCGTCTGGTCAGGAGGAGCAGGGCGGCGTCTCCCGGGCGCATTCCCATGGCTGCGGGGCTGCGGAGACGCCTCTCCCCCGCCAACTGAGTTGCGGGGCGCCCTGGAGCACGTGTACTCCAAGCCCAGGCACCACTTCCTGGTGGCCGCGGACCATGGGGTGGAGCTCAGCGACGACGTGGTCGCGCTGGCAGCCGACGTGGTGCATGGCCTGGCCCCCCACGCCATGGTGCTCCCGAGGGAGGGGTCGGAGGGCCAGCGGCACGACCAAACCCCGGCTGCCCTCCTCATTGCGAGGTACGTCGAGCTGGGGGGCTCGGAGGCGGTGTACCTCGACCGGTTGGAGACGCCGGGCATGCGGCACTGGACGGCCCACCACCTCGTGGCCCCTGACATGCGGTTGGCCGTGGACCCGCTGGGCCGGCCTGTGGTGTCGGGGGCCCCGCCCCAATGGCCGCACACGTGGGACATGGCGGTCCGGACGATGCGCATGGCACCCAGGGGCCAGAAGGCGGGATGGCCGGGTGCAGAGCATCTGCCGGCGGAGGCCCGGGCGGCACAGGTGCAGCAGCCGGCCGGCAACACCAAGGACTGTGGCGTGTGCGCCCTCACGTCTGCCGTCGGTACCCTCCTCAGGGTGCCGAGGCCGGGCAACCTCCTGTCCGCGCTGGACAGGCGGTGGGTGGCGGCGGTGGTCCTCAACACGGACATGGGGCCCATCGCGCGTCTGCCGTCCCTCGGGGAGCTGCCTGCAGCGGTGTTGGAGGCCCTGCCGGCGCCCCGCACGCCCTTGGACCTGGCGAACGTCCCGCACAACGTGGGGCTGCCCGGGGCGCGCATGCAACATGCCCTGCTGTGTATGGCGGCGGCGGCGGACGGGGGGATGTCCATGCTGGCGACGGTGTCCCTGCAGCACGTGCAGGACGCGATGCAGCAGCAGCGGATGCATGCCCCCCAGCCGTGGGAAGAAAGCGCCAAGCGGTGGCTGAGGGTGGAGAGCGTGCCTTCCACCCATGCGGTGGGCATGGCGGATATGGGGCGGAGTATTGGGCCTGTGTTCGGGTGGAAACAGGGGGACTGGAGTGGGTCGTAGTCACCGCGTGCCGGCTCAGGAGGCAGCAGTCCAGGGGCCCGGCTTGCTACCGGGTGTTCCGGGAGTGCCTCAGTGGGCTGCGGCCGGTGCGCAGGGCGCACAGGTGCACGGCCGAGGACATCCTGCCGGCGCCGGCGGTCTTCGTGGGGGTCACGCGGCCGCCGGTGATCCAAGGGCAGGACGTCTGGCCCGTAGCCCCGAGCAACGTGTGGCAGGCTGAGCATGCAGCCGGCATGTGCAGGGCGCTGCGGGGTCACGCGGCGGCCCTCCCCAGGGCCCCGGCGGCGCAGTCCTCCAGCAACAGGCCGGCAGCCTCGCTGGCACTGCTACATAGCGCGTCGCGGGCGTGGTATTGGGTTGTGGCGGCATTGGAGCCCCACTCCTCGGCGCTGCGCCTGTACGATCGCGGAGAGGGCACGGTGCTCACGGTCCGCCCCGCCGACCTGGAGGCCCTGCACCTTAGTGCACTGAGTGGCGACGGGGGCGACGCGCTGTACCTCCAAGGGACTGTGACAGGCGCGGCCGCGACACGCTTCCGCCGGCAGAGCGGAGGAGATGCCCTCCGCCTGGTCATGGCGGAGAGCATGGGGCCGTGGCTCCGGGCGTTCTCCACGTCCAGGTGGAAGGTCGAGGGCGACCGGGAGAAGTTCGCCGACGCGTGGCGCCGCTGGGTGGAGGAGCAGTTTCCCGTGGGGGGAATGCTGCACCTGCCGCAACCACCAAGCGTGCCACCAGTACGGCCTGCGGCACCCCCGGCCGCGGCGGCGAGGCAGGCCCCGAAAGCGGCGCCCAAGCCGCCGCCCAAGAGGGGCCAGCCGCCTCAGTATGGCGGCTATGCCAACATTCGGTACGTGCTGCAGCACTTCGGTGGTGACTTGGCCACGGATCAGCGTGGGACAAAGACGATCAATGTCTGCCCCTGGTCTCGGCTGGATGGGGCTGGTCACTGCACTTGGAAAGCTGGCACGCGCTGCCGGCCTACCCACCTCCACCCCAAGGACCTGCTGGACCACATCCAGCGGGACCATGCGACTGATCCGGCGCAACGGGACCAGGCGCTGCCCATGCTGGCTGGCGTTATGCCGCGGGGCCGGGCGGGGCCTTTCGCGTCTGCCCAGGCGGGGTCCAGAGCGCTCACGCTGCCCACGGGTGCCCGCCCTGCGGCGGAGCGCGGGGCATCGTCGTCGGCGGCACGATCTGGGGCGATTGGGTCTGCAGCACGGAGTGGGGCAGTGACTTCAACGGGGAGTACGGTGGCAAGTACATCCGGCGGACAGGCAGAGGGGGAGCCCGCCGCATCTGCCGGGTCTAAGCAGGCGACGACCGCCTCGGGCGGAGGCCCACGGGGTCAGGGGCCGCCTCGCCGGCCGCCCGCGCCGGGTGCGGGTGGTCCCCCTGAACCTGCTGGTGGCCCCTCTCCGTCCAGTGATCCGGATCCGGCGGGGGGCCCCAATCCTCACGTGCAGCCATGAAGGGGCCCAGCCTCCGACACCCGAGCGGCGGTGTCCTGGAACGTCCAGGGCTCGATGCGGGGGGACGGCGTACCAGTGGCCCCAGGTATGCTTGACGGTGAAGCGGTGGCGGCGGGCATCATGAAGGCCGAGGGTGCCATCCTGGGCCTATTCCAGGAGACCGGCCTGCAAGACCCACAAGGTGTGGTGCACTCCGAGAACCAGTGGCGTCACCACGGGTATCATGCGTACCCAGGGGTGGATGCCCAGGCAGCGTCGGCGGCAGCGGTGCGCGGCGGGCTCTTGATTGCCCTTCGGGCGGACGTGTTCGCCGCGGAGGAAGTTCGAGATATCGTGGACATCGTGCCAGGCAAGGCCATGGCCCTTGATGTGGTGACCGCAGGTGGCACCCTCACGGTCATCAACGTCCACGGCCCGGGTAGCGGCGGCGACTCCTGGGCGTCTAAGGCGTCCTTTTGGGCTGACGTGGCCATGTACGCGGCGGCCAAGAGCGCGGGTGGCACCAGGGCCGTGCTCCTCGGAGGGGACTTCAACGTGTGGCTGGAGTCCCCGTGGCACCCTACCACGAGGAGGTTCCAAGCCCTGTGGGAACAGTGTGGTTTCCACAGGGCAAGCCCGGAACGGGAGGAGGACAGGAGGCCCACGAGGGCAGGGCACCGACTGGACTCCTTCCTTCTAAACTCGCCTCTGGTCCCATGGGCGGCGCGTGAGCGCCCTCACTTGGCGCCGGAGCGGTCTCCTGCGTCACTGGGGTCGGATCATGGCCCTGTGGTCCTGGACATCCCACTGGCGGTGGCCGGCAAGGAGAGGGTCACCAGGATGGCCTACTCGCACGCCCAGGGCAGGCTGCATGCCATACGCCCGGACTCCCCGGGGGTTCGTGAGGCGGCAGCGGCAGTACTGCAGAAGGCCTGCGGGGATCGGCGGCTACAGGCGTGGCTCTCGTCGGACCAGGACACTGCCACCATGGGCACGTCGGAGGTGCAAGCGGTCTTTGACCTGGTCTACGCTTTCCGTGATGACGTGTCCAGGGTCACGGGAGTGCGCATGCCTTCAGGCGTGGACCCGCAGTACCCGTACGGGCAGGCGGAGACGGAGGCGTCGTTGGACCAGGTCCTCTCGGATCAGCAGGCCGTGGCCTGGCGCGCCCATCAGCTGTGGCAACGGGACGCGGCGGCGGCCGGACTCCACTCCCAGGAAGCGACTGCCCTGCTACACCACCTCCGGCGAGTGGACCCCGACCTGTCCCCCGCCTCGGTAGAGGACCTGCGTGCCGCATTGGACCATCAGCTCCACCAGCTGGAGACACGCGTGGAGGAGCTGCGGGATGTCCTCAGGAGCAACAGGCGCCGGTCCATCAAGGACTACTGGCGGGGCAGGGTACCGGATCTGCAGCTCCGATGGACGGCGATACGGGGGGCCATCAACGTGGTGAACTATGCCCCGTCAGGCCTATGGTCCGTACGCGTCCGCGAGTCAGAGAAGGTGCTCTTGGAGGCCTCGGACGTCATCGGTGAGGTCCAGAGGTATTGGGAGGCGCTGTACGCCAAGCGGCCAGTGAACCTGCCGGCCTTCGAGCGGCTGGTCCGGGCCCACATTCCCAAAGGGGTGCCGAAGGAATGGAGGTCGGTACAGGACTACACCATGCAGGACCTTAAAGACGCCGTGAGGCAGGCCGTGGCGGACGACAAAGCTCCGGGGTCCAACCGGGTCACGGCTGCCCTCATAGCAGAGCTGCCTGAACCGGTGCGGGGGCTCCTGGTGCATGCGTACAGGGCAATCCTGCGGGGTGCGGACGTCCCGGAGTCCTGGCACGAGGCCATTATCTGGCTGATGCCCAAGGGCACAGCCACGGGCAACCTGGACGAGTACAGGCCGATAGCGCTGGGGCAACAGGACATTGGAATGCTCATGACTCCCCTTATGCGGAGGTTCACAGCTGTTCTGGCACGCAAGGGACTGGCCGCGGACTGGCAGTTCGGAGCCATGCCGGGCTCCACGGCGGCTGCCCCGGTGTTCCTGGCCCAGCGCAGGCTGCAGCGTGGGCTGGAGGAAAACCACGTCCTGGCCTTCGATGTGTCAAAAGCTTTTGACACAGCGCCGCACGGAACGCTAGCGCTCCTCCTGCGCCACATGGGTGTCCCGGAGGAGCTCATCAGGCTCTTCCACACCCTCAGCTGCGGGTCTCTGGTGCGCATCATCACCGCGCACGGCCCGACGCCGAGCATACGACTCCACAGGGGCCTGCGGCAGGGCAGTGCGGAGAGCGCTGTGCTCTACCTCCTCCTTTTGGAGCCTCTCCTGCGGAGCCTCGCCTGCAAGGCGCTGGGAGATGCTCGCCATGCGGTGCCACCCCTGGTACAGGCGTACTGTGATGACCTCCTGTTGATAGCGCACTCCCTGCCGCAATTCCTAGAGTATGCGGCGGCGATAGCGCGGTATCTCACTGACATGGGCATGTCCCTCAACGTGGGCAAATGCGCCTATGCCAATACCGCCCGCATCCATTTGATTATGGTATACCTGAACCCAGGGGACACGGCGGCCCCATGGGTATGCTTACGTGCCAAGGGCACGGTACCATACTTGGGCCTGCGCCTCGATCCCAGGGGGATGGCGACCATGAAGGAGAAACATGTACTCCGGTGTGAAGCTCTGCTGGGCTGGTGCAAGAACACGTTAGGGCCGGCGTCGGTGCCTCATGAGGTGATGGCGGCAGTGGTTGGAGGCATCGTGCGGTACGCGGCGCCCTACCTGTCCGACACGGCGGAGGCGGTGATCAAGCTGAATACTGCCATCAAGGCTGCGGCCCTGCAGTTCGAGAAGCTGCCCAAGGACCTGTCCAACGTGGCGGTGCGGTCAGGTCATGGGCTACGGTTGGCGGATGTCCAGGTTATATGCCGCGACTCCGTCGTGGCGACCATGGCTCAGCTCACCCACCACAGGTCGACGACAGTCCGGGATGAGCTGCGGGCCATGCTCCGAGACATGCACGTGCAGTACGGAGTGTGCGGGCAGTTCATGGTGCCCTCTGCGTCATTCGCCACACACGCTGGCAATACGTGGGTGGACAGGGTACTCAGAGCGATGGGGACGTTGCGCGTAGGGCATCTCATGCCATCGTCGGTGTACTCGTGTGTACACGCCCATCTGCCGCAAGTGCAATGGGCGGGGCGGAAGTGGATGTCCCAATCCTATACCTTCAAGGGTAGGGACATCTGCATTCTCTCGGGGCCCCGCACAGATGCGACAGTACGGTCCCTGACTGATCCCGCAAATGACCTCCTGCATGCGCGGCTCCCCTGCCCTGCGCCCGGGCACTGGGCGGTCCAGCTTCAGGAGTGCAATGAGGACCACCTGCACCTTCCGCACGCGGGAGTAGGGCCCCACCAGCTGGACCACGTGTGGCTCACGGGGCTTCGCGACGTCTTCCGGCCGCAGCTGCCCGGTCCGTTGACTCACCGGCTAATACACCCGGTGCGCCGAAAGAAGGCCAGCAAACGCAATAGGCAGTCCGCTGCGGGGGACGTGTATGTGGTGGGCGGATACAGGGAGGAAGGATGGGACCCGGCCAACCCGGGGCTGTCCATGCCGTTCGTCCCGCTAGCCGCCCTCCTGTTTCTGTTGGGGGACGTCTTTGAGGGCTACCAACAGCAAGACGATCCGGCGTCCGTCCCCCTGCTCACTCCTCACGCCGGGGGCGGCATAAGCCCGCCACCACTGTGGGTTGTGCACGGGCGGCCAGCGTTTTCCAGGGCGTGCGCGGCGGTGCACAAGTGCAGCGAGTGGGCAATTGTCCTGCTGCTGCCGGCAGGCCCAATCCCGGATCCGGATGAGTACTTGGTCCCGGAAGTGGTCCGGATGTCCAACATGCCGCACGATCCGCACGTCGCCGTCACGTCGTTGCGTGATGGCGGCGCAGTGGAGCAGGGGTCTGTGGTGGTATACCAGCCTTCCTGCTCCGCAACAGTTTGGGGAGCGGAGTATACCACCGCCCTGGACGCCATAAAGTCAGTCTGCGGATGTGACCTGGCCTGGAGACCACATGCGGTGTATCGACCGAGGGTGGTCCTGTCCCCGGAGCTCACGGCCTCCAGTGCGGCGTCCCTGGGAAAGGTGGTGCAGAGCCCCCACTCCGACGTGGCGTGGCTGGAGCCCCACCGGTACTGCTGGGTGCCGGTGGCGACTAAAGTCACATCGTCTGACGCGTCGCCCCAGGGAGACGACGCCACAAACGTGGCGGTGGCCAGCCACGGAATCCCCACGTGGACGGGTGCCATCTACGGCACGGTCCCGGAGGCAGAGATCATTGGCGCGGCGGCGTACTTGTTGCACACGCCCCCGTCAGCGTGCACGGTACACGTGGTGGATGCGTCCGTCATAGGAGCGCATCTCCGCAGGGCGCAGGAGGCCCTGTACCGTGGCATCAAGGGGCCGACATCACATCTGGTCAATCAGCACGCACTGAGCTGGATAGTGGAGGGGCTACGGCGGCTGCCGCGCCGAGTTGGGGGGCCGCACCACTGGGTGGTGAGGCAGAGCTCGCACTTGGCGGCGGTCCCGCTCGAGGCACCGGACTCTGCCGCGGCCCGTGCAATGGCCCCGCCTGTCCATCTTGTCCTGCCAAAGGAGCACGCCATCCTCTTGGTGCCGGGGGATAATGGTGAGCTCGAGCGGCGTGTGCCATCCATGCAAGCCCTTCAGCAAGTCCGGGAGATGGAGTGGCGTTCGCTAGCGGCTCGCACCAGGGCGCACACGCCACTGGCTGGCGCCTGCGAGGCGATGCCCCTGGGAGCTGTACACCACGGCCCAACGCACAGGAATATGCTGCGGGCACGTGACGGTCGCTTGCCCACCATGCAGGTCATGCGACGGTGGAGACAGAAGCTCACGCGTATGGCAATACCAGCCCACCCCTGTATCTTCTGTGGGGGGCCGGAGGAGGACATTGGCCACATGCGCCTACTGTGTGCGCGGGACGAGGAGGTGGCTGGGCTCCTGTGCAGGCGTGTGGAGGAGTTCACGGCGGAGCTACCCCTGATGGACAGGGCGGTGGAGTTCGTGGCGTGGAGGGAGCACGGCTGCAGGTGGACTGAATCCCTGATGGCGGGTGTCGTCCCCGGGGACCTGAAGCGGCTGTTCGCTGCGGTGCGAGCGGCGTCGTCCCGGGGCCCTGCCAAGGCCAGGCTCTTTGTGGAGGACATGGTCCAGATTGGGGAAGATGTGTATGCCCGCAAGAACCATCGGCTCACCCAGATCATGCAGCTGCCGATGCAAGATCGAAGGAGAGCGGTATACGCGTTCCTGCGCGGTGACACACCCTTCTGCCCGCCGGCAGGGAGGATCCTGCAGCGTCCGCCGTGGAACCCGTTTGCCGGCCTCCCCGGCGACCTGCGGGCAACCTTTCAGAGGGCACCGCTGCACGCACTGCTAGTGTCGCGGTCGTGCATCGAGCATGACGAGGCCCTGTCCTTGTTCCCTCACTGGATGGCGGCGGTGGCGCAGGCCTTCGACCAGTGGATCGGTTCCTGGGTGGCGCGGGACATCACGACATTCAGGGAGTGGTCCCGCGTGGTGTCGGCGCAGTCGTGGGCCCAGGTGCGTGGTACCAAGGTGAGAAGCCCTGACGGCCAGAGTGATCCCTGGCTTCAGGTGTACGCCAACCATCCAGCTGTGGGGAACGTCATGGGCTGGCCTCGCGAGGTGCTGCCGGTCCTTCAGCAACCTCTGTGCAGTCTCCCAATCCTGGCGGTGGCTGTCGTACTTGACGTGGGTACGTTGTGGCTGTATGACCGGCAGCTGCGACGAGCCGTACCAGCGGTCACGGAGCAGCGGTCCATGGCAGTGTTAGTGGGCTCCAAAAAGCTGGCACGGATACAGGGCAACGACGCGCAGGGCCACGTCACGGAGGCCATGTTCTCTCTGCCAGAAGGGGACGACCACGTGGCTGCCGATGCCCGTCACACCCTTGACACCCTGGGCCTCGAGGCGGTCATTGAGGCTCGGGCGGGAGGACAACGCTTGGTTCTGGCTTCCGCCAGGGACCCGGAGCAGGACGGGGTTGATGTCATCGGGGAGGTCTTACGAGACTACGGTTGGGAGCTCCTGGCGCATGGCACGCGCAGCCCCAAAGTGGCGCAGTGGCCCCGGCTGCTTGAGAGCCTGCCGGTGATGCCCGACGGGCGACCGATACTCCGCCCGGTGTCCACGTGGGAGGAAGCGAGGCGCAGCCTCCTCAGTTGTGCCACAGCACGCACGCTGGCGAGGGCTTTGCTCGGGCTCCAGGACGCGTGCTGCGATGTATGGCAGGACCTGTGGTCGCAGTGTTGTGAGGGTAGCTGCGTTCCATCGCGGTCTGTGCTTCCGCAGCGATGCCACGGGTGCGGGCAAACGGTGTCAGTTTGGGTTCATCAGTGTGCCTCCGCCCCGCTGTGCGGGACATGTAAGGAGCGTGCCGATAGGGGGTGGCCTAAGGCGAGGTGGGCACTGCGGCACTCTGGGCAGATGTCCTCAAGTGCCTGGATGACTATCCAGGATGGCCTGAAGAGCGTCCGAGTGGAAGGGGTACGGTGCCCTGGAGCGCCGTCTGCGGCCCTGCCCCTGATGCTGTGGTGGGCGGCTCTGGAGGGCGACTCACGGATACTCTGGTTGTGGCATCGCGGAGGAAATGGTGACGGCGTGGTGGGGGCCGGGGGTGCAGATTGATGGGGTTGGGAATTGTGGGTGCACCAGCTACCGTCCCTACGCTGGACGCAGCGGAGGGGGTAGCGCCTGAGAAGCAGAGCCTTCGCGGCCTGATTGTGCGGTACTGGCAGGCGGCGTATGACGGCCAACGCGATGTGACAGGTCGTGCCGGCCTGATGGTGAGCCGTACTGCCCCCGTGCATGAGGGTCGGACAGGGATGCTTCACCCGCCTGCCCCGGGTCGCCGCGTACAACAGTGAGGTGTCATGGGTCGTCCCGACCAGGGTAATAAGGCCCAAACCCCTGTAGGGTATTCCCATTGCACCGGGGTCTCTACTGGCGGCCCGGCTACGGCAGTAGTGGGAGTGGTTGCTCGGGATACACCGGGGGTGCACGGAGTTGTCTGGGGGTTACGGCGTTGCGGCGCCCCCTAGGAGTGTTACACGGGGTTGCGGGGTCAGCCTGCAGGCCCCGGGAGCGGCGACGAGGCGAAGATGTGTGCGTGGAAGGATATGACAGTGTGGTCGTCAGGGGGACAGTATGGCGGGCGTCGTGGGGATGGCGTGGCAGCCTGGGAGGGGCACTCACGGGGGGCACGTGGACTTCCAGGTGACGGCGTACTGGAGTCTTGGGGGTAAACGCGGCGGTACTGGGATCCGTACGGTGGGGGTACGCGGCGGTACTGGGGAATCGTACAGTGGGGGAGCAGCGGGGAAGTTCCAGATGACGGTGTACTGGCGTCGTGGGGGTATGCGCGGCGGTACTGGGGACCGTATGGTGAGGGTGCGCGGCGGTACTGGAGGGCCGTACAGTGGGGGCGCTACGGGGTTGCATGGCGGTACTGGGGTGTCCCCCTGACCCCTCTAACAACTTAGGGGGAGCGCGGGGGCATCCCCTGGCCCCGTTAACAAACTAGAGGGACCGTGCCTGCGGGCATGTACATAGTCTAACCTCTGACCATGGCCTTGTGGTTGCGGTGGTGCGTGTCGTGGCGGCTCGCAGGTGGCGTCGGTGTGGCAACAGCGGTACTGCGTGGCGTCGTAGCGAAGAGTATGCGGTCGCCTCACAACTGTAACGGCTTACCCCTGGGGGGCGCCAGTCCGGTCGGCTAGAGGCGAGGAGGGCAGAGAAGCGGCATGCTGAGTGGTCCGGGGGGTGGCGCGCGGGCCAATGCTATAAGTAGGCTCGCCACGTCGTCGGTGGGGGCCGAACCTGCGGCCTGGCCGCTGTTGTTGCGGAAGAGGCGCAACCACGGAAGCTGGCCAATCAGTGCAGGTAAGGGTCAAGGGTAGGCGCCAGGGCAATGTATGTGGGCCAGATGAGGTACACCTGGTTACCACGGCCCGGGGCGAGCCTCTGGTGGGTACCCCTACAGGGGGTCGATAATCAAGCTACGGCACCCACCAGCCCGAATCCCAGCCAGCGATATACACGGGTTGCGCCACTCCCGTTGCGTAGCGGCCGGCGTCCCCCCCTGTAGACCCTCAAGATATATTATATGTGTGCAAGTGGATATCTCGAAGCGGATTGGGCGCTGGCCCCTGACATGGGGTGCCGGCATGGTATATATCAGGGGTGTGGGAGCAGCTCAGGGCCACGGGGACGTGGAATTGGTATCGTGTTTCTGTACTATACTAGGGGGATGGTGCGGTGGGTCGGTGGCGTACATTGTGGAGACATGGGGGCGATGAAAGCTGAGGGCCAGGCTAGGCTGGAGCCTCCCAGAAATCCTGGCTATGCACATACGGGCTATTGCGTGCTGGCAGAGGGATACGTGGAGCCAGGGGTGGTGGGCAGTTTCGAGGACGCAGACGGCAATGGATTCCATGGGGTCATGGGTGATGGATGTCTCCACGGTGGCGGGGGTACGCGAACGACGGAGGGTCAGCTCTCGCTTCGCCGCATGCGTGCTGCTTTGTTCCTTGGTTGCCGCTTTGCGACGGACAGAGATGCCCTTGCTTTCTGCTTGTTGCGATGCTGCTGCGCTGCTTTGCCTTGCCCCCTTACCCCCGGCGAACAAACGGGCCAGCGTCCGTCGCCGTTGCTAATGCTAACGCTTTGCAGTTGCCACTGCCCCCAAAGCCTGGTTGACCGGTATCCCCGGTCCTCTGGGTCCTCCTTCATGCTGTGGGCCACCTCAGGCAGCCCTGGGACCCACGGGATCGAGCGAGGCAGGAACCACCTGTCGGCGCGAGATGCCCGGTAACTCCAGTAGACGGCATGATAAGTGGTTATGACTATGACTATGACTATATATACATATATATATGTATATATATATATACATATATATATATATATATATATATATATATATATATATATATATATATACACACACACACGGCAGGATTGTGTATAAAGTCTCATGTCTGATGTCTGATGTGGCATGGTGTGTGCGCAGTGTATCCAAGAAGATGTTTGATGTTCAGGTGTGTGGGGTGTGGATCTGGGTCTGATGCTTGGAGGAACTTCTTGGGGAGGGGGGGTTGGGAGAAGCTGCACCTAAATCTGTAATTTTGCCCCCCCCCCCCCAGCCCTATTGAAAAAGCAAAAGTCGAGGGGAAAATGGGAGGCCTTGGGACAATTGAAAAACCATTGATCATTGGGGAACCACCTTGGAAAACCAGAAACATAGTAGTTACAAAAACCAAAAAAAGACAAGTGCAACATTGAAAACCAAAAGGGGAAAATGGGGAAAATGTGGGAGCACCAAAACTGGGGAAATTGAATAACCACCAGAAATCAATGGGGACACCTTGGAAAACAAGGCCGGGAAAAAGAAGGTGCAACAGCAAAACACAACAAACAGGCACATGCACACATGTGGGCACCACCATCTTTTTCATCGATTAGTCCATCCATGCCATCCATAGGTTGGGAGCAGCAGGGTTGGGAGCTGCTTGGCGGTACTAGGAAACGTGTTACACGGTCCGTATAGGGCACAAAGGCATCCCACTGTGCCAACAAAGGCAATGCGTGTTGCATAGCAATGTCCCTTGTTTGTCCACAGTTGCTACCACTTGGTACTTTCACACCAAGCACATCAAGAGAGTTTGACAACGCCGCCCTTGTCCAATCGCGCAGCTTGCCATTTTGCACTGCCATTACTAACTTTGCCTGCATCTTGGCGACACCACGCCTCTTGTCTAGCTTACGTGGTGTTGCCAATTCGTCTGCGTTGTTGTTTTCACCATCCCCGCAAACATCATCGGCAACATTCACCACCACCTGTGTACAAGGGTGTGGACCTGCACAAAAGCATGCATGACAAACCAAACATGTGTTGCCACAGATGCGTACTACCTGCTTGCATGTGGCACACTGCATACCTCTTCGAAAGGTGATGAAGTCATGATTGTCAACATGGGTGTCAGGGGTACCATCTATGGGGTACCATCTAAATATATATATATATATATATATATATATATATCCTCCAATCTACACCCCTCTCCCAACTCTAGGTGGCTCCACCACACGGCTCTAAGGTACGTGCGAAGGGCACAAAGTGGTGCATACACGTGGTGGAAGGGGCTAAACTCGGTCAAAACGGGCTCAAAACGGGCTAAAAACACTTGTTTGAGCATCCCAAATGGTCCGGGATCACTTTTGGAAAAACCCATTTTTGGTCCCAAAGTGGCCCATTTTCAAGGCATTTTGGGGCTTTCCATGAGCCAAAACCCGTCGCCACGGGCTCAAAATGGGCTAAAACCACTTGTTTGGGCATCATAGATGGTCCAGGATCCTTTTTGGAAAAACGCGTTTTTGACCCATTTTTGACGCATTGTTGGTCCCGAAACGGCCCATTTTCAAGGCATTTGGGGATTTTCCATGGCCCAAAACGCGCCACCACGGGCTCAAAACGGCCTAAAAACACTTGTTTGGGCATCGCAAGTGGTTTGGGAACAACTTTGGAAAAAATCATTTTTTTCGCCCTGAGGACCCTGCGGACCCACCCTTGGCCCCCACGGTGTGTGGGCTGGCCGGCCCTCCGGCTGCACCAAGTGACCACTGGTACGGGGGTCTACGTGTCTCGTTGGGCAATTCTGAGGCTTGGAAACCATAAAAAGTGGGGGGTTGCGGGTGGACTAGGTGCCCTCGGAATCGGACTTTGAGCCACGTAGCCCAAGATACGGCCCGTTCTTGGTTTCGGGGTGCTGGTGCACATTGCGCAGTTTTTGGAGCTTTTTGGCGCCTTTTTGGGCCGTTTCTCGGACATATCGTGGAGTTAGAGGGCACCAAAGGTCCCTTGGTCACCAGAAAGTCAAGCCGCACGTGGAGTGTAGGAGCCGTTTGCCTTCGTTTGGCTGTTTTGAACCCTTACTAGGGCTGTTTTGGGCGAAAAATGGCTGATTTTGGCCGAAAACTGCGCAGATTTGGGAGGGCACCTCCCGACTTGGCGCCCCCGCCGCGGGCCGCCACCGGTGAGTTTCTGGCTCAAAACTTGGATTTGGCAAGGCCACCACCTAGGCTCTAGGATGCCTAAAGTAGAGTCAGGCCCGAGGCGTTGGGAAGGTGCAATGGCCAAAACGGCACGGAGACTTGCTTGTTGCTTGTTGCTTGTTGCTTGTTGCTTGTTAGCTAAATTTAAGGGGATATATATATATATATATATATATATATATATATATATATATATATATATATATATATATATATATATATATATATATATATATATATATATATATATATATATATATATATATATATATATATATATATATATATATATATATATATATATATATATATATATATATATATATATATATATATATATATATATATATGTATGTATGTATAGTGCAACATCTGTGACCACATCTACCTTGTGTTGTTCTGTACCCTTTCCAAATGGTGCCGTTGAGGTCAGTAATGTACCCGGCCCTCCAAAGAAGGGCACAATGTCACCATCATCAGCCACTGCTTCATTACCTTGTACAGTTGTAGACATTGAAGCATCGTAGCTTCCACGGATTCTCGTGCATTTACCTGCCGTGAAACCCTCTGTCTTGGGCACACATCAAAACGTGCACTGGCAGCCAGGTGCAATGCCACTACAATGCCTTGTCCCTTTGCCCATTGCTGTAAAGGGGGCAAGTTGGAATGCAATACCATGCACATGCTAAGGACATGTGTCTCCACAATGTCATGCATACTACTGCCGAACCTCCGGCGCAACGAGATGGCACGCTCTGCAGTAGCTTCAGCAGGGCAATATGTTCGCAACAACGCAAGGACACGCCACACATTCACCCACTGTGCATGCGCCTTTTCAGGGGCCAAGGCCTCCAACATCTTGGACATTTGCACGTTTGCAAAGTGCTTTACCAGGTGCTCCTTAAGGCCCGCCTATTGTGCCAATACACGGTCGCTGTTCACATGTGCTGCTCATCTTGGTGTGAAGCCATGAATTGACGCAACTGCCGTACACCATATGTGGCATGCTCACTGATCGGCAGAGCCAGCAAACGGCCATGGTCTAACAACACTGCACACTCCAGCACCCCTCTTGGGTCAATTGTTGCGTGGCCCTCCCTGATGCACACATCGGTTACTACACTGCAACTGGTGTGGTGAACGTGAACCAATTCACCTACAGTCACAGCATCACAACTAAGACTGTAGGCAGGCTATGCTGCCTCAAGGGTCAGCATCATCACCATTGCAAAATATATTAATGGAATTCGGCCTCACAAATCAAAAGGTCATGGTAACCACGTGAACACCAAACAAATGCGACATATTACATCCCAAAGGGGGGGCACGCTTTTGGAAATGCTCATGCAGGGGGAGGGGGAGGGTGGTGTTTTCCAATTCATTTTCCATTGTACGTGAAGACAGACATGGACCGCAAAAGAAAGCGAGCACGGAAGGCACCATTCGAAAAAGTAGCTTCAGGTTCTAAGGAAATTGGACACACAACAGAGCCCCTTCTCAGATATCTTGTTTTTGGAAATGAAGGTCGGATACACCTTGTGGGGAGTGGTGTGGACCCCTCAGGGACGTCCCTGTAGGTGCCCATGGAATTTTGGGGTTGAGGCTATGAGGCACTTAGAAGCCGTGGTGCAGACTGCACTTGTCTCCCTGCTGATGGGATGGCACGCAGGCTGCTGGTGGCCCGGGCCTTCTCAACGCACAAAGCGCACAAGTGTCTCCATGCTGTGCAGTGCATTCATGTGTTCAAGGATCCGCAGGGGGCAGTTCTCCGTGCACAAAACGGTGCGTTTTTTGACCTCTCTACCGACACGAAACAGCCCTTAAGAAAAAATTCTCTCCACAAGTTTGTGGCACAACACAACCCGACATCGGCAGAGCACCCTCACACGGTGCACAAATGAATTAGATCATCACTGAAGGGGTTGTAAAGAGGACAAAATGCAAGCAACGGGTGGGTACATGCCACCTACACTCCACCTACAGTCACAACCTCACGGCTAAGATTGTAGGCAGGCTATGCTGCCTCAAGGGTCAGCATCATGACAAGTCCAAATTGTATCAATAGAATTCGGATTCACAAATAAAAGGGTCATGGTAACCACAGGAACATCAAACAAATGAGACATCTTTTCACACACATATTTTGCGGACAGACAACACGACATATTGCATCCCAAAGGAGAGGCAACCTTTTCCATATGCTCATACATGGGCGAGGGGGAGGGTGGTGTTTTCCCTACTTTATGGTCTTTTCCGAATCATTTTCCATACTTCCTAGAGAAAAACACACAGCACAAAGGAGAGCAAAGCATGGAAACATGGAAAGCGTAGCAAAACGAAGCATGCAAAGCACAAGGGGTGTGTATCAACACTAACAATAATAGATGGCGCATAAATATGTGCTAAGTAAATTGCCCCCCCCCCCCCCCCGACCCACCCACCCCTTGGCCCTTCTAATGCCTTCGATCCCGTCTCCCATTGGTGCTTTGAAGCACCCCCCTAGGAAAAAAAACTGCCATGGAAAACATGCAACCCCCCCCCAAGAAAACAATTGACATGGAAAATACGAACCCGTGCGCCATATAGGGGGGGGGGGTCCGATGTAGTGCATAATAAGGGGGATTGGGGGAGGTGGGTTCATGGTTGGGTATTGGCGGTCCATGAAAGTCTTATGTCTGATGTCAAATGGCCGACTTGGTCGCTATACACAATCCTCACACGGTGCTTCCGATGCCGTGGGAGACAATAGGGCATGGGCACTTGAAGTAAGCCCCCTCATTGCATACCCTCATCCACAACCTTGGAAGGATTGAATGGGAGGCAGTGGGGTAGGCGGCAACTATTACTCTGTACACACACCCAACATGTTTAGGGCTAAAGAGTAGGTGGCCCACCCTTCGCATATTGAGAGAGCGCTCTTGCCACGGTGCAAACTTTGGGTATATTTGCGGACCCCCAAGGTCATTTCGCACCCGCTTGGGAGGCGTTAACCATGCGTTGTTGTGCCCATATGGTGTAGGTATGCCATGTAAACATCGGGTGCCATCCCCTCCTTGTATACCCCTCACCTCAATCTTGAGGGGAACTCACGGGAGACTCTCAGTCATCGGCACTTGAATCACCGAAGTATGATCCCTTGTTGCATATACATTACTAACTTGCTCCACATAGACAAGTCCTTGGTTTGGCCACATGGGCACCACACAAAAACCATGCGCAGGTTGTGCTCAATGTGCTCACCCAAACCTGCATGGAAGTTAAACGAGTGGAATGACTTCGAGAGCAATGAGAATGGGAGCACAACGGAGTGTAGCAAGGGTGCAGCCCAAGGGGGAGTGTTTGCCTAGCGCGCACCCGCCGGCTATTGTTGTACCCAGCATCCCCACTTCCCACACAAGTCCTCTAGACAAAGACCAACGACAAACCCTTCCCTGTAGAGCACACAACATGAGAGTAAATATGCGAATTCAACCTGCTCAACACATGTGACATGTATTGTGCCGAATACAACGCTTGTGCCCACAATTTTGGGTCAACACACTCAGCACAACAATTTTCATTGCAATGTGGTGGTGTGTGTCTGGGAGCACAACACACCAACATCAACCTCATTCCCCGCATCATCATGCATGGTAGCTGAGTTGCTTGCATCATTAGTCTTCCCAACATGAGGGAAAATGTGTTACCGTGGTCCAAAAATGGGGCTGAGTACGCAACACCCACCTTCTCAGGGTGTTCAACGTGCAGAGGAGTAATATGGTGCGCCTAAACATTGGAAGGTTGGGTGAACGCAACCTTCACTAGCTATGTGGTCAGTGCCATCTCAATATCTGCAAAAGAGAGAGGAATCAAAGTGACTACATAAATTCATGCCTTCTTACCCGTAAATATAACATTTCCTCCTAGGTCCACCATCAATGGTGGTTCCGCAAGCTTGCCGTACAACCAATTGAGACATCAAATCAACCATTCCGACAACTTACCTACCCCCCCCCCCCTCCCTCCAAAGCCCCCCCTCCCTCTTTTCTACCAAGGGTGTGGTGGACATGGCTAGGCATGGCATCCCGGCCCTTGTGTGCATCATAGGGCAACATGTCGACATGCCCCTCCACCCCTTTGTCCGGGGGGACACCCTTGTCCAAAAAAAAAATGTTCCAGCTACTTTGGCACCTATTTGTTAGTGCATCCTGTGTTGTGAAACATCGTGCTCCACTCCAGTTATGCAACCATCCTTTTGAGATCTTGGTGTCCAGCAATATCGAGTGCATGGAGGTGACAGGCCCAGCTAATTTGAATTGAAAAACTATGAGCCTGCATTTGTGCATTTGCATCCACCTATTTTGCTACAGGGTACTCATGCTAATACCCCCGGGAGGGTGCTTGCATGCGCACTTTTTTGGACCCCCAAACACGCCATTCTAGGAAAATAAATATTCGGCACTCTGTGTTGCCAGCATTGCACAGCTGTGTTCTGTGTCATCATCCCTTACGTATACCATGCGGACACCCATATCATTGGCGCCCTCACAGGTCTACATAGCTTATGACCCCCATGACATGCACTATGTGCAATGTGTAGTGCATCCTGAACCCGCAACCCTAAGCCAAGAATCACGGCATGATACAGCATCACAGAATCACAACATGAGTCTCAACGTTGTACATGGTTGTGCACTGCATTTGAGGGCTTTGACCCGTAGACTGCACTGCTAAGGTTTCTTTGAGCACCCTACCAACATTTTTTTCGGAATCCTACTGGCCCTCATGATCCAAGTACCATAAAGAATGCCCACATTCCTTCTACTCTGTAGGAAGTCCTTACTAGGGATATGCATTATTGAGATTCCATCGCGTCCAAACCACAAGGGAATGTCTATGCACTGTGTGTAGTGCCCACACAATGAAACCTAGCCAAAGAGGAAGGGAGGAGTGTGTTGGAAGATGGGGGCCACCTTCTGGGGACATAGATATTATGCCTTGAACTCATTGGTGCCCAACTTGTAGCAGCACTATGTGGGCCGTTACTGACAAGCTGTGCTAATGATTCGCAGAGATTCGAGAGTGCGGATGCAAGGTTCAAGTGCCGGCTCATAAAGAGAATCCGCAAGGGACGTTGTTTACTAGAGATAGCAAGGCGGTGGCCATGAAAGTTGGAATCCGCTTACGAGTGCGTAACAACCTACCTACTAATTTGTTGCATTGTGAATGTACAAGACGTCCGGTGATTCCCCATCGTCATAATCCGGCATCCATCTATAACAAAGAACGTGCGGCAAAACCGGGTTAAGAAGGATTAAATTGGTCGAAAGTGGTTTTAAAGGGTTGGCAATTTGAATGTGCCATATTCTCAATGCACATGAAGCATAAAAAATTTTTGTTATGGAACAACAAACTTGCGAACAAGGGCCAAAACTAGGGTTCAAGTAGTGGCCAATGTACAAAACTTTGCACGGCATGCGCACTGTGTGCAAGGCATTCCCCAAGAATGCGCTAGCCGGCTAGCAGCTGCCGTGGGTGAACCTCGAATTGCCATCCGCTGACCGCCGACCACCAAACAATATTGCCGTCATGCCGTGGCCGTTCTTAGGGTGCATATATAACAACAATTAAAACTCAAGGACGGCCCTGCTCCCCACAGCAAGTGGTACATATGGTAGACGGTGCATGCTGCCTAGCTCATTGTGGGATGCGGTGCCCCGAGACCCCAAAAAGTTGAACTCCACACGAGCACCGCAAATGGATGTGTGCGGATCAGAGATGGCTTTTAAAAACGTCACTTGTCATTTCAACACTGGGACATGGACCGCAAAACCGCCGATGGTGTTTCCGGTGACGCCATAGAACTGTGAGAAACTTTTCTAATGCGCCTTCACTTTTCTCCCCCTTTTCTGCCCCATGTGCCCCACCCCACTTTCCCACAACCACCACTTCCACAGCATGTGGCCTCTGATGGCAACTTTCTTCGCAATATACCCAATTTTCCTGGGCAATAGTATTCCAAGTGATGTTCCGGATCTGGCTAGGTCTCAAAGTTGCTTTTGAAAAGAGTTTTGTCTGAGCCCTGCACGGCTTTGTGTGCAGTTTGCACAAGAGGGGGGGTGCAGGCTCTCAGTTATTCCAGAAAAGTAGGCTCATTGCAATTGCATCATGATTAAACGTCTGGCCACACTGGGAGCAAAAACGAAAACAGAATTTTTGTTAGCACCTCTTCGTCTCGTAGTTGAAAATCTCACATGGCAAACAACAAATAAATAGGTAGGGTGATATAGTAGTACAGTGGGTAGAGTACAACTATCAAATGAACTTTCTGCTTTGAGTCCACACACAGGGCTCTGACCACATCACTGGTCCCCTGCATGGTCTGCCTGTTAAAAAAGAACAATGCCACACTACCCCCGATGCACTGCCGAGGCAGCTTTTTTGGGCCGCTTCCCTAACCCCTTCCTGCAGGACCACTAAATCCGTCCCCTCGACCGCTTCCCTAGGGACCTGCAGCTGCCTTTGCAACACCACATGACACTGCACACTATATCTCCTAGCCCAAGCTAGCTCCCCGTAGTCACAATATGAATATCACCCCCTCGTGTGGGGTAGCAACAGACCAGGCTAAGCATCACTCTTCCTGCCCTGTTCCTGTTGCAGGTGGCTGCCGTGGAAGCACAAAACCCCCCGTCCAAAACCTGATGGAAAAAACCTGCAAGGAGGCCCACGCCCAAAGCCCCAAGTGCATTCTTTGTGGCCCAAGCAACACGCACCACGCTGTTAAAACCAAAACAAAAGCGAGAACAAGATATCCTCTCGCTTTGGAAAAGCTTCTCTAGAGTACAGGGGATGTGCAATCGGCAACCGCCACAACACAACCAACATAGGTTGAGTCTCGGCACAGGGTGAGGCTCGGCGCGAACATGCACACACAGACGAGACACAGCTCACAATAGGTAAGTGGTTCTCTGGGCCTGCTGCAACATAGGTCAACACGCACACACATGCACACGCGGTGCGGCAGACAATGCAAACACAACAAAACAAAGCATGGAACCCACCATGGCAGTTTTGTGGATACAGCTGTTGGATGCGCACACGCAACAAATTTTCTCCACACAGCGAGGTGAAGGGGTTGCAGGACACATCTTGTGCACACCGTGCCATCAAGACGGAATTGTCGAGTTGCTGCACCACCTATTATTTCACAAGATGTGAAGCTGAAACTGGTAAATCCCCGCCCAAGTTGCTATGAAAGTCAGAAACGCGGTAAAATCCCTTGCGAGGGTAAAATCCCTTATGCAGTAGTCACAACAGCCTCGTTGAAGGTGTAGATTGGCGGTTCGTGTGGTACCGACTTTCAAGTATACACGAGAAAAATCCCAAGACACATTCTAGTTCCCTCCCAATCCCACCACAAGCACAAGGGAACTCTCGCCCCCCCAACACACTTATGGTGTTCCAATACTGCACAGCGGCCTCCTTTCATGAATGATAGAGTCTGTCTCTCTGCTCCTTCGGCGCACATGTGGCATTAAAGCAGCACTGGCACAAGCATAAGCACCAGCAGCACCAGCACTAGCATGACTACTAGCAACATCAACAACATGAGCGGAGCATCACCAGCACCAACACCAAGACGATCACCATCAGCAACAACCATCGCTAAATCAGTACTCGCACCAACACCCGCACTAGCACCAACAACACCAGCAGCTGAAGCAGCACCAGCAACTAAAGCAGCACCAACACCACCACCACCACCAGTACTGGCAGTGCCGCATGCCACAAAATGATGCATGATCATTATATCGGTCTCACAGCAAACAGGATGACCCACTAAAATGGCCCCCAAATCATGAAGGGTAGAGAGATGGGTATGGCACCAGAGGGGTCACCCCACCTTTCGTACGTCAATCGGTCTTTGTATCTCCAGATACACATCCAATGTACTTTTTTTGTTGCATATTACACTATATTGTGCTGCAAGCACCGCTTTGTGTTGTACAAACTTGCATGTATTCTGTGTCAGCAGTCAATAGCTGTGACTATTCTAGCCAACCATAGGGGTCACCTGAGCACCAGGGAGCAGTGCTAGTGCGGGATGCTACAGAGGCCGTTCCGGTGGGGGACAGGGTGATGCCCCAAACACGGTGACTCCTGAACACGTGTGCTGAAAATGAGGGCCATCCCTTTGAAATACGTGGCAGAGGCTATCTTCACTATAGCACAGTTACAGGCCGATGGATCAGCTTCATGCCCCCTCCCCCTGCTTATTTTGTCCACACGGTGCTGGCACAGGAGCCCTGCCCCATATTCCGCGGATCATGCAGATGCCTAAGTGTTTTAGCCCCTGTCCAAGCCTCAAGATCACCGGAGTGGGCCGGAACCATTCATCTGAAGTTTTTGCATGAACCCCCCTACACCTATAACCCTCCCGGGGGTTATAGTATTCTTGATGAATGCCCGATTCAGGGGGGGGGGGGGGGGGCGAATAGGTGTGTGTGTGTGGGGGGGGGGGGGGTATAGGTCAGCACCTTTGTCCAATTTTGCTTTGGGCGCTTTGCGCCGTTTGTGGTTTGTTCTATATTTCAGTTTCTACTATTTTCCCCTCATGGATATTGATTTGGATACGCCCCACGCCATGCTTGATGACGGTGGTGACGATGAGGGTGATGACCCTTTTCATGAGCTTCATGATCTTGGCGATGGGGATGAGGAGGAGGTTGAGGATGAGGACATCGCCACACTCGAGCATGCCATCGCTACTGTAGCGGCTCTGCAGTCCGACTCTATAGACCCGGTACCAGATATGGTTGTGCCTGCTACTGATGTGGTTGTGCTTGCTGCCGATGTGGTTGTGCCTGCTGCTAATGTAGGTTTGCCTGTTGCCGATGTGGCGGTGCCTGCCATTGATGTGGTTGTGGCTATGCCTGCATGGTGCTAAAGCCGCAAAACTTGCGGCCCCAACTGCCCAACGCATGCAGAGATCGCATGGTTGTTGTTTAAACTGCGGTGTTTGGATGCTTTGGACAAGGGGGTCAGCAAATACAAAATTCTGCAAGACAACACCCTTGACAAGAAAACATTGAGAGATTGGATATCCCTGAAGGAGCCCTTGCGTTGAATGTGGCAAAGGAGGACACTTACAACTTGGACGAGGTACCAAATAGCCTACCTGAGTTCATGCGCCGCAACAAGATGCTTTCGGAAACCAAAACACCTCCATTGCGGTGATCCCCGGGGTTTGACTGGTATTTTGCAAAGGCTTGAGTGTGATTTCATTTTTGTATACAGGCATCATTACAAGAAAATGGCTGATGAGTGGGCTTGCAAGAACTCCAACACAAAGCTCACTGCAACCTAGAGGCGGATTTTAGGCACACACTTCACTGCTATTGCCTATAAATATGCTATTTCTGTTGTGAATATCGCCGAGTCATTTAAAAAGCGTGGTTACATCTTGCCCACAGCAGATGGCAGCCACATTCAGCTGCGGGAGCTCCGAAACTATTAATATGATTTCTCCTCAGCTTTGATTTGGTTCACGGCTAAGCGTGTCCCTGAGGCGGACAATGCTGCCGACCCGCCTCAAGCAAAAAAAGAAAAGGGCACAGCCCTCTTTGATGCAGATGTGGAGGAAGTAACTGGCAGCAAAGTATCCTGAAGTTGTGGCCCCCACGCTTTGCTGCTCCGTCTGTTTGCACGGCTCTATCTTTGAAGTTGGGTTAGAGGGGGGGCTATAGGTCCCCAGATGACTGAAAACAACGGAGGGGGGGGGGGTTATAGGTGGTGGGGGGGGGCTATAGGTGGGAGGGGGGTTATAGGTGGGCGGGGGTTTAATTGGTGTGCAATGATCCACATGGACATGTTGCTGGGTTTCCGCACACTATACTCCTGTTTAAGACCAGTCAGCCCTTCACAAAGATTCTTTCGGCTTTGTGGCAGGGTGATATGTCAACCTAGACCTTCCACCATCCATCGTCTGCAGTCCATTGGGCCAGCAAAAAAGAATTTCTCTTTCAGAAGAAAATAGCATCGGCAGTTTTGGAGGTCAACTGGACAGGGCACAACGTCCAGCTCTGAGGAGATAAATGCCAAACTAGGGTCTGAATTTCCAACCTCCTTCCCAACAACATAGCACGTGCAAAGAACTATAATAATCGGACCATAACGAACGAACTGGGCACTCATGGTTCCACACTCATTAGTCACACATACAAGAGTAGAAAATGGCATAGAACATGAAATGGTTGCTTGGCAGTGTACACTCAGCTTAAACTAAGGTGTGCAAGGTCAGAAACACATTTATGTCACAAATGCCTAGAACATGTGTGGCTGTACTGAGTGGCACGGACCAAAACATGTCATCAAGCATATCAACCTCACAATGCTCGTTGAACGAACTTGGCAAAGACATAAATCAAATGTCTTGCACTCATGTACTCACATATGTTCCTATGGCCACACATTTTGTACACACAAAATATCATCCTCATCATCCTCCACCTCAAGCACCAGTTTATTCCCCCAAATTGAACCAAAACAAATGCTAAAGACCATATGGGTGTAGTGTCAGTTGGTGTTGTGTCAAGCAACAGGCAAAGGGAAACAAGATGCGGGATGCGGCATGTTATTAGCCACCATGGACCCTATGCAATTGTCTTGGCCGACCTTCAAAGCCATCATTCTCCAAAGAAGTAGCCCCCCCCCCCCCCTGTCCTTCCCCACCCCAGAGAAGATGGTCCCCCACCATCCCCCGGGGCACGGTTGCCAAGTGACGGTCCTCCACTCCCCCACTGGGAACCGTACTACCACCGTACACGCACACTTGCAGGCACAGAAATTGCAATATAAAACGAAAGATTTCAACATAAGATCTTGCCAGCACACTCATAAGTCATGCGGCCATATGCATCGCCGTGCTCCGAATATCCTACGACCTGCGGCAAAACAGGTTCCCCTGTGGAGCGGATGAACATTATATTCGTCCCGAGGGGTAACATGGTTGTGCTGTCAAGTTCCATTTCAGCGGAAGTGAGCAAAACATCCTGCCATGGGTACAAGGGATGCAAGTGGCAGTGCCCCACAACACAATCACCCACAAAAAAATTGGGTTGACCAAGTGACCCCCCCCCCCCCGGGAAGGACATGGGGTGGGGAAGGACATGGGGGGGGGGGGGTTACAATAGTGCTCCATAGAATTGATGAATGCCATTACACTCTTACCACACACTAGATATGATGTGTACAAAAAATGGCACAATTTTGCCATCACTGGGCCCAATGTGTAGACAAGCTTCAGACTCAACGTTTTGGGACCGTGCGCATCCATACTGATATATCCAAAACCAAACAACAGTAACAGCGTTATCCAATACTATGGATTCCTTCCACGGACATGTAGTATGCCTGGGGCAAAAAAAAAAAAAGCACATTGGTGCCTCACCAAAGGAGCTAATAGGTTGAGTCCAAGACGCATCCAAGTGGTCTCCACCAACTCTCTCACATTGATAGAAAAAATCACAACCACAACCACATTTGAAATTACAACATACACCAGTGGAATAACTTTGGAGGGTGTAGTGTTCGGTTTTTGAATATTTGGAGGGTCTAGATCCTCGAAGATAGTGAACGCGTGGCCTTGTACCCCATATAGCGGGAAGTCAAGCCCATGAGTTGACCCTTTGAAGGGTCTAGACCCTCCAAAGGGTCAACAGGTGGCGGTGCGGGCCCTGTAGACAAGAGTAGACCCCACTTGTAGGCCCATTGGAGGGTCTAGAGCCTCCAAAGGGCCAACATGTAGCCTTTATCCTTTGGAAGGTCTAGACTCTCCAAAGGGTCAACGCATGACCTTATACCCCTTCTAGAAGGGAGTAGACCCCATGTGTTGACCCTTTGGAGCGAACCCTCAAAATAGTCAACGCATGGCCTTGCACCCCTTGTACACGGGAGTAGACCCCATGTGTTGGCCCATTGGAGGGTCTAGACCCTCCAAAGGGTGAACGCATGGCCTTAAACCACCTTTACAGGGGAGTACACGTCATGCGTTGACCCTTTGGAGGGTGTGGATGCTCAAAAGGGTCAAGGCATGGCCTTGTACCCCCTACCCTCCAAAGGGTCATTGCGTGGCTTACACCCACTGTAGAGGGCAGTAGACCCCATGCGTTGACCCATTGGTGGGTCTAGACCCTCCAAAGGTTCACCACATGGCCTTATACCCCCTTTATAGGGGAGTAGGCCCCATGTGTTATCCCTTTGGAGGGTCTAGATGCTCGAAAGGGTCAATGCATCGCCTTGCACCCCCAAAAGAGGGGAGTATACCCCATGCATTGACCCTTTGGAGGATCTAGACCCTCCAAAGGGTCAATGCGTAGCCTTGCACCCACTGGGGAATGGACCACTTGCATTGGCTCAAGACCCTCCAAAGAGTCAACGCATGGCCTTGTACCTTTTGTAGAGGGCAGTAGATCCCATGCGTTGGTCCTTTGGAGATCTAGACCCTCCAGAGGGTCAATACATTGCCTTATACCCCTTTGAGAGGCGAGTAGACCCCATGCCTTGACCCTTTGGAGGGTCTAGACCCTCCAAATAGTTAATGCATGGCCTTGCACCCGCTGTAGAGGGAAGTATACCCCATGCATTGACCCTTTGGAGGATCTAGACCCTCCCAAGGGTCAATGTGTGGCCTTGTACCCCTTGTAGAGGGGAGTAGATCCCATGTGTTGGCCCTTTGGGGATATAGACCCTCGAGAGGGTCAACGCATGGCCTTATACCCCGTTGAGAGGGGAGTAGACCCCATGCCTTGACCCTTTGGAGGGTCTAGACCCTCCAAATAGTCAATGCACAGCCTTACACTCGCTGTAGAGGGGAGTACACCCCACGCGCTGACCGTTTGGAGGGTCTGAACCCTCCAAATAGTCAACCTGTGACCTTGTACCCCCTGTAGAGGGGAGTAGACCCCATGTGTTGAACCTTTGGAGGGTCTAGACCATTCAAAGGGTCAATGCGTGGCTTTGCACCCCCTTGTAGAGGGGAGTAGAACCCATTCATGGCTTGATTATTTGCATAATGCACGCATCGCACACCCAGCACCCCTAAGGAAGGTGCTTATCTTGAAGAAAACAGCCAGGCCAAAAATCAAAATGTCCAGAAGTTCTGAGCGGGTTCACATGTTTTGCGTGAAATGACTTTGTTTTAAGTTCCCAGCCCCGCCCCCTCATCACTTTCACTGCCCCCAATCAACCCCATCCACCCCACCTCCTGTGTGTGGTATCCCAATGCCCACCCTACCCCTTACTTACCCCAGTGGGGGAAAGACATTTGGGACTCTAGCCTTTTACGGCGACAAAACGTCACTACTGATTGATTGGCACAGTCACAAAGGTGGAGTAACTTGCTTGAACAAAAGTATCAGCACAGATTTTAGCATGGCAGGGCACAAGAGAGACGATGTAAAGATCAACACCCTGGTTGCAAAAGATGGAATGTTGTGTCCAATTTGAAGACTGCTGTCAGCGGTGGCAGCTAATTTGCAATTGTTTTGGCTAGTATTGCGCCTACAGGCGTGCCATATTTTCTTCAAAGAGAAGCGAAACAGCATCCAAGCGACTCCTGAGTATCAACGTTCCAAGTCGGTGAACCTCTGATAACCATGTACCATGCAAACTGTCCGAGTTTCAAGGAAGCCCCCTTAAATGACCCCAGATCTTTGATGTAGATTGACAAAACACCTCAGACAAGAATTCAATGCATTGGAACCAGGTGCCATGCAAACCTCTAAAAGGATAGATGAAAATGCATGTCATGTGCATGATATGCATGACCCAAAGCTACACCAGGTCCTTAATTGAACAACACCCTCCTGGTGATTTAAACCTGCTGACACAGGCAGCAGCCGTCGGTAAAGCAACAACCACTTCCAGTCCACTGCTGGCTGCCATTGAGTAATAGCCATCACTGACATTGATTACACTCCAACCGCCATCAGTTGGTCACTGATTGCCATTATCCTACCGCCAGCCACACCAGCCTGAAAAAACAGTTGTGCGTGCAACAAAAAAGGACGAGTGACCAAGGACCGTACTGAGCTACACTACGTGCATAGACAGTAGGTTCTTTTGGAACTATGCTGCAGGTTCAAAGGAAATGGGGAGGGGGAGATGGACCCTGTGGCACTAGGTAACGGGGGGCTTTACGCAACGTCACGTGATCAGTGGCACGCAGTAGACGCCCACCAAACCCCACGTCCGACCCTCACGGAGGCCCCGATGAGGGCACCACCAGCCGCAAAATGTGATATAAACTATTGTACAACGCCCAACATTAGGGTCACATGAATTGGGTGAAGATGCGGTGCGGCTGCGGCTGCACTTCAGGCTACACCATGGGGCCCTCAATAGCCTCATGGCCGTCAACAATACTCGCGAACAACTCGTCCAGTCCGACATGCGACACGCTCCAATTGAGCAAGCCTTCAGGGGGGCACTCTGAGCAGGCAGGCAGGGGTATTGGAAGGAGTTGTGCAGCGTAATGCGAAGGGAGCCCAGTGTGGAATCGGGGTGATGCAGAAGGAGCTGAAAGACCCTGTTTCGAAACCACGCCACACCACATCACACCACACCACACAGCAGAGGCCAGGATTTCAATGAGGCCCTGGTGCGCTGATGCGCAGGGGCCAGGATTTCATTGAGGACTCAGTGCACTCCTGCACAGGGGCATGGATTTCAATGAGGCCCCAGTGTGCTCACACACAGGGCCATGAGTTCAATGCAGCCCCTGGGCACTGGGAGCAGAAGGATGCCCTGCGAATGCGGGATGCCCTGCCATAGCAGGGTGCCTTGCCGCTGCAGGATACCCTGCCAAAGCAGGAAGGCGGCAGAGGAAATACGGCCAAGAGCGCGACCGCGCATGGGCCGAAAGGGGGGGGGGGGCATGGCGCGCAGGAAGCGCCACCAACGCTCCGCGGTGAGGGCTGGAGCCCCCCCCCCCCCCCGTACCGCAGCTGGGTTGGCACATGTGCCCTCCCCCCACCGCACAGGACCCGCAGCCGCCACCAAAGGGCAGAGCGGCGGGGACCGGTGCATACCCCCGCTTTCCGCCGTGGTAAACACACTTGCACACGGTGTGCGCACAACACACACAGCCCTCCCGTTTACCTGTACCCGTGGGTAGACATCCCGGCCTTTGCCTTCTGGTAACAGCGCCTTTGGCACACCACACCACACCACACCACACCACACCACACCACACCACACCACACCACACCACACCACACCACACCAGACCACACCACACCACAGTTGCGCCGTCCACTGCCCCCAGGCAGTGAGGCGGTGCATTGCAGGAGTTGCACTGCCCACTGCCCCAGGGCAGTGAGGCAGTGCATTGCAGGAGTTGCACTGCCCACTGCCCCCGGGCAGTGAGACAGTGGATTGCAGGAGTTGCACTGCCCACCGCCCCCAGGCAGTGAGGCAGTGCATTGCAGGAGTTCCACTGCCCACTGCCCCAGGGCAGTGAGGCCGTGCATTGTAGAAGTTGCACCGCCCACTGCCCCCAGGCAGTGAGGCGGTGCATTGCAGGAGTTGCACTGTCCACTGCCCTCGGGCAGTGAGGCAGTGCATTGCAGGAGGTCCACTGCCCCCTGCTCCCGGGCCGTGGCGCAGTGTGTCGCAGGAGTTCCACTGACCACTGCCCCAGGCACGGCGGCAGTGTATTGCAAGAGATGCCCGGCCCACTGCCCCAAGGCAGGGAGGCAGAGAATGGCAGGAGTACCACTCCCCACTGCCCTCAGGCAATGCGGCAGTGTGAAGCAGGATTTCCACTGCCCACAGCCCCCAGGCGGCGTGGCAGTGCGTTACACTGCCCACTGCCCTCTGCCCACAACAACCGTGCAGCAGGGCACACACAGTGCAGTGTAGTGCACAGCACCAAGCAGTGCGGCACCACACAATAAGCACTGATGGTGCAGCGCGGCACGCAGGGTGCAGTGGGCAAATGAGACCCTGTGTGACTGCGCGCAGGCGTCGGCAAGGCAGTGTCGGCCAAGTGCGAGAGTGCACTGGTCCGGCTATGCCACAACACACTTACACACAGCGCGCACACAACACACACAGCCCAGCCCGTTTACCTTTACCCGTGGGTAGACATCCCGGCCTTTGCCTTTTGGTAACAGCGCCTTCGGCACACCACACCACACCACACCACACCACACCACACCCTGAGTACTCCCCAGCTCTACTCACGGGCTGGGTGCCGGGTGCGAAGCCCCCGACGACAGGGCCCGGGCACTGCCAATAGGCGGTGTACTAACAGTGTCGGGTGCGCGCACGTCCCAGTGCCAAGCACCATCCCCAGGGACCCCGCGGCCCCTAGTACCGGCCGCCTTGGCCCTGGGAACGGTCAGCGACCCTCCGTAGAGGACGGCTGACCAAGCCTCCCCCTCCTCTCTTCCCCTACGCGCCCGCCCACGCGCCAGCCCACGCAGGAGCCCGGACATGCGCCCCCCCCCGCGCCTTTGCCCCACCCACAGGGCCCTCTGCCCCAACTCCGTCCCACACACCCCCATGCAGCTCTCGGTGCCCCCCATGCACTACCTCCCGCAGCCACTCCGTGCCGCCTCCCCTGCCCACTGCCCCTCCCCCCACCCCCTTCTCCTGCCCTTGCCCCTCTCGCAGGCTGGCAGCGCCTGTGCGGCGCGCCTCCAGGGCCCCGCATCGGCGGCCGGCCGCGTGAACAATCTGGACCCGGGCGCGCCGACGAGGAGCCTCCAATACGGGGTCTTCATGGCAAGCGTCCAGGTGTGCAGGTGGAAAGGGCCCTGAAGGGTGCATGTGAGGGGCCCCCGCCCTAGCAGAGGCGCGGTGCCTGGGAGGAGGGGATGGCCGGTGGCGCGGACATGCGCGGGGGGCCCCGACAACGACCCCCCGCCCTGTAACGTGTGCGAGGGTACGAGGAGGGATATAAAGCTGGCCTGAGGACTGGAGTGGAGCAGTCCAGTGGGTCAGTCGATTGTGGGCCAGATGACAAAGCCCGGAGACGCCGCCCCTGTCCCCGTCCGGTTGGACACCCTGGTATCGGTATCCGACATCCTTTAGGTACGGTATAAGGCCCCCCGGCCACCACCCCGGCGCCAACACCAGGGAGGGCGTCCGGGAGGGGTAACAGCCCCCGATCCCCCAAAGGCAGCCCCAAAGGTGAGCGCACCACTGGAAGGGGCATGTCTGCGGGGTAAACAACAGCGCTGAGTAATTCCCTAACGTAATGAATAGTTCCTACTGCCGTAACTAATGCTTAACAGGGTAAATGCCCCCCCCCCGGGGCCAGTTTAGTGCGCAACCCCCAGAGCCGGACTCGACCGGCCGTACTGAGGCGAGCCCAGAAATGGGTATGGCAGGCCACAGTCCAGCTGGTAGCCACGCCTCAGTACACTCCGTGGGCTCATAAGGCCCACGGGGGCCCCAAACACCGTTACGTTCGGGAGTTAAGCCCCGGCGGTGTTTGGGGTTGTTCCTGGTTAAGAGGACTCACGTTGAGTCCCAGATACTGTTACCCCGGGGTTATGACCCCCGGTACTGCCTGCTTACTTGCCTGCTGCTGCTGGGAGACTCCGAACACCCCCTGGGCTGGGCTCCCCGTCCCCCCCAGGCCGGTGCGCCCGGTTCCCTAAAGAAGATGGCCCCCCCTTGGCCTGGCAGGAGACTCCGAACACCCCCTGGGCAGGACTCCCTGTCCCCCCCGGGCCGGTGCGCCCGGTTCTCTGCAGAAGATGGCCCCCCATTGGCCTGGCAGCGGACTCCGAACACCACCTGGGCAGGACTCCCCGTTCCCCCCCGGGCCGGTGCGCCCGGTTCCTTAAAGAAGATGGCCCCCCATTGGCCTGGCAGGAGACTCCGAACACCCCCTGGGCAGGACTCCCCGTCCCCCCCGGGCCGGTGCGCCCGGTTCCCTGAAGAAGATGACCCCCCTCTGGCCTGGCAGGAGACTCCGAACACCCCCTGGGCAAGACTCCCCGTCCCCCCCGGGCCGGTGCGCCTGGTTCCCTGAAGAAGATGACCCCCCTCTGGCCTGGCAGGAGACTCCGAACACCCCCTGGGCAGGACTCCCCGTCCCCCCCGGGCCGGTGCGCCCGGTTCCCTGAAGAAGATGACCCCCCTCTGGCCTGGCAGGAGACTCCGAACACCCCCTGGGCAGGACTCCCCGTCCCCCCAGGCCGGTGCGCCCGGTTCCCTAAAGAAGATGGCCCCCCATTGGCCTGGCAGGAGACTCCGAACACCCCCTGGGCAGGACTCCCCGTCCCCCCCGGGCCGGTGCGCCTGGTTCCCTGAAGGAGATGACCCCCCATTGGCCTGGCAGGAGACTCCGAACACCCCCTGGGCAGGACTCCCCGTCCCCCCCGGGCCGGTGCGCCCGGTTCCCTGAAGAAGATGACCCCCCTCTGGCCTGGCAGGAGACTCCGAACACCCCCTGGGCAGGACTCCCCGTCCCCCCCGGGCCGGTGCGCCCGGTTCCCTGAAGAAGATGACCCCCCTCTGGCCTGGCAGGAGACTCCGAACACCCCCTGGGCAGGACTCCCCGTCCCCCCAGGCCGGTGCGCCCGGTTCCCTAAAGAAGATGGCCCCCCATTGGCCTGGCAGGAGACTCCGAACACCCCCTGGGCAGGACTCCCCGTCCCCCCAGGCCGGTGCGCCCGGTTCCCTGAAGAAGATGACCCCCCTCTGGCGTGGCAGGAGACTCCGAACACCCCCTGGGCAGGACTCCCCGTCCCCCTCGGGCCGGTGCGCCCGACTCTCGGAAGAAGATGGCCCCCCCTTGGCCTGGCAAGAGACTCACAACGCCCCCTGGGCAGGGCTCCCCATCCCCCCCAGGCCGGTGCGCCCGGTTCTCTACAGAGGATGGCCCCCCGTTGGCCTTGCAGGATGCCCCGACCGCCCCACTGGGCTGAGCACCCCCCTGCTCCCCCCGGCCGGGAGTGCCCGGTAGACGTGGAGGCGCAACCCCCCGGCAACAGATCTCTCCCCCCCAGACCCAGGTGCCCCAGTGTGCGAGGCAGCAGCCAACGGGTAGCGTGCAGGGCCGCGTTTCCGGATAGATTCTAAAGAACGGGCCCGTAAGGCCGGCCGCCGTAGGCCACCAACGCGCGAGCGAGAGCAGGTTCCGGCGCCTGAGCACTGGGCGGCCCGGAGGAAGGGGTGCGCAGTGCCCATGCATGGGCTTCCGGCCTGCGACTCCCTGCTCTTGCTCTGCAGCCCAGTGACACAGCATGTTCCCATCGTCGCCCATACATGCAGCGCCCTCCTATCCCCGGAGGCCCGCCTGCAACGCACCCCGCGGGGTCCCCGGCTTTTGCCGCCCCCCCCCTCCCCCGCTATACCCACACCCCATACGCGCCCCACCAACCGCTCGTGGAGGTTCACTCCCAGCCAGCATACCCCGCCTATTACCTGCGGGAGCCGCGGTATGGGCTTCCCCCGCCGCCCTCACCGCTCCCGGCAGTACCGCCCCCGGGCCACCGTGACCTGGAGCTGGCCTACCTACGGGGCCACGTGGCGGGCCTGGACCGCCGCACCGAGGGGCCTCCGCCCCCTAAGGAGGCGGCGCAGAGGGCGCCCCCGGCGCCGCAGGGCCCTGCCCCCGACGCGGTCGGCGAGGCGACGCCGGCACTGCTGCTGGCATCGGCGAGGGAGGCGGAGCCAAGGCAGGACCGCCGGCCCCCGGCACCTACGGAGCCCAAGCAGGACCGCCGGCCCCCGGCACCTACGGAGCCGCCACGCCGGCCCCAGGGCGCAGCCTACCGGAGGTCCCGCTCCCCCAGACGGGACCTACGCGAAGATCGCCGGGACCACGGCCGTACAAGCCCCGGTAGAGGAGGCCGCACGGCCCACCGCCGGCCCTACCGCTCCCCAGAGCGGTACTACCGGCGCCGGTCCGAGGAGCGCCCCTCCGAGCGCCGAGCCCCCGCCGCTAGAGGTGGAGACCGTACCCCCGACCGCCGGGATTACCGCTCCCGCCGTAGCCCGCCCGGGTCCGCCCCCGGACCGGGCCGGGAGCGACGAGGCCCCGACGACCGGCGCCGGTACCGCTCCCCCAGCCCGGATACCGCTAGACGCCTGAGGTATGATGCGCCAGATACGGGGCGCCGGCCGCAGTGGGAGCCCCGTACGGCTCCCGACGCCCAACCCCCGCATGTACCGTATGCCCCGAGGGACAAGCCCCCGCGCAAGCGGCAGCGAAATAACAAAGAAGGCGGACGGCCTGCGGCGCAGTCGCCCGCGGGCACCCCGCACAGGCTACCGGTGCACGCTCTGACGGGGACCCAAACGACGCCGGGCCTCCTGGCCCCCTGTGCACAGCAGGCACGACTGCCACAGGACGGCGCCCCCCCGCACGCCCCAGAAGCACCGTACCGGTGTCACGCAGACCACCCCGGGCCTCCGGGGCCCGGGCTACGCCTCCCCGAGCTGGGCAATGAGAGCCCCCCAGCAGCCCCGCGCCGCGGACCCGCCGACCGTCCTGCACATCCGGCGCCTCCCCACAGGATGGTCCCACCGTCACCTGGCGGACCGTTTCATGTGGCTGGATGGGGCGGAGGGGGTGGCGGAGGCCTTTTATGGAGGAGAGAACCACGGGTACCTGACCTTCCGCGCCCACACGCAGGCGCTGGCGGCGTGTGCGGTAGTCAGCGCTGCCCTGGGTACGGTAGCGCCCCCGCCCGGCCGCCTGCCGGCGGCAGTCCACTGTGTCGACCGCAGTGTCGTCCGGGACCTCACCGTGCACACACAACGAGACGCCCCGGGCGAGGAACGGCACGACACGCCGTCCGCCGGGGCTGCCCCCCCGCACACGGACCGCCCCTCCCTCACCGAGGATGACGTCCGGCGCCTCATAGCCGATGCCGTGGGCGGAACGCGGCAGGAGGTACATCCGCGGCCGCAGGAGCCCACCCGGGCGCCTGCAGCCGACGCGGTCGGTGGCGCCGGCCGCCCCCTACCCCGAGGCCCCCCTCCGGCGCGACAGGCGCCCATCTCCCGGGAAAGAGACCCAGCGTTGCCCAGGGACGGGGCAGCCCCTGAGCGACGCCCAGAGGCCACCGCGGCTCGGGTGAGCCCGCCTGCGCGGCCGCGAGCCGCAGCCAAAGGCCTTGCCGGCCAGCTAAGCCGGCGTGTCCTGGCGGCTACCGGGACGCCTAGTGACCCCGGCCAACCGGCTGCCGGGCATGCCAGCGCAGGGCCCCCCCGGCCCGGCCCCTCGGATGTTGCAGCTGAAAGCGTGTCCCAGGACCTCTTGGGCGCGGATTGCCGGGAGGAAGGCCATCAGCAAGCCCTCGCCAGCGCCCCAGGGGCTCCTGCGGCCCGCCCCCAGGCGCCCGCTGGCAACCCCGAGACCGCCCAGACCCATGACGGTACTGAGGCCTCAGCCCCCCCGACGGGGGGCCGGCCCCCGGAGGGACCCGCCCTAGATTGGTGTACAGTCTGTCGCTTCTGGCGCCCCAGCCCATGCGACCAGTGCCCCCCGCAGGGAGCCCCCCAGGAGGAGGACGAGGCTGCGGAGAAGGCCCCGGAAGGAGAACAGGAGCTTAGGCCCCATGAGACCTCGCCCGCTCTCGGAACTCCCGCTTCGCACGCGGCGGATGACCCTCCGCCCCCCCCCTACGATGTGGATGCGTCCCAGGGCACGGCCAACCAGCTGGCTGGCCTCCTGGATGATGAAGCGGGCGCCCTCAGCCCGCTGGAGCCCCTACCGCAGGCGATAGAGTTGGATGACCACCCTGCACCGCCGGCAGCCGGCCGCGCCGACAGCCCGCCGGGCGAGCTGGACCCGCACAAGTCCCGCCTGGCGGCACTCATCGCCGATACTGCCCTGGAGGAGGCGAACCCCTGCAAGGCCCTGGACGTCGCTGTCTTCCTGGACAGCGAACGCCTGTCAGCGGTGGGACGCCGCATGCGGGCGGCGGGCCAGGACACCACCCCCGTCCCCCGCCCCCATTCCCCGGAGGGAGACGGCCTCCCTCCCCTCCTGGCCCAGTATGCGAAGAGAACCCGCGAGCTGCTCCAGCTCGTGGGCTATACCCTGGGGGTCCCCTCCTTCTCCCTCTCCAGCTAGGAGGGAGATGCCATCCCGGCCCCTCACCCGCCGGGACTTGGGATCACGGTTTATTACGTGATCGAGGGGAGGGTGCAGCTCCGCCTCCCCGCCCCCGAGGGCGGCACGCGCCCAGGGTGGTGGCTCCAGGCCATGGCATATGCGTATGCCTGGTCTGCCCCACCCCCGCCCCGGGCGGTCCCCCCGGATACCAGAGCCCTGGTGCTGGTGTGCCAGTGCCCGGTACATGTCCCCCGGGGCACGCCGGCCACCGCTCCCCCCCCGGTCCAAATCTGCGTCAAGCGCGGGGACCGGTACACCCCAGTCGACATGGCGAGTATGGACCTCGGGGACCACAAGGCCACCCTCACCCCACCCGGAGGCAACCCCCTGGCCATCACTACGCCCATGGTGGCCAGGGCCACCTACGACAGGGCTCGGGGGGGACTCGTCGTCGTCCCCTCGGCCCTGGGGGCCCAGCAGCTCCGCGACGCCAACTGGAAGGGATGGAGCGCCTCGTGGGTCAGCTACGCCCGGGCCCTCCAGCCAAACAAGCCGGTCGGCTTCAAGGTCCTGGGGGCGCAGGCCCCGGCCCTGCGAGACTGGGTGCTCCCCAGGCTCACGGGTGAACGGCCAGCGGGGACTCCCTCCCTGACCACGGTGTTTGGCCTCATCGGGCGTGACCTGCGGGCGGCCCAGGGGGCAGCTGGCGGCTCGGCCACACACGCCGACCCCCAGGGCGAACCCACTTCCTCGGAGCCGGACCCGGAGCCGGAGCACCCCACTCCCCCGCAGTCCCAGAATTGAGGGCACCCCGGAGGACGTGCACGCTGTGGGGTACCTGTGGCTCAACGTCCGGGGCCGGTACCTCCGGCAACGCCTCCTGGCGCAAGCCCTGCACATGGCAGCGCGCCGCCCTACCCTCCTCGTCCTGGCTGAGGCCCAATCCCGGGCAGGCCCCGAGGACCCCCCCTTTCAGGACTACGCCCGTCACGTCGTGCTCCCCGCCCACGGCAAGACAGGGGCGGGCCTGGAAGTATACGTCCGCTCCGGGACAACCACCCGGGCTTCCCTCCTCTGGGGCGCGGAGGATGCCAACGCCCTCCTCATGGAGGTCCTTACCCCGTGGGGTCGGCATCATGTGCTGGCGGCCCATGCCCCCCAGATCAGCATAGGCGTGGAGCCTTACGTGAGATGGTGGGCCGCCGTCTGGAGGGAGGTCACCTGCCTGGTCGACCCGACGACCGTCCTGGTTGTCGCGGACACCAACTCGGCGGCCCGACCGGCGGATAGAGGGACCCCGCGCCCCGAGGACACGGGCTACCGCACGTTCCTGAGGGCTTTCAACCTCAGGGACTTGGTGGACCTACACCCGGTCCCGCAGGACACGTACTCCTGCTTCCAGGGAGCCGCGCGCTCCCGCATCGACACAGCCGCCTGCCACAGCGAGCCGCAATTCACCATCGCCTCGTACCACTACTGGGCGAGCACCCTCCTCTCGGACCACCACGTCCCCCTCCTTCTCACCATCGCCTTCCCGGTGAACCGGCTGGACAAGCCCAGCCCCCATACGGTCTCCCGCACCCCGGAGTACCACCTGGGCCCAGTGGCCCTGTCCCCGGCCGACACGGCCGATTTCCACGGCTCAATACTCCGCAGGAGAGCCTTGGACCCCCAGCTCGCCCCGATTCGGTGGCTGAAAGGCCTGCAAAGGGCCATCTACGATTGGGCCCACGCCACGGGCAGGGTCCGAGCCCTCCGCTTCCGGCAATACCGCCTCAAGACGCGCCCGGCGGAGCGAGCTCCCCCCTCGCGGGCTCCCCAGCAGCCCTTCCCAGCGCGCAGCATGCTCCCCACGGTGGGGCGTTTTACAGTGATGGCCCAGAGCATATTGGGCACCTCAGTGACGGCGGGGCACGCCCTCAAGCGGAGCCTCGTGGCCTTGGGAGAAGCCCAGCGCCAGCAGAGCCTCCGGGGGGTGAGGCGCAGGGCCCTCCGACGCAAGCAGGACACCCTCAACTTGAAGCGCACCCCAGAGCAGTGGAGGGAGGTGCAGCGTCGTAGCAGGGGCCCCCCGCGCGATGTCTCGGAAATCCCCCTGGACAACAAGGCGCTCCTCAACCCCAGGGAGACGTTGTCTGCCCTGTACTTGAGCCGCCTACGGCTCCAGGGCCATAGCTACCGGATCCGAGATGACCCCGACCGGTGGGCCCACTTCCAGAGGTACCTGGGGCTGCTGCCACAGAATGCCCCGCCAGCCCGCGGCGACTATGTCCAGCCCCGCCACCTCTGGGAGGTGCAGTCGGGGAAGGCCCGCGGCCCCGACCTCCGCCTACCCGAAGCGGACATCTGCATCGATATCTCCTGGTACCGACACCTGACGGAGGCGGACCAGAAGGCCCTGTGCACCGTAGTGCGCAGCCCCCCGGTCAGCCGCACGGTGGGCAGGCGGGGGCGGGTTACCCTGCTCCTAAAAAACCCGGACCAGCCGGTCCAGGAGGCGAACCTCCGGGGGATAACCATCTCCTCCCACGTCTCCAAACTCGAGCCCACGGCCTTCTATGCCGTGGCGACAGCCGTCTACGAGCGGGCCCTGGGGGGCCCCTGCCTGGTGGGGGGCATGCGGGGGATATCCCTCCAGGTTGTCGTCCGCACGGTGCACATGAAGCTGGACCTGGCCAGGCTTCAAAACCGGATAGTGGACGTCCTGATCACGGATCTCGCAAAATTCTTCGACGTGATCGCGCAGGACATTCACCCTATAGTGGGAGCCCGGGTGGGCCTGGGAGAGGCCGACCACCTCGCCACCCATACCGAGGGTTTCTCCTACACCCTGCCCTTGGGCCCCTGGCAGTCCCACACCCTGACGCAACTCCTGGGTACCCCCCAGGGTACCGTCCAGGGGGTCCATGCGCGTGCGACGGCGGCGCTCCCCTTCTTGCGATACATGGACATCGCATACCGGTCCTCGGCGGTAGAGCCCTTCCGCTTCCCGGGACTCATGTGGGTGGACGACACAATCGTCCTCTTGGAGCGGGCCGATTCCCACCCCATACAGAGGGTCCTGTTGGATCAGCGGGTATACTACCAGGGAATCCTGCGGGTGGACGTCCCTGACCGCAAGATCCAGCACGGCTCCACGTCAGACCCACGGCCCCTACGGTCGCCTACGCCAGCAGCCGTGGCCCGCCACCTAGGCCGCGCGTGGGTGACGAGTACCCCGGACCACCGGCGGGAGGCACTGGCAGGGGCCCAGGAGATACAGCCCTCCAGGGTCCTCCGATATATGGGAACCGACATTTACCTCCAGGGGGCGCCTACGGCCCCCCGCAACCTGCCGGAGGTCAGGGCGGAGCTCAGGACGCAGCTCCGCCCCCAGCGGCTCTCCCCGGACGCGGCCATGATGGTGCTCATGGCCAAGCTCCCGAGCAAGCTGCTCCCCCTGGCCAGCGTGTACCGCCCAACGGCCAAGGTACACGCGGCAAACGATGCTCTCATGGTGCGAGCATACAAGCACGTGACGGGCATCTCCCGCCACGCTCATACCGACGCGCTCTGGGGACCCTGGGAGCATGGGTGCCAGGGTCTCACTCGGTCAGAGCACTCGTGGCAGGCGGCGGTAGTTCGAGAGTGGGTTCGGCAGGGGGCTTGGGCCAAGCAGGAGTTCCGGGACTCCCAGGCCTACTACCTGCAAACGCACCAGGCGCTCAGAGGGGGCTGCCCGGCGGTGCTTACCCCGGGGCAGTACACGTATCACCCCAAGTGCCCCCAACTCATAGCCACGCTGCAGCGGGTCGTGGATGAGGTGGCCATGCCCATGTGGATGCCGGGCCAGTGCTCAGGGACCACCCCCATCCTGGTCCGAGGTCCCGGTGGGCCGCGATCGGCGGCGGCGGCGGCCCCTGCCCCCCGGGTGGAGGTGTACACGACTCTGTATGGCGCCGTCGCGCAGGTGGTCGTCCCCCCGACGGTGTACGAAACGGGACAAGCCCTGGGCTACCATCACCTCGGCGACCTCTACACAGAGAATCACCAGGTGCTGCTGGAGCGAGCCCTGAAGAGGCGAGCGCCAGCCCGCAAGGGGATCCCGGGGCTACGGGCGTGGCTGGCCCGCCACGCTGCGGTACTGGTCCCGCTCCTGAGGGAACCCACGCCGCGATGGCAGGCGGCGCCCAAGGACTGGATCCCGAGGGCCGTGCCCACCTATCAGGCGGAAGTCATCGTGGGGGGCCGGGCGGCCAAAACCACCCGAATGGAGACGATATACCATAGGGGACAGCCCCTCCGGATGACCGCGGCCCTGCAGGACACCATGGAGACTGCGGGCTGGGCGTCAGAACCCCGGGTGTGCCAGCAGCCCCCGGGCACCCTGCCGAGCGACACCAAACTCCACCGCCTCCTGGTGGCCCTCCTGGATATCCAAGTGCAGGTGGATGCGCCACTACACGCCCAGCTGTGGGGCGACCACCGGCAGGAGTCCCTGGCCCAGCTCCAGCGCACTGGGGTCAGGGCGCCCACCGTCGTGTGGACGACAGCCCCCCCGACTGCCGCCTACTGGAACTGGGCCAGCGCATCGCAGGCCCCTCTCGTGACGATCACCTCGACGCTGCCGCCGTTTCCGTGGATCGCCATAGCCCCGGCGGCGGTGGCGCGTTTCCAATATCCAGCGGAGTGCATGGCGCACAAATGCCCGGGGCACCCGCACAAGGGACCCCTCTATTACTCCCTCGATACGGTGGGGACAGTGCCAGCGGAGCTACACCAGGGCCTGCGCACCCACCTCAGGGAGCACCATGGGGACATGGCCCTCCTGGCGCCCCACGGCCGGGCGACCGACCCCCCGCGAGTGTTGGCCCCTGAGACTCGCCCAGGCGTCTGGTTCCATCACCTGCCTGCGCTGGCGACCCTCCGAGGCAGTGTCGTGGCGGTGGATGCAGGGGCCACGCAGGCGGGTATGGCCATGGCCGGGGTCGTCCAGAGCGGGCCTGGGGAGTACCAGGCCCAGGTGGCCTCAGGAGTGGGCACCTCCCAGGAGGGGGAGGCGATGGCCCTCCTCTCGTATGCCCGCCGGCTGGCGACACAGCAGGGGGTTTACTGGCTGGTGCCGGACTCGGAGGCAGCAGTGGGGGCCCTCCGCACGTACCAGGAAGGAGGGCACTGCGGAGATGGCATCCACCACCTCTACGCCACTGTCCTGGGGGGGCAGCGCCTCTCCCCGAGGTCTGCCATCAATGTGGTGACCACACCGTCGCACTGGATCACGGACCTCAACGTCCGTGTGGACGCAGCGACGCGAGAGCCGCCGGAGGTAGACCTCACGTGGCTCCTCAGGCGCCCCTACTCATTTATCCCCCCAGTGCCCTTCCGCGACCAGTGCCAGCTCTCCCCGACGGCGCTGAGTGACTGGTTGCAGGACCGGGCCTCCATACCGGCGCGAGCCATCTACGAGGCCCGCTGGGGGGTAAATTTCATGCCAGGGGGGGGCCTCCCCCTGGACTGGTTCGACCACGACCAGCAGCGCCACATCACGGCGCGGCGCATGGACAACGTCCCGACCATGACCGTCCTGGCCCACCGTTCCTCCCACCGGGGCACGGTGCTGGATACAACGTGCCTCCTGTGCGGGACACAGCCCGAGACGGCGCCCCACCTGTGGGCCTGCTCGGCTCAATCGCACGAGTGGGGGCCAGCCCGCCGGCGCCTCGCAGCGTGGCTTGACCAGAAGGTGGGGCCACGGGCGGCCCCAGTGCGTCACCAGCTGTGGGAACCGACTGTGCTGGAGCAGTGGGCGGCAGCCCTGCGGACCCCCTCCATGCAGCTGGCCCACCTAGAGTATACGGGGCCCCACTCGCTGGGCACGGAGTTCCTCCGCCACGTCGTGGAGGAGTCCATACGGATCTGGTACGCCCACGCCAAGGCGCGTGCCACACTGCTGAAGGCCCGCCTGGGCCCGGGCAGCACGATGGCGTGGGCATTGCAGGAGCTGCGCTTGCACCAGCAAGCAGAACGGGAAGGGGTGCAGCGGGAGCTCCTGGAATAAGCGCGGTCGCCGGAGGCGAACCCACCAGGTCTCCCCGACTCCCCCTTCCCCTGCCGAGGCCAACACACTTACGCACGGCGCGCACACAACACACACAGCCCAGCCCGTTTACCTTTACCCGTGGGTAGACATCCCGGCCTTTTGCCCTTTGGTAACAGCGCCTTCGGCACACCACACCACACCGCACCACACTACACCCTGAGTACTCCCCAGCTCTACCAATGGGCTGGGTGCCGGGTGCGAAGCCCCGGACGACAGGGCCCGGGCACTGCCCTAGTGGCAATGTACTAACAGTGGCGGGTGCGTGCACGCCCCAGTGCCGAGCACCATCCCCGGGGAGCCCGTGGCCCCGAGTACCGGCCGCCTTGGCCCTGGGAACGGTTAGCGACCTCTAGCGAGGACGACTGACCAAGCCTCCCCCTCCTCTCCCCGAGCGCCCCCGCCCCACCCACAGGGCCCTCCTCCAAGCCCGGGCATGCGCATGCCCCGCGCTGCGTGCTTCTGCCCCCCCCCCCCCCCCGCCACCGCCACCGCCACCACGCGCGCTCCAGTGCCCCCTCCCATCCTCACATGCACCCCCGTCCCCACGGGCGGCGAGGCCGACGGCGCTGAGGCCCCCCAACAGCGGGGCTTCGCCACTACCGCCGCGGCCAGGTGTGTGCAAGGGAGGCAGGGGTTGAGGGCACCAGGGGGGACAGACCGAGGTGGAGGGAGGGGTTACGGCAAGATGGGGAAGGGGTCATGGGACGGAGGGGTCGACACCCCCCCGTCCCCCCTCCCCCCGCGCATAACAGCGCTCCCGCCGCTGCCCCGATGCATTCCCCCCACTGCACCCCCTCTCCCTGTGCCCCTGCTCTACAGGAGGGACACCACCAGGGGCCGGGAGAAGAATCTGCCTCCCTGGGCCCAATCCGGTCGCGGCAAGGAGGCCCCCCGCAATGGGGCTTCGCCAGCGGCCAAGTCTGTTTAGAGGGTAGCAGGGAAGGGGGCCGAGGGGAAGCGGGTCGTGGGGGGAGTGAGGGGACGTGCAGGGCGAGAGGGAGTGGTGGGGCAGCCCGGTAGGACCCCCCCCCCTCCCCCTGAACAACCAACCGCCCCCCCCCCCCCCCCGGCCAGGGGTGGAACCAAAGCCCACAGCTACGGCGCCACTGCGCCCGGGCTATGGCACCCACCTCGCGCTGCCCAGTAACCCCCCCCCCTCCCCCGGCCAACAGAACTTGTGGGTGCTGCCCTATCCCGGACGGAACCCTCCCATGCTTGTGGGCTCACCATCCTAAGGGGACGGGGAGTCCTGTCCAGGCGGCGGTTGGTGCTCAAGGAGGGCCTGCGGGGGATAGCAGCTCCCAACGGCCTAGGCTCACCAGCCTGAGGGGACGGGGAGTCCTGCCCAGGCGGTGGTCGGTGCTCAAGGAGGGCCTGCGGGGGGTAGCAGTTCCCATTGGTGCCGCACCCTGCGGGATCCCCAGGCTATGCTAGGGTGCCGCCCCGGTATACCCATAGCCCCTATACGTCTCACCAGCCGCTGCTCGAGGTCCACTCGCAACGGGCCTACCCGCTGTACTATCTGCGGGAGCCGCGCTATGGGCTTACCCAGCCCCCCCCACCGCCCTCACAACTGCCGGTGGTGCCCCAGATCAGCGGGACTTGGAGCTAGCTTACCTGCGGGGCCATGCGGCAGGCCTGGACCGCCGCTCCGAGAACCCTACGCCCCGCCAGGGGGCCGCGCAGCACGCGCCCCAGGCGGCTCGACTCGACCCTGTTGCGGACACGGTCGGCGGGACGGCACCGGGGCCCCAGGAAGCGCCGCCGTGTGCGGCCGGGCCCCGGGATGATCGCCGTCCTGTGGCGCCCGCCGAGACGCCGAGACAACCCCCGAAACACGCCCACCAAGGATCCCCCTCCCCCCGAAGGGGACACGGCGGGCGACACAGGGGCCAGGATTATGATAATCCCGGCAGCGACGACCGTGCGGCTTACCGCCGGTCCTACCGTACCCCGGAGTGATATGACGAGCCACAATTGGAGAGACGCGCCTCCGCCGGCACTGCCCCTGCCACTCGTGGTAGCGACCGTGCCGCCGCCCGATACGAGAACCCCCCCCCCCCCCGCGTGGCCCGCCCAATGCCGCTTGTGAAAGGGGGCCCAACGGGCGGCGGAACGACGCCGACAGGCGTCAGCGTCGGTCCACCAGCCCGGAAACAGCCCGACGCCTGACTATGATGCGGCGGAAATTGGGCACCGGCCTGGATAGGAGCCTAGAACGGCCCCCCACACCCGCCCTCCTCATATGACGCAGGAGGAGCCCCCGCGCAAACGCCACCGCGGACGCAAGAGGGGACGGCAGACGGCCACCCATCCATTTGCTGGGACCCCACGGAGGCCCCCTGCCTGGGCCCTTACGGGTACAAAGACGACGCCAGGTCTTATGGCCCGCCGCCCATAAGCAACACAGTCTCCCCGGGGTGGACACCCGTGAACGCCCCAAAGAAGGCAAACCGGGACGACCGAGACCACCCCGGGTCTCCGAGGTGCGGGGGATGCCCCCCTTGGGAGAGCACAGCCGGCCCCGCAACAGCCCCGCAACAGGGATGTGCCCACCGCTCCCGGCGGGATGGTCCCATCGCCACTTGGCGGACCGTTTTATGTGGATGGATGGAGCGGTAGGAGTGGCAGAGGCCTTGTCGGGGGGAGACAATCATGGGTACCCCACCTTCCGCTCCAACGCTCAAGCGGTGGCGGCTTGCGTTGTGGCCAGTGCTGCCCTGGGAACGGTTGCACCTCCACCGGGGCAGTTGCCGGCAGCGGTCCATTGTGTTCACTATAATATCCTACGCGGCCTCACGGTGTATACACGGAACGACACGCCGGCAGAGGGACAACAGGAGGTGCCTAGGCGGCCCCCCGCGCGCAGATGGCCCCCCCTCATAGAGACGGACGTCCGGCACCTCATAGCCGACGCCATTCGTCACCCGCCGCGGGAGAATCCTGCATAGGTGGGGCCGCCCACCAAGCCACCGGCAGCCGACACTGCCAGCAATGCCGTGCAGCCCCTGCTGACGGGCCCGCCCCACCCCCACCGCGATGCGCCCGGCTGCGCAGCCAACGCCCTCGTCCCAGGGCCCTGATCGCCCACAACTGGCAAGCCATGATGTAGCTCCGGAGCTGCCGCCACAATAGCCCGAAAACCCAGCTAGCTCGCCCAAGCCTAAGGCGACCGGCACAGGGGGCCGAGGTAGCTGGCTTCACCGGCGGCTGCCCACTGTGGCACGGCAAGCACGGCAGGCCCCGAGCCCCCACCCTGGGCGGGCCCCGGTCAGCCCGTACCCGTGAAAGGGGTGGTGAATGGCCCTGGGTCAGGGCCCCCAGAATGCCCACCGTCGGCGGGAACGGAGCTGTCCCGGGACCTTATGGAAATGGATCCCCTTGAAGCGGGCCAGCAGCCCGCGCCCGCCAATGCCCAGCCGGCCCCCGTGGCCAACCCGCAGCCGACGGATAGCCGGCCCACGGCCCTAGGCCGAGGCGGCCGTAGCGTGGTGCGACGCCTGCCACTTTTGGCGACCCCGCCCTCACGGCTAGTGCCCCCCGCGGCCTATCCCCCAAGGGACCAACGCGGGGCCCACCCCCGACGTTGGTACCGTGCCTGAGGCCCCTCGGGAGGATCAGCCCCATACCATCCCGCACGCCTCGGCTAGTGAAGCCCCAAGCGCCGACACAGCCCTTCAGCCCCCCCACATTGACGTGGACCCCTCCCAGGGCACGGCCACCTGGTTGGCCCACCTCATGGGGGACGATGCAGCCGGTGGACACGTCAGATGAAGACCCCGAGCCGCCCGCCGCATTCACCCCGGGGCGATGTGGGCCAAAACGAATCCCGCCTTGCGGCCCCCATCGCTAACACTGCACTGGAGGAGGTACACCCATGCAGGGCCATGAACGTCGTTGTGTTCATGGACAGTGAGCGCCTGTCGCAAATGGGGAGCCGCATGCATGCGGCGGGCCAAACGGCCACCCCCATCCCTGGCCCCCACTCCCCTAAGATTGACCGCCTCTCCCACCTCTTGGCACAGTATGCCAAGAGAACGCGCGAGTTGCTCCAACTCGTTGAGTTCACCTTGGGGGTCCCCTATTTCTCCCTCTCCAGCTCGGAGGGAGATGCCCCGGCCCCTCAGCCGACGGGACTCGTGATCACGGTGTATTGCGCGTCGGGGGGTAGGTGGAGCTCCGCCTCCCAACCCCCGACGGGGGCACCTGCCCCGGCCGGTGGCTCCGGGCCATGGCATATGCGCATGCCTGGTCTGCCCCACCCCCGCCTCGGGCGGTACCCCCGGACACCCGGGCTCTGGCGTTGGTATGCCAGTGCCCGGTGCATGTCCTGCGAGGAACCCCAGCCCCCCCCCCCCCCGGTGCAGGTCTGCAACAAACGGGGGGGGGGGGTATGCGCCGGTGGACACGGCCCGGCCGGACCTCGAGGACCACAGGGGCACCATCACCCCGCCCGAATGGTCGCCCTTGGTCATTGCCACGTCCATGGTGACCAAGGCCACCTACGACAAGGCCCGAGGGGGACTGGTCCAAGTCCCCTCGGCCCCAGGGGCCCAGAAGCTCGGGGACGCCGAGTGGAAGGGCAGGAGTGCTGCTTGGAAGAGCTATGTCCGGGCTCTCCAGCCGGCCCGTCCCGTGGGGTTCAAAGTTCTGGGAGAGCGAGCAATGGCTTTGCGGGACTAGATAGTCCCCAGGTTCACCGGTGAACGGCCGGCGGGGACCCCTTCCCTTACCACGGTGTTCGGCCTCATAGGGTGCGACCCACATGCCGCCCAAGAGTCCGCCAGCACCTCGGAATTGGATGTGGGCCCCCAGGAGGAGCCTACTCCTACTGGCCCAGAGCGGGACCCGGCGCCGGAGGACCACGGCCTCTCGCCGTCCCGGAATTGAGAGCGGCGGCCCTGCACATGGCAGCGCGCCACCGCACGATCCCCATCCTCGCCGAAGCCCAGTCGAGGGCGGGCCCGGAGAATCCCCCATTTTTGGACTACACCCGGCACGTCATGCTCCCCGCCCATGGAAAGACGGGGGCAGGCCTCGATGTGTACGTCCGGAACGGGACGACCACCCGGGCCACCTTGCTCTGGGGCAGGGAGAATGCTAACACCCTCCTCATGGAGGTACGGACCCCGTGGGGGAAACACCACATGTTGGCGGCCCATGCCCCAGAAATGAGCATTGGCCGTGAGCCATATGTGAGCTAGATGGTGGGCGGACATCTGGCGCAAGGTCACCCGCATGGTGGACCCGGCGTCCTTTCTGGTGGTGAACAACACCAGCTCGGCGGCCCGGCCAGCGGACAGGGGGACCCCGCACCCGGATGATACAGGCTACGGGACATTCCTGCGGGCTTTCAACCTCAGGGACCCGGTGGACCTGCACCCGGTCCCGCCGGTGACGTACTCCTGCTTTCAGGGGGTAGCGCGCTCCCGCATCGACACGGTCCCTTGCCACTGCAAGTAATAGCTTCCTACCACCGCTTGGGAAGCACCCTCTTGTCGGACCACCCTGTTCCCCTCCTCTCCACCGTCGCCGATTCGGTGGCCCGGCTGGTCAAGCCCGGCCCCAATACGGTGTCTCACACGCTAGAGTACCACCTGGGCCCAGCGGGCCTATCCCCAGCAGATACGGCCGATTACCAGAGCTCCGTACTCCGCAGGAGGGACATCGACCCCCAGCTCGCCCCAACCCAATGGCCGAAAGGCCTGCCATGAGCCATCTATGATTGGGCCCACGCCGTGAGCAGGGTCAGGGCTCTCCGTTTCCGGCACTACTGCCTCCGAACACGCCCGGAAGAACACCCCCCCCCGCCGCCTTGAAGTCCTCCCACCGGCTTCTCCCGGCGTGTAGCATGCCCCCCTCCCTGGGGAGGTTTATAGCAACTGCCCAAAGCATGCTGGGCAACTCAGTGGCGGTGGGGCACGCCCTCAAAAGAAGTCTCGTGGCGCTGGGAGAGGCCCGGCGCCTGCAAAGCCTCCGGGAAATCAAGTGCCGCTTCCTCTTTTTTCCTTCCTGTTTTTGCGCGACTGCCTGTAGGGGTGAAAGCCCCATGCGGGAGCCTTCGGGCCTGTTAGCGCCTTCCCTTCGGGTTTCTCTTGCTTTGTTAATACGCAGAGTGAGACGAGCGGCACCACAGTGCACCAAAGGTCTGTGGCTCAGGCATGCACGGGGGGCCCAGCCCAGACCCCCCGCCCATGTCCCCCTCCTTGCCCAGACTCTGAGCAAGATGGTAGCCCGGAGGGCTGCCAAGGCTCGCTACCATAGGGCGGCTAGAGCGATGATGCCGAAGGGGGAGGGGTGACAGCCACGTGGGCTGCCGAAATTCGCCGCCGGTTGGCGACTGGAGTGACAATGTCGAAGGGGGAGGGGTCCACGCAACCCCCCGGAATGGGCGGAGAGGCCCCGCTGGTGGAGCGGTTTGAGGCCACGCCGCCCTTGCGCCGCCCCGATTCGTCCGAAAAATGTGGTATGGTTGTGACAGTTATGCGGATACAACGGCCCGCATTGCCGAGACACTTTTTTGACCTATGAGATGTGTATGTGTTAAGCAAAGTAGTAATATAAACAATGAACCAAAGTATTTGTATATTGTACGCCCCCGGTAAACAGCATGGGAGGGCCGGGGGGCCGGGTAAAAGCCCCGAACCCCCCAAAGGCAGCCCCAAAGGTGAGCGCACCACCGGAGCGGGCATGTCTGCGGGGTAAAATGTGTACATATTTAATTACTCAACAAGTAGGTTTTACTGCCATAAATAATGCTTAAAGGGTTAAGGACCTCCCCCAGGTCAAGTTAATGGCGCCCCCCAAAGCCGGAATCCACCAGCCGCGTTGAGCCGAGCCTGGTTATCAAGGTATAGCAGGCCAGACGTAAGTGCTGGTAGTTACGCCTCTTCGCCACCCCGCGGGGTTAAACTGCCCAACGGGGCCTTAAATTCCGTGCTGTTCGGGGGTTAAGCCCTGGCGGAATTTAGGGTTTTGGTTAAGAGGACTCACGTTGAGTCCCTGCTACTGTTACCCGGGGATTACAACCTCCGGTAGTGCCTGCCTACTTTGCCTGCTTGCTGCTTTAGGCTGCTACCCCCCTCGCAGGCCCTTCAGGACGCATTGACCACCGCCATGGCAGGACTCCCTGTCCCCCCAGGCTGGTGTGCCCGGGCCTTGGAGACTGCAGCCCCCCTTGCAGGCCCTTCAGGACGCACCGACCACCGCCTCGGCAGGACCCCCTATCCCCCAAGCTGGTGTGCCTGGGCCTTGGAGACTGCATCCCCCCTCACAGGCCCTTCAAGGCGCACCGACCACCGCCTGGGCAGGACACCATGTCCCCCCGGCCTGTTGTGCCCGGGCCTTGGAGACTGCATCCCCCCTCACAGGCCCTTCAGGGCGCACCGACCACCGCCTGGGCACGACACCATGTCCCCCCAGCCTGGTGTGCCCGGGCCTTGGAGACTGCAGCCCCCCTCGCAGTCCCTTCAAGACGCACCGACCACCGCCTGGACAGGGACCCCTGTCCCCCCAGGCTGGTGTGCCCGGGGCTTGAAGACTGCAGCCCCCTTCAAGCCCCTCACGACGCACCGACGATCGCTTGGGCAGGACCCCATGTCCCCCCCGGCAGGTGTGCCCGGGCCTTGGAGACTGCAGCCCCCCTTCGTAGGCGCTCCGGGAAACACAAACTAGCGCCTGGGCAGGACTCCCTGTCCCCCCAGGCTGGTGTGCCCGGGCCTTGGAGCAAGCAGCCCCCCCTCGCAGGCCCTTTAGGACGCACCGACCACTGCCTGGGCAGGACCCCCTGTCCCCCCAGGCCGGTGTGCCCGGGCCTTGGAGACTGCAGCCCCCTCGCAGGCCCTTCAGGACGCACCAACCACCGCCTGTGCAGAATTGCCTGTCCCCCCAAGCTGGTGTGCCCGGACCTTGATGACTATCAGCCTCCTCGGAGGCCCTTTGGGACGCACCGACCACCGCCACGGCAGGACCCCTTGTCCCCCCAGACTGGTGTGCCCGCGACTTGGAGACCTTGGAGAAAGCAGCCCCCCCTCGCACGCCCTTTAGGACGCACCGACCACCGCCTGGGCAGGACCCCCTGTCCCCCCCAGCTGGTGTGCCCGGGCCTTGGAGACTGCATCCCCCCCTCGCAGGCCCTTCCGGACGCCACAACCACTGCGTGGACAGAGACCCCTGTGCCCCCGGGCTGGTGTGCCCGGGCCTTGGAGGCTGCCGCCCCCCTATGCATGCCCTTCAGGACGCATGGACCACCGCTTGGGCAGGACCCCCTATCCCCCCAGGCTGGTGTGCCCGGGCATTGGAGACTGCAGCCCCTCATAGGCCCTTCATGGCACACAGACCACCGCCAAGGCAGAACCCCCTGTCCAAACAGGCTGGTGTGCCCGGGCCTTGGAGCAAGCAGCCCCCCCTCACGGGGCCTTCAGGACGCACCGACCACCGCCTGGGCAAGACTCCCCATCCCCCCAAGCTGGTGTGCCCGGGCCTTGAAGAGTGCAGCCCCCCTCGCAGGCCCTTCAGGACGCAGCGACCACCGCCTAGGCAGGACCCCCTGTCCCCCTAGGCTGGTGTGCCCGGGCCTTGGAGACTGCAGCCCCCCCTCGCAGGCCCTTCAAGACGCACCGACCACCGCTTGGACAGGACCCCCTTTCCCCTAGGCTGGTTTGCCCGGGCCTTGGAGACTGCCGCCCCCCTATGCAGACCCTTCAGGACCCACGGACCACCGCCTAGGCACCACCCCCTTTCCCCCCAGGCTGGTGTGCCTGGGCATTGGAGACTGCAGCCACCCTCGCAGGCCCTTCAGGGCGCACCGACCACCGCCACGGCAGGACCCCCTGTCCCCCCAGGCTGGTGTGCCCGGGCCTTGGAGACTGCAGCCCCCCTCGTAGACGCTTCACGACGCACCGACCACCGCCTGGGCACGACTCCCCATCCCGCCAGGCTGGTGTGCCCGGGCCTTGAAGACTGCAGCCCCCCTCGTAGGCGCTTCAGGACGCACCGACCAGAGCCTAGGCAAGACTCCTTGTCCCCCAGGCTGCTGTGCCTATGTCTTGAACATTGCAGCCCCCCTCGCAGGCCCTTCAATATGCACCGACCACCGCCTGGGCAAGACTCCTTGTCCCCCTAGGCTGGTGTGTCCGGGCCTTGAAGACTGCAGCCCCCGTCGCAGGCCCTTCAAGACACAGCGACCACCGCCTAGGCAAGACTCCCTGTCCCCTTAGGCTGGTGTGCCCGGGCCTTGAAGACGCAGCCCCCCTCGAAGGCCGGCCCTTTAGGACGCACCGACCACCGCATGGGCAGATCTCCCTGTGCCCCCAGGCTGGTGTGCCTGGACCTTGAAGACTTCGGCCCCCCTCGCAGGCCCTTAAGGACGCACAGGCCACCGCCTGGGCAAGACTCCCCAGCCCCCAACGGTGGTGTGCCCGGGGCTTGGGACTTGGGATTTTGCACTGCCCACTGCCCCTAGGCAGCATGGCAGTGTGTAACACGAGCGGCACTGCCCACTGCCCCTAGGCAGTGAAGCAGTGTAGTGCAGGAGTTGCACTGCCCACTGCCCCCAGATAGTGAGGCAGTGCATGGTAGGACGCTGCCTCGCTGCCTGGGGCCAATGGGCAGTGCAAATCTTGCAATACACCGCCTCACTGCTTGGGGGTAGCGGGCAGTGCAGCTCGTGCAACGAACTCCCTCATTGCCTGGGGCAGTGGGCGGTGCAACTCCTGCAACACAGTGCCTCATTGCCTGTGGGCAGCGGGCAGTGCAACTCATGTATCGCAAAAGTTGCATTGAGAGAGTGCATTGCAAATGATCCACTGCCCACTGCCCCAAGGCAGTGAGGCTTTGTATTGCGGGACTTGCACTGCCCACTACCCCCCCAAGCCGGCGGGCAGTGCAACCCATGCAACATATTGCCTCAACGCCCGGGGGCAGCGGGCGGTGCAACTCCTCCAACATACTACCTCCTTGCCTGGGGGCAGTGGGCAGTGGGACTCCTGCAATGCACTGCCTCACTGCCTCGGGGCAGAAGGCAGTGCAACTGCTCTAACACACCCCCTCACTGTCTGGGGGCATTGGGCAGTGCAACTCCTGCAATACACTGCCTCACTGCCTGGGATCAGTGGGAACTGGAACTCCTGCCATGCAGGGGCCTCATTGCGTGGAGGGAGAGCGCACTACAACTCCTGTAATACACTGCCGTACTGCATGGGGGCAGTGGGCAGTGGAACCCTTGCAATGCACTGCCGCACTGCCTGGGGGCAGACGGCAGTGCAATTACTGCGATGTACTGCCTCTCTGCCTGGGGGCAGTGGGCGGTGGAACTCCTGCAATACACTGCCTCACGGCTGGGGGGCAGTGGGCAGTGGAACTCCTGCAAGGCACTGCCTCTCTGCCTTGGGGCGGTGGGTAGTGCAACTCTTGCGATGTACTGCCGGGAGTTGCAATGCCCCCTGACCCCGGGTAGTGAGGCACTGCATTGCAAGAGTTGCACTGCCCGCTGCCCCTAGGCTGTGAGGCAGTGTATTGCAGGACTTCCAGTGCCCACTGCCCCCAGGCAGTGAGGCAGCGTAGTGCAAGAGTTGCACTGCCCACTACCCCCAAGCAATGAGGCGGTGAATTGCAGGAGTTCCCCTGCCCACTGCCCCCAGGTAGTGAGGCAGTGCATTGCAGGAGTTCCACCGCCCATGGCCCCAGGCCGTGAAGCGGTGCATTGCAGGAGTTCCATTGCCCACTGCCCCCACGCAGTGAGGCAGTGCACTGCACGAGTTCCACTGCCCACTGCCCCAGGCAGTGAGGCAGTGTGTTGTAGGAGTTGCACTGCCCGCTGCCCCCGGACACTGAGGCAGTGCACTGCAGAAGTTGCGCTGCCCGCTGCCCCCACGAAGAGTGGCAGTGTATTGCAGGAGTCGCACTGCCCACTGCCCCTAGGCAGTGAGACAGTGCAATGCACGAATTCCAAGGCCCACTGACCCAGGTAGTGAGTGAGGCAGTGTATTGCAGGTTTAGCACAGCCCAGTGCCCCCAGGCACTGAAGCGGTGTACCGCCGGAGTTCCATTGCCCACTGCCCCAAGGCAGTGAGGCGGTGCATTGCAGGAGTTGCACTGCCCACTGCCCCGAGGCACTGGGGCCTTGCATTACATGGACGGCACTGCCTGCTGCCCCCAGGCAGCGAGGCACTGTATTGCACGAGTTCCGCTGCCCACTGCGCCATGCAGTGAGGCACTGTATGGCAGGAGTTGGACCGCCCACTACCCCCAGGGAGTGGGGCCGTTGCATTGCATGAGTTGCACTACCCGCTGCCCCCCGGCAGTGAGGCAGTGTATTGCAGGTGTAGCACAGCATAGTGCCCCCAGGCGCCGAAGCGGTGTATCGCAGGAGTTCCATTGCCCACTGCCCCAAGGCAGTGAGGCGGTGCATTGCAGGAGTTGCACTGCCCACTGCCCCCAGCCACTGGGGGTTTGCATTACATGGACGGCACTGCCCGCTGCCCCCAGGCAGCGAGGCACTGTATTGCACGAGTTTCACTGCCCACTGCGCCATGCAGTGAGGCACTGTATTGCAGGAGTTGCACCGCCCACTACCCCCTGGGGGTGGGGCCGTTGCATTGCATGAGTTGCACTACGCGCTGCCCCCCGGCAGTGAGGCAATGTATTGCTGGAGTTCCACTGCCCAATGCCCCAGGCTGTGAGGTAGCGCATTGCAGGATTTCCACTGCCAACTGCCCTTGGGCAATGAGGCAGTGCGCTGCAGGAGTTGCACTGCCCACTGCCGCAAGGCAATGAAGTAGTGCATTGCACGAGTTGCACTACCCACCGCCCCCAGGCCATGAGGCAGTGTATTGCAAGAGTTGCATCGCCCACTGCCCATAGGCAGTCGGGCCGTTGAATTGCATGAGTTGCACTACCTGCTGGCCCCGAGGCAGTGAGGCAGTGCATTGCAGGAGTCCCACTGCCCATGGCCCCAGGCCGTGAAGCGGTGCATTGCAGGAGTTCCTCTGCCCACTGCCCTAGACAGTGAGGCAGTGCATTGCAGGAGTTGCACTGCCCGCTGCCCCCGGGCAGTGAGGAAGTGCATTGCATGAGTTGCACTGCCCGCTGCCCCCACAAAGTGCGGCAGTGTATTGCAGGAGTCGCACTGCCCACTGCCCCCGGGCAAGGAGGCAGTGCAATGTACGAGTTCCACTGCCCACTGACCCCGGTAGTGAGGCAGTGTATTGCAGGTGTAGCACAGCCTAGTGCCCCCGGGCACTGAGGCGGTGTATCGCACGAGTTCCACTGCCCACTGCTTCAAGGCAGTGAGGCGGTGCATTGTAGGAGTTGCACTGCCCACTACCCCCAGGCACTGGGGCCTTGCATTACATGGATTGCACTGCCCGCTGCGCCCAGGCGGCGCGGCACTATATTGCAGGAGTTCCACTGCCCACTGCCCCATGCAGTGAGGCAGTGTATTGCACGAGTTGCACCAGCCACTACCCCCAGGGAGTGGGGCCGCTGCATTGCATGAGTTCCACTACCCGCTGCCCCCCGGCAGTGAGGCAGTTTATTGCACGAGTTCCACTCCCCAATGCCCCAGGCTATGAGGCAGCGTAGTGCAGGGTTTCCACTGCCAACTGCCCTTGGGCAATGAGGCAGTGCATTGCAAGAGTTGCACTGCCCACTGCCCCCAGGCCCTGAGGCAGTGTATTGCAAGAGTTGCACTGCCAACTGCCCCGAGGCAGTGGGGCCGTTGCATTGCATGAGTTGCACTACCCGCTGCCCCCGAGGCAGTGAGGCAGTGCATTGCAGGGATTGCACTGCCCGCCGCCCCCAAGCAGTGAGGCAGTGCACTGCACGAGTTCCACTGCCCACTGCCCTAGGCAGTGAGGCAGTGTGTTGCAGGAGTTGCACTGCCCGCTGACCCCGGGCAGTGAGGCAGTGCACTGCAGGAGTTGCACTGCCCGCTGCCGCCACGAAGAGCGGCAGTGTATTGCAGGAGTCGCACTGCCCACTGCCCCTAGGCAGTGAAACAGTGCAATGCACGAGTTCCAAGGCCCACTGACCCAGGTAATGAGGCAGTGTATTGCAGGTGTAGCACAGCCCAGTGCCCCCAGGCACTGAAGCGGTGTATCGCACGAGTTCCCCTGCCCACTGCCCCAAGGCAGTGAGGCGGTGCATTGCAGGAGTTGCACTGCCCACTGCCCCCAAGCACTGGGGCCTTGCATTACATGGACGGCACTGCCCGCTGCCCCCAGGCAGCGAGGCACTGTATTGCACGAGTTCCACTGCCCACTGCATTGCAGTGAGGCACTGTATTGCAGGAGTTGCACCGCCCACTACCCCCAGGGAGTGGGGCCGTTGCATTGCATGCGTTGCACTACCCGCTGCCCCCCGGCAGTGAGGCAGTGTATTGCTGGAGTTCCACCGCCCAATGCCCCAGGCTGTGAGGTAGCGTATTGCAGGATTTCGACTGCCAACTGCCACTAGGCAATGAGGCAGTGCGCTGCAGGAGTTGCACTGCCCACTGCCGCAAGGCAGTGAAGCAGTGCATTGCAGGAGGTGCACTGCCCACCGCCCCAGGCCATGAGGCAGTGTATTGCAAGAGTTGCATCGCCCACTGCCCATAGGCAGTCGGGCCGTTGAATTGCATGAGTTGCACTACCTGCTGGCCCCGAGGCAGTGAGGCAGTGCATTGCAGGAGTCCCACTGCCCATGGCCCCAGGCCGTGAAGCGGTGCATTGCAGGAGTTCCACTGCCCACTGCCCTAGACAGTGAGGCAGTGCATTGCAGGAGTTGCACTGCCCGCTGCCCCCCGGCAGTGAGGAAAAGCGCTGCAGGAGTTGCACTGCCCGCTGCCCCCCGGCAGTGAGGAAAAGCGCTGCAGGAGTTGCACTGCCCGCTGCCCCCACGAAGTGCGGCAGTTTATTGCAGGAGTCGCACTGCCCACTGCCCCCGGGCAGCCAGGCAGTGCAATGTACGAGTTCCACTGCCCACTAACCCAGGTAGTGAGGCAGTGTATTGCAGGTGTAGCACAGCCCAGTGCCCCCGGGCAGTGAGGCGGTGTATCGCACGAGTTCCACGGCCCACCGCTCCAAGGCAGTGAGGCGGTGCATTGCAGGAGTTGCACTGCCCACTGCCCCCAGGCACTGGGGCCTTGCATTACATGGACGGCAGTGCCTGCTGCCCCCAGGCAGCGAGGCACTGTATTGCACGAGTTCCACTGCCCACTGCATGGCAGTGAGGCACTGTATTGCAGGAGTTGCACCGCCCACTACCCCCGGGGAGTGGGGCCGTTGCATTGCATGAGTTGCACTACCCGCTGCCCCCCGGCAGTGAGGCAGTGTATTGCTAGAGTTCCGGTGCCCAATGACCCAGGCTGTGAGGTAGCGTATTGCAGGATTTCCACTGCCAACTGCCACTAGGCAATGAGGCAGTGCGCTGCAGGAGTTGCACTGCCCACTGCCGCAACGCAGTGAAGCAGTGCATTGCAGGAGGTGCACTGCCCACCGCCCCAGGCCATGAGGCAGTGTATTGCAAGAGTTGCATCGCCCACTGCCCATAGGCAGTCGGGCCGTTGAATTGCATGAGTTGCACTACCTGCTGGCCCCGAGGCAGTGAGGCAGTGCATTGCAGGAGTCCCACTGCCCATGGCCCCAGGCCGTGAAGCGGTGCATTGCAGGAGTTCCACTGCCCACTGCCCTAGGCAGTGAGGCAGTGCATTGCAGGAGTTGCACTACCCGTTGCCCCCCGGCAGTGAGGAAAAGCGCTGCAGGAGTTGCACTGCCCGCTGCCCCCACGAAGTGCGGCAGTTTATTGCAGGAGTTGCACTGCCCACTGCCCCCGGGCAGCCAGGCCGTGCAATGTACGAGTTCCACTGCTCACTAACCCAGGTAGTGAGGCAGTGTATTGCAGGTGTAGCATAGCCCAGTGCCCCCCGGCACTGAGGCGGTGTATCGCACGAGTTCCACGGCCCACCGCTCCAAGGCAGTGAGGCGGTGCATTGCAGGAGTTGCACTGCCCACTGCCCCCAAGCACTGGGGCCTTGCATTACATGGATTGCACCGCACGCCGCGCCGAGGCGGCGAGGCACTGTATTGCAGGAGTTCCATTGCCCACTGCCCGCAGGCACTGGGGCCGCTGCATTGCATGAGTTGCACTACCCGCTGCCCCCCGGCAGTGAGGCAGTGTATTGCACGAGTGCCACTCCCCAATGCCCCAGGCTATGAGGCAGCGTAGTGCACGATTTCCACTGCCAACTGCCCTTGGGCAATGAGGCAGTGCGTTGCAGGAGTTGCACTGCCCACTGCCCCAAGGCGATCAGGCAGCGCATCGCAGCAGTTGCACTGCCCGCTGCCCCCAGGCCCTGAGGCAGTGCATTGCAGGAGTTGCACCGCCCACTGCCCCCGGGCAGTGGGGCCGTTGCATTGCATGAGTTGCACTGCCCGCTGCCCCCCAGGCAGTGCGGCAGTGCATTGCAGGGATTGCACTGCCCGCTGCCCCCAGGCAGTGAGGCAGTGCGCTGCAGGGTTTACATTGCCCGCTGCCCGGGGCAGTGATGAACTGTATTGCAGGAGTTCCACTGCCCAGCCCCCCAAGCAATGAGGCAGTGTGTTGCAGGAGTTCCACTACCCACAGCCCCCGGCAGTGAGGCAGTGCATTGCAGGGATTGCACTGCCCACTGCCCCCAAGCAGTGAGGCAGTGCACTGCAGGGGTTGCACTGCCCGCTGCCCCGGGCACTGATGAAGTGTATTGCACGATTTTCACTGCCTACTGCCTCCAGGTAATGAGGCAGTGTATTGCATAGGTTCCACTGCCCACCGCCCCCCGGCAGTGAGGCAGTGCATTGTAGGAGTTCCACCGCCCGTTGCCCCCAAGCAGTGAGGTAGTGCAATGCAGGAGTTCCACTGCCCACTGCCCCAGGCAATGAGGAGGAGTATTGCAGGTGTTCCACTGCCCACTACCCCAGGCGGTGAGGCAGTGCGTTGCAAGAGTTGTACTACCCATTGCCCCGAGACGGTGAGGCAGGGCACTGCAGGAATTGCACTGCCCGCTGCCCCCGGGAAGAGCGGCAGTGTATTGCAGGAGTCCCACTACCCGCAGCCCTAGTGCACTGCAAGAGTTGCACTGCCACCTGCCCCCAGGAAGAGCAGAAGTGTATTGTAGGAATCCCACTGCCCACTGCCCCGGGCGGTGAGGCAATTCAATGCAGGAATCGCACTGCCCACTGCCCACGGGCAGTGGGGCAGTGCGATGCAGGGGTTCCAGTGCCAACTGCCCCAGGCACTGAGGCACTGCGTTGCAGGAGTTGCACTGCCCGCTGCCCCCAGACGGTGAGGCAGTGCACTGCAGGAGTTGCACTGCCCGCTGCCCCCGGGAAGAGTGGCAGTGTATTGCAGGAGTCCCATTGCCCGGTGCCCGCGGCAGTGGGGCAGTTCAATGCGTGAGCCGCACTGCCCACTGCCCCCCGGTAGTGGGGCAAATCCATGCAGGAATCGCACTGCCCACTGCCCAATGGCAGTGAGGCAGTGCAATGCAGGGGTTCCACTACCCACTACCCCAGGCACTGAGGCAGTGCGTTGCAGGAGTTGCACTGCCCGCTGCCCCCGGGAAGAGCGGCAGTGTATTGCAGGAGTCCCACTGCCCGCTGCCCCCGGCAGTGAGGAAGTTCAATGCAGGAGCCGCACTGCCCACTGCCCTCGGGCAGTGAGGCAGTGCAATGACGGAGTTCCACTGCCTACCGCCCCAGGCAGTGAGGCAGTGCGTTGCAAGAGTCCCACTGCCAGCTACCCTCGGGCAGTGCGGCAGTGCAATGCAGGAATTTCCCTGTCCGCTACCCCGAGGCGGCGCGACAGTGCAATGCAAGACTTGCATTGCTCACTGCCCCCAGGCCGTGAGGCAGTGTATCGCAGGAGTTCCACTGCCCACTGCCCCAAGGCAGTGAGGCGGTGCATTGCAGGAGTTGCCCCGCCCATTGCCCCCATCCAGTGGGGCCGTGCATTGCATGGATTGCATTGCCCGGTGCCCCCAAGCAGTGAGGCAGTGTATTGCCGGAGTTGCACCGCCCACTGCCCCCAGGCAGTGGGGCCGTTGCATTGCATCAGTTGCACTTCCCGCTATCCCCAGGTAATGAGGGCTGTATTGCAGGAGTTCCACTGCCCACTGCCCCCGGGCAGTGAGGCAGTGCGTTGCAGGAGTTGCAACGCCCACTGCCCCAAGGCAGTGAGGCGGTGCATTGCAGGAGTTGCCCCGCCCATTGCCCCCATCCAGTGGGGCCGTGCATTGCATGGATTGCATTGCCCCCAGACAGTGAGGCAGTGTATTGCCGGAGTTGCACCGCCCACTGCGCCTAGGGCGTGGGGCCATTGCATTGCATGAGTTGCACTGCCCGCTGTCCCTAGGTAATGAGGCGGTGTATTGCAAGAGTTCCACTGCCCACTGCCCCCGGGCAGTGAGGCAGTGCGTTGCAGGAGTTGCAACGCCCACTGCCCCAAGGCAGTGAGATGGTGCATTGCAGGAGTTGCCCCGCCCATTGCCCCCATCCACTGGGGCCGTGCATTGCATGGGGTGCACTGCCCGGTGCCCCCAGGCAGTGAGGCAATGTGTTGCCGGAGTCGCACCGCCCACTGCCCCCAGGCAGTGGGGCCGTTGCATTGGACCAGTTGCACTGCGCGTTGTCCCCAGGCAGTTAGATAGTGTACTGCAGGAGCTCCACTGCCCACTACTCCCGGGCAGTGAGGCAGTGCGTTGCAGGAGTTGCACTGCCCACTGCCCCAAAGCACTGAGGCGGTGTATAACGGGTGTTCCGCTGCCCATTGCCCCCCGCCGTGAGGCAGTGTATTGCACGAGTTGCACCGGCCACAGCCCCCAAGCAGCGGGCCCGTGCATTGCATGAGTTGCACTACCCGCTGCCCCCAGGCAGTGAGGCAGTGCATTGCAGGGATTGCAGTGTCCACTGCCCCCAAGCAGTGAGGCAGCGTACTGCGGGAGTTGCACCGCCCACTGCCCCCAGGCAGTGGGGCGGTGCACTGCGGGAGTTGCACTGTCCACTGCCCCCAGGCACTAGGGCCTTGCATTACATGGACGGCACTGCCCGCTGCCCCCATGAAGCGAGGCACCGTATTGCAGGAGTTCCACTGCTCACTGCGCCATGCAGTGAGGCAGTGTATTGCAGGAGTTGCACCGCCCACTACCCCCAGGGAGTGGGGCCGCTGCATTGCATGAGTTGCACTACCCGCTGCCCCCAGGCAGTGAGGCAGTGCATTGCAGGAGTCCCACTACCCCAGGCACTGAGGCAGTGCGTTGCAGGAGTTGCATTGCCCGCTGCCCCCGGGAAGAGCGGCAGTGTATTGCAGGAGTCCCACTGCCCGCTGCGCCCGGCAGTGAGGAAGTTCAATGCAGGAGCCGCACTGCCCACTGCCCCCGGGCAGTGAGGCAGTGCAATGACGGAGTTCCACTGCCTACCGCCCCAGGCAGTGAGGCAGTGCGTTGCAAGAGTCCCACTGCCAGCTGCCCTCGGGCAGTGCGGCAGTGCAATGCAGGAATTTCCCTGTCCGCTACCCCGAGGCGGTGCGGCAGTGCAATGCAAGACTTGCATTGCTCACTGCCCCCAGGCCGTGAGGCAGTGTATCGCAGGGGTTCCACTGCCCAGTGCCCCAAGGCAGTGACACGGTGCATTGCAGGAGTTGCCCCGCCCATTGCCCCCATCCAGTGGGGCCGTGCATTGCATGGATTGCATTGCCCGGTGCCCCCAGACAGTGAGGCAGTGTATTGCCGGAGTTGCACCGCCCACTGCGCTTAGGCAGTGGGGCCGTTGCATTGCATGAGTTGCACTGCCCGCTGTCCCTAGGTAATGAGGCGGTGTATTGCAGGAGTTCCACTGCCCACTGCCCCCGGGCAGTGAGGCAGTGCGTTGCAGGAGTTGCAACGACCACTGCCCCAAGGCAGTGAGATGGTGCATTGCAGTAGTTGCCCCGCCCATTGCCCCCATCCACTGGGGCCGTGCATTGCATGGGTTGCACTGCCCGCTGCCCCCAGGCAGTGAGGCCGTGTATTGCACGAGTTGCACCGCCCACTGCCCCCAGGAAGTGGGCCGTTGCATTGCACGAGTTGCACTGCGCACTGTCCCCGGGCAGTGAGATAGTGTATTGCAGGAGTTCTACTGCCCACTGCCCCCGCGCAGTGAGGCAGTGCGTTGCAGGAGTTGCACTGCCCACTGCCCCAAGGCACTGAGGCGGTGTATAACGGGTGTTCCGCTGTCCACTGCCCCTCGCCGTGAGGCAGTGTATTGCACGAGTTGCACCGGCCACTGCCCCCAAGCAGCGGGGCCGTGCATTGCATGAGTTGCACTGCCCGCTGCCCCGAGGCAGTGAGGCAGTGCATTGAGGGGATTGCACTGCCCGCTGCCCCCAAGCACTGAGGCAGCATATGGCGGGAGTTGCACCGCCCACTGCCCCCAGGCAGTGGGGCGGTGCACTGCGGGAGTTGCACTGCCCACTGCCCCCAGGCACTAGGGCCTTGCATTACATGGACGGCACTGCCCGCTGCCCCCAGGCAGCGAGGCACTGTATTGCAGGAGTTCCACTGCCCACTGCCCCATGCAGTGAGGCAGTGTATTGCAGGAGTTGCACCGCCCACTACCCCCAGGGAGTGGGGCCGCTGCATTGCATGAGTTGCACTACCCGCTGCCCCCAGGCAGTGAGGCAGTGCATTGCAGGAGTCCCACTGCACTGCCCCCACGCAATGAGGCAGTGTATTGCAGGGGTACCACGGCCCAGTGTCCCTAGGCAGTAGGGCGGTGCATGGCACGATTTCCACTGTTGAGTGCCCAAATGCAGTAAGGCAGTGTATTGCAGGGGTTGCGATGCCCGCTGCCCCCAGGCCGTTAGGCAGTGCGTTGCAGGAGTGGCACTGCCCACTACCCCCAAGCAGTGAGGCAGTGCACTACAGGAGTTGCACTGCCCACTGCCCCGAGGCAGTGAGGCAGTGAATTGCAGGAGTGGCGCTGCCAACTGCCCCCGGGCAGTGAGGCAGTGCATTGCAAGACTTGCACTGCCCGTTGGCCCCAGACAGCCAAGCACTGTATTGCACGAGATCCATTGCCCACTGCCCCCAGGCAGTTAAGGCAATGCAATACACCAGTTCCACTGCCCACTGCCCCCAGGCGGTGAGGTAGTGTGTTGCACGAGTTCCACTGCCCACTCCCGCCAGACACTGAGGCAGCGTAATGCGGGAGTTCCATTGCCCACTGCCCCCAAGCAGTAAGGCACTGCATTACAGGAGCTGAAATGACCACTGCCCCAAATGAATGAGGCAATGTATTGCAAGAGTTGCACTGCCCACTGCCCCCAGGCAGTGAGGCAGTACATTGCAAGAGTTGCATTGCCCACTGCCCCTTGGCGATAGAACAATGCATGAGTTGCACTGCCCGCTGCCCCCCAGGCAGTGCGGCAGTGCATTGCAGGGATTGCACTGCCCGCTGCCCCCAGGCAGTGAGGCAGTGCGCTGCAGGGTTTGCATTGCCCGCTGCCCGGGGCAGTGATGAACTGTATTGCAGGAGTTCCACTGCCCAGCCCCCCAAGCAATGAGGCAGTGTGTTGCAGGAGTTCCACTACCCACAGCCCCCGGCAGTGAGGCAGTGCATTGCAGGGATTGCACTGCCCACTGCCCCCAAGCAGTGAGGCAGTGCACTGCAGGGGTTGCACTGCCCGCTGCCCCGGGCACTGATGAAGTGTATTGCACGATTTTCACTGCCTACTGCCTCCAGGTAATGAGGCAGTGTATTGCATAGGTTCCACTGCCCACCGCCCCCCGGCAGTGAGGCAGTGCATTGTAGGAGTTCCACTGCCCGTTGCCCCCAAGCAGTGAGGTAGTGCAATGCAGGAGTTCCACTGCCCACTGCCCCAGGCAATGAGGAGGAGTATTGCAGGTGTTCCACTGCCCACTACCCCAGGCGGTGAGACATGCGTTGCAAGAGTTGTACTACCCATTGCCCCCAGACGGTGAGGCAGGGCACTGCAGGAATTGCACTGCCCGCTGCCCCCGGGAAGAGCGGCAGTGTATTGCAGGAGTCCCACTACCCGCAGCCCCAGTGCACTGCAAGAGTTGCACTGCCAGCTGCCCCCAGGAAGAGCAGAAGTGTATTGTAGGAATCCCACTGCCCACTGCCCCGGGCGGTGAGGCAATTCAATGCAGGAATCGCACTGCCCACTGCCCACGGGCAGTGGGGCAGTGCGATGCAGGGGTTCCAGTGCCAACTGCCCCAGGCACTGAGGCACTGCGTTGCAGGAGTTGCACTGCCCGCTGCCCCCAGACGGTGAGGCAGTGCACTGCAGGAGTTGCACTGCCCGCTGCCCCCGGGAAGAGTGGCAGTGTATTGCAGGAGTCCCATTGCCCGGTGCCCGCGGCAGTGAGGCAGTTCAATGCGTGAGCCGCACTGCCCACTGCCCCCCGGTAGTGGGGCAAATCCATGCAGGAATCGCACTGCCCACTGCCCAATGGCAGTGAGGCAGTGCAATGCAGGGGTTCCACTACCCACTACCCCAGGCACTGAGGCAGTGCGTTGCAGGAGTTGCACTGCCCGCTGCCCCCGGGAAGAGCGGCAGTGTATTGCAGGAGTCCCACTGCCCGCTGCCCCCGGCAGTGAGGAAGTTCAATGCAGGAGCCGCACTGCCCACTGCCCTCGGGCAGTGAGGCAGTGCAATGACGGAGTTCCACTGCCTACCGCCCCAGGCAGTGAGGCAGTGCGTTGCAAGAGTCCCACTGCCAACTACCCTCGGGCAGTGCGGCAGTGCAATGCAGGAATTTCCCTGTCCGCTACCCCGAGGCGGCGCGCAAATGCAAGACTTGCATTGCTCACTGCCCCCAGGCCGTGAGGCAGTGTATCGCAGGAGTTCCACTGCCCACTGCCCCAAGGCAGTGAGGCGGTGCATTGCAGGAGTTGCCCCGCCCATTGCCCCCATCCAGTGGGGCCGTGCATTGCATGGATTGCATTGCCCGGTGCCCCCAAGCAGTGAGGCAGTGTATTGCCGGAGTTGCACCGCCCACTGCCCCCAGGCAGTGGGGCCGTTGCATTGCATCAGTTGCACTTCCCGCTATCCCCAGGTAATGAGGGCTGTATTGCAGGAGTTCCAATGCCCACTGCCCCCGGGCAGTGAGGCAGTGCGTTGCAGGAGTTGCAACGCCCACTGCCCCAAGGCAGTGAGGCGGTGCATTGCAGGAGTTGCCCCGCCCATTGCCCCCATCCAGTGGGGCCGTGCATTGCATGTATTGCATTGCCCCCAGACAGTGAGGCAGTGTATTGCCGGAGTTGCACCGCCCACTGCGCCTAGGGCGTGGGGCCATTGCATTGCATGAGTTGCACTGCCCACTGTCCCTAGGTAATGAGGCGGTGTATTGCAAGAGTTCCACTGCCCACTGCCCCCGGGCAGTGAGGCAGTGCGTTGCAGGAGTTGCAACGCCCACTGCCCCAAGGCAGTGAGATGGTGCATTGCAGGAGTTGCCCCGCCCATTGCCCCCATCCACTGGGGCCGTGCATTGCATGGGGTGCACTGCCCGGTGCCCCTGGGCAGTGAGGCAATGTATTGCCGGAGTCGCACCGCCCACTGCCCCCAGGCAGTGGGGCCGTTGCATTGGACCAGTTGCACTGCGCGTTGTCCCCGGGCAGTGAGATAGTGTACTGCAAGAGCTCCACTGCCCACTACTCCCGGGCAGTGAGGCAGTGCGTTGCAGGAGTTGCACTGCCCACTGCCCCAAAGCACTGAGGCGGTGTATAACGGGTGTTCCGCTGCCCATTGCCCCCCGCCGTGAGGCAGTGTATTGCACGAGTTGCACCGGCCACAGCCCCCAAGCAGCGGGCCCGTGCATTGCATGAGTTGCACTACCCGCTGCCCCCAGGCAGTGAGGCAGTGCATTGCAGGGATTGCAGTGTCCACTGCCCCCAAGCAGTGAGGCAGCGTACTGCGGGAGTTGCACCGCCCACTGCCCCCAGGCAGTGGGTCGGTGCACTGCGGGAGTTGCACTGCCCACTGCCCCCAGGCACTGGGGCCTTGCATTACATGGACGGCACTGCCCGCTGCCTCCATGAAGCGAGGCACTGTATTGCAGGAGTTCCACTGCTCACTGCGCCATGCAGTGAGGCAGTGTATTGCAGGAGTTGCACCGCCCACTACCCCCAGGGAGTGGGGCCGCTGCATTGCATGAGTTGCACTACCCGCTGCCTCCAGGCAGTGAGGCAGTGCATTGCAGGAGTCCCACTACCCCAGGCACTGAGGCAGTGCGTTGCAGGAGTTGCATTGCCCGCTGCCCCCGGGAAGAGCGGCAGTGTATTGCAGGAGTCCCACTGCCCGCTGCGCCCGGCAGTGAGGAAGTTCAATGCAGGAGCCGCACTGCCCACTGCCCCCGGGCAGTGAGGCAGTGCAATGACGGAGTTCCACTGCCTACCGCCCCAGGCAGTGAGGCAGTGCGTTGCAAGAGTCCCACTGCCAGCTGCCCTCGGGCAGTGCGGCAGTGCAATGCAGGAATTTCCCTGTCCGCTACCCCGAGGCGGTGCGGCAGTGCAATGCAAGACTTGCATTGCTCACTGCCCCCGGGCCGTGAGGCAGTGTATCGCAGGGGTTCCACTGCCCAGTGCCCCAAGGCAGTGACACGGTGCATTGCAGGAGTTGCCCCGCCCATTGCCCCCATCCACTGGGGCCGTGCATTGCATGGGTTGCACTGCCCGCTGCCCCCAGGCAGTGAGGCCGTGTATTGCACGAGTTGCACCGCCCACTGCCCCCAGGCAGTGGGCCGTTGCATTGCACTAGTTGCACTGCGCACTGTCCCCGGGCAGTGAGATAGTGTATTGCAGGAGTTCTACTGCCCACTGTCCCCGCGCAGTGAGGCAGTGCGTTGCAGGAGTTGCACTGCCCACTGCCCCAAGGCACTGAGGCGGTGTATAACGGGTGTTCCGCTGTCCACTGCCCCTCGCCGTGAGGCAGTGTATTGCACGAGTTGCACCGGCCACTGCCCCCAAGCAGCGGGGCTGTGCATTGCATGAGTTGCACTGCCCGCTGCCCCGAGGCAGTGAGGCAGTGCATTGAGGGGATTGCACTGCCCGCTGCCCCCAAGCACTGAGGCAGCATATGGCGGGAGTTGCACCGCCCACTGCCCCCAGGCAGTGGGGCGGTGCACTGCGGGAGTTGCACTGCCCACTGCCCCCAGGCACTAGGGCCTTGCATTACATGGACGGCACTGCCCGCTGCCCCTAGGCAGCGAGGCACTGTATTGCAGGAGTTCCACTGCCCACTGCCCCATGCAGTGAGGCAGTGTATTGCAGGAGTTGCACCGCCCACTACCCCCAGGGAGTGGGGCCGCTGCATTGCATGAGTTGCACTACCCGCTGCCCCCAGGCAGTGAGGCAGTGCATTGCAGGAGTCCCACTGCACTGCCCCCACGCAGTGAGGCAGTGTATTGCAGGGGTACCACGGCCCAGTGTCCCTAGGCAGTAGGGCGGTGCATGGCAGGATTTCCACTGTTGAGTGCCCAAATGCAGTAAGGCAGTGTATTGCACGGGTTGCGCTGCCCGCTGCCCCCAGGCCGTTAGGCAGTGCGTTGCAGGAGTGGCACTGCCCACTACCCCCAAGCAGTGAGGCAGTGCACTACAGGAGTTGCACTGCCCACTGCCCCGAGGCAGTGAGGCAGTGAATTGCACGAGTGGCGCTGCCCACTGCCCCCGGGCAGTGAGGCAGTGCATTGCAAGACTTGCACTGCCCGTTGGCCCCAGACAGCCAAGCACTGTATTGCACGAGATCCATTGCCCACTGCCCCCAGGCAGTTAAGGCAATGCAATACACCTGTTCCACTGCCCACTGCCCCCAGGCGGTGAGGTAGTGTGTTGCACGAGTTCCACTGCCCACTCCCGCCAGACACTGAGGCAGCGTAATGCGGGAGTTCCATTGCCCACTGCCCCCAAGCAGTAAGGCACTGCATTACAGGAGCTGAAATGCCCACTGCCCCAAATGAATGAGGCAATGTATTGCAAGAGTTGCACTGCCCACTGCCCCCAGGCAGTGAGGCAGTACATTGCAAGAGTTGCATTGCCCACTGCCCCTTGGCGATAAGACAATGCATGAGTTGCACTGCCCACTGCCTTTGGCAGTGAGGGAGTGCACTGCAAGAGTTGCACTGCCCCCCGCCCCAAGCAGTGAGGCAGTGTATAGCAGCAGTTCCACTACCCACTGCCCCCGGGCGGTGGGGCAGTGTATTGCACGAGCTCGGCTGCCCACTGCCCCCAGGCAGTGAGGGAGAGTATTGCACGAGTTCCACTGCCCACTGCCCCGAAGCAATGATGCAGTGCATTGCAGGAGTTCCACTGCCCACTGCCCCTAGGCCGTGAGGCAGTGCATTGTAGGAGTTCCACTACCCACTGCCCCCAGGCAGCGAGGCAGTGCATTGCAGGAGTTCCAGTGCCCACTGCCTTGAAGCAGTGAGGCAAAGCATTGCAGGAGTTGCACTGCCCACTGCCCCCAGGCAGTGAGGCAGTGTATTGCAGGAGTTCCACTTCCCACTGCACCCAGGCAGAGAAGCAATGCACTGCAACAAGAGCTGGAGCTCCACTGCCCCCGGGCGGTGAGGTAGTGTTTAACACGAGTTGCACTGCCCACTGCCCCCGGGCGCTGAGGCACTGTCTAACAGGAGTTCCACTGCCCACTGCCCCGTGGCGGTGGCAGAGTATTGCACGAATTGCACTGCCCACTGCCCCCAAGTAGTGAGGCAGTGCATTGCAAGAGTTACACAGCCCAGTGCCCCAAGGCAGAGAGGCAGTGTATTGCAAGAGTTCCGCTGCCCACTGCCCCCATGCACAGTGCGACAGTGCGTAGCAGCAGTTCCACTGCCCACAGCCTGCAGGCGGTGTGGCAGTGCGTAGCAAGAGTACAAATGCCCAATTCCCTCTGCCCACAACTACAGTGCAGCAGGGCACACACAGTGCAATGCAGCGCACAACACCAAGCAGTGCGGCACCAAACAGAAAGTTTTGATGGAGCAGCGCGGCACGCACGGTGCAGTGGGCCTATGCGACCCTGTGTGATTGGGCATAGACGTCGGCAGAGCAATGCTGGCCAACTGCAAATGTGCACTGGTCTAGCTATGCAATAACACATTAGCACACAACGCGCACACAACACACACAACCCCACCCGTTTACCCGTACCCGTGGGTAGACATCCCGGCCTTTGCCTTCTGGTAACAGCGCCTTCGGCACACCACACCACACCACACCACACCACACCACACCACACCACACCACACCACACCACACCACACCATACCACACCACACCACACCACACCACACGCGTGGTGCTCGCGGAGGTGAGTCTTCACGGCCGGGTGGAGCTCGTTCGGTAACGTACCCACCATGTTGGGCAAGTAGAACACGGGCCCCTTGTACGGGTGCCATGGGCACCTATGCGCCATGCACACCGTGGGGTACTTTCATTTTGCCACCGCGGCCGGAGCGATGGCAATCCACAGCCAAGGCCGCGCTGCCCTGGTTACCGTGACTAGGGGGGCGGGCAACGGTTGCGCCCTCTACCATCGTCGGTTGCCCGGACAACCAGACAATGGTAGGGGCCTCAGCACTCCCTAGCTGTACCCATGGGCTGGGTGCCAGGTGCGAAGCCCCGCATGGCAGGCGCCGGGCACCGCCCCCTGGGCAGTGTACTAATAGTATGCGGTGTGCGCACGCCCTGGAGAACGCTTTCGCGCGCCGCAGGGATTGGGAAATCTGCTTTATTGCACATTATTCCGGAAACAAACCACATAACTGAGAAATAGCACACGTTGATCTTTTGACACCATCGCTCCATCAATGTGAAAAGTACGGCCCCGGCTCAACGTGTAGAGGGTGGTAGAGAAATCTCACCCTTCTACTGTGGTTCAGGAGGAGGGGCGGTACTCCATCCGTCAGAAATAGCAGAGCCCCAATACTACTTCCTTCCCCATACCCCCCTACGTCACAGGGCGCGCATTTCTGTGATGTAGACGTTTCGCTTCGCAATTGCGACATTTCGCGGTTCGAGTCTTTTAGCGTTTTGATTCCACGCCAACTATGCCGAATTAATCACTCACAACGATGTCATGTGGCGAGTAGTTGATATCCAAAGACACATAGTCGGCGGAGCATGACGTCAGAGAAGAGCCTGAGGTTGTGTCGGAGTGGGAGTCGGAGTTGGAGGACGAAGAAGAATCGTCATCCAAGGTGCATGGCTTGGTGCGGAAGACCCGGTTTGGGAAATGTCAATATGGCTACACAAAAGGGCCATACTATATGGTAAAACCGGGCCCCATGCCCCCTAGGGAGCACAACAAAATGGAATCGAAAAAGCTCCACAAATTAGGCACGTTTCCCAAACTACGCGCCGCAGGGCGCGCCGCAAGAAAAACCTTCTGCTAGTGCCAAACACTAGCCCCAGGGACCCCGTGACCCGCTTAGTACCGGCTGCCCGGGCAACGGGAAAAGGCCAGGCCCTAGCGACAACGGCTGGCATAGCCTCCCCTCCACTCCTTCACACACACCCTCCCCGCACACAACCAGCCCCCCCCCCCCCGCACCCTAGCACACACACACACACACACACACACACACACACACACACACACACACACACACACACACACACACACACACACACACACACACACACACACACTGCGCTTCTGCACCCCCCCACCAATGCCCATCCGTCCACACCGTCCTACAGGAGCAAAAGCCGGCGACGTGGAGGCCCCCTGTGGTGGAGCTTCACCGACAACGTCGCGGCCAAGTCTGCGTGAGGTGAAGCATGCCGTGGGGAGAGTGCGGGGACCTCCTGGGAGAGAGGGAATAGTGGGACGGCCCAGTACGACCTGTGCCCCCCCCCCCTTCTCCCCCTGAGCACCTGAACTTGTGGGTGGTGCCCTATGCCGGGCGGAACCCTCCAATCCTCGTGGGTGGTGCCCTATGCAGGGCGGAGCCCTCCCAATATGGGAAGGGGACCCAAGGACCCCGCGGAATGGGCGGCGTGGCTCCGCAAGTGGGGAGGTTTGAAGCCGCGTGGCCCTTGCGGACCCCGATCAAAGGAACCCCGAGAGTATGGGGGAGCGGACCACGCACGAGTGGAGGGGTGCCGCTCCCCCCCCCCGGCCGGAATTGGCACGAATATGGGATACAAATGGTTATGGAGGGGGTTTGAACTTGAAGTTGAATTTACTTGCCCGGCCCCTGCGGGCACCTGTCCATGGGACACCCTGGTAATGAGCAAATTGATCATACCAGTATGGGTAAGGTATAAGACCCCCCGGCCACCACCCCGGCACCCACAACACAGAGGGCGATCGGGTGGGGTAACAGTCCCCGATCAGCCCCCATGGTGAGCGCACCACCAGAAGGGGCATGTCTGCAGGGTAAAAATTGCGCTGAATAATAAGCCATAAACATACTGCCATACTTGCCTTAAATATTGCTTAAAGCGCCTCCCCCGGGTCCCGTTAAGTGCACCCCTAGAGCCGGACTCAACCGGCTGCGACGAGGCAGCCTAGCTTGACTAAATATGGTGTACCTAATACTGGTGGCCATGCCTCATCGCATCTCTGCAGGCTGAAACTGCCCAAGGGGGGCCTGGGTTTTGTAACTGTTCATGCCTCATCACATCTCCGCGGGCTGAAACTGCCCAAGGGGGGCTGTAACTGTTCGGAAGTTAAGCCCCGGCAGAACCGGGGGTTTTTCGTGAAAGGGACTCGCATACGGGCACTCGGGCTCGGGCCTCCGACACACTGAGCAGAGCCTAGCCTGGCTTATGCTTTCCCAATCCCACACAACCCATCCCTTAGGTGGTGCCCCGGGGTACGGCACTCGGTTCAAAGGTCACCGTTTCAAACCTCAGTCCTGGTAGGAGGAAGAAGGAGTCCCAGGGGAGGACCCAGAAGCACAAGGGGCCCACCACGTGAGAACGTCTGTGCACACGCCCTCCCCTTCAAGAATGAACGGAAAGGGGGGTGGGAGCAGGCCGGTGCATCCCATACCTGACAACAAACCAATCCGAACCACGCCATGACCTGCATGAGCCCTCACATCCCCACACAGTCCCCAGTCTCACATACCCACACACCCCCACACACCCTGTCCCATTCTGAGAGCCATGCGATCCTCCCTCCTAATGTAAAGCACAAGCATACCATTCATCAGTTTAAATGTCTGCGAGGGGCGGGTGGACACAGGGAGCCAGAACGTCGTGACATGCCTCCACTGGTACGCAACCTCTGCGGTAGGCGCCGCCTCCATGATGTACTGCAGCACCTGGGCTGCAAGGTGCACTTCATAGCGGACGGTCAACTGATAGCCTATGCCCAACTGTTGGAGAGGAACAGCGTGACAGGGCGCTAAACGGACAGCACCAGCACCAGCACCAGCACCACCAGCACTGGCTGAAGCAGCTGTTTCAGCAGCAGCAGCACCACCACCACCAGCACGAGCAGCTGAAGCAGCTGTAGTACCAGCAGCACCATCAACACCAGCCGCAAGACCATTTCCTCCTGAAACCCCAAACCAGTGCATACACCCAGAAGTACGGCCGGCACACTGACTGAGTCTTACTGACAATGCACCAGCACCAGCACCAGGGCAGGGGCAGTAGTGGATCCGAAGGGCCCGAAAGAAAAACCGACAGCACAAAGCAGCAGGTGCACAAGATCTGCCCTTTATCATTGATAACCGTCAACTGGTCATCGATTGACCATCAACTGTCGCCGGTGGGCAGTTGAAGGTCGGCTGGTGGGGATTGATCAGATTGATGACCAGCAGTTGGCAATCGGAAGTCAGGCTTTTCCACAATGTGAAAAAACCAACGGCGTCCCTTAAGGCATGCCCTGGTCCCCCCCGGTGCTCGATGGGATTCCCTCCCAGTTCCCGTGCCACAGTGACAGGCACGATACCTGGTCCAGCAGCTGCTGCTGGGTGCCAACGCACTGCAGTTTACCACCGAGAAGCACAGCGATGCGCGTGCACAGCATCTGGGCCTCCTCCATGGCGTGTGTGGTCAGCAGTATGGCCCGGCCCTTGCGGGCCCGCAGCAGCATCTTCCACAGCTCCTTCCGTGACAACGGATCAAGGCCTGAAATTAGACGGAATGCAGCACGCACAGCATGTGCAGTGCGACATTTGGGGGGGAGGGGGGCACCATGTAGTAGGGCCCATGTCCGGTGCCGCATCTTGGTGTGACTTTCTTCTGTTGATCGACGTCGTGTGAGTCTTGAGTCGTGTGAGATTGGACCAGGCCATAGATTAGTGATACTTGGGGGAGGTGGTTAAATTGCCCCCCCCCCCCCCCCAGAGATTTGGCTGACCCACCCACCCACCTGCCGGATACCCTGAGAGGGGGGGGGGGGGGGGCAGAGGGGGGGGGCGGCGGTCACAGAGCAATTTTTGAGAAAATTTTTCCACCGTTCAGTTTGTACATGGACCTTGATCTCCTGCATGTCAGATATGCTCTGTGGCCCAGTGGTCAGAATAGTGCACCGACGGGAAGAAAGGCTTGGTTCAATTCCTGTTGTTCTAAAACTGTATCACTTGCCAACCTGAAAGAAAAAGTGGTTTTCATGCCCAAACAAAGCCTGCACACAGAGGGTGCCTCAACACACCGCACGCCCGCACCGCGCGCTTTAGCCCGCTGCCAAGTATCTGATTATTGCACCACTTTTTCAGGCAACAACACTACACAACCACCACAGAAAACGGTGACAAGGATCAACATAAAACAGGGGAACAGCAGAATGTGTGTTGTCAACCAAATGTCTTCAGCCATATGCAGAAATTGTTCGTGTTCATACAGTGAACGGCGATATATATCTCTCGGGGACACCCGGAATTGCGCCAACTCGGTGGGTTTTCAGGGTTTGGTGCCATTGTTCCCTACTTTCTGCCAACTGAGTGTTCCGGAGGTGGGGGTTTGTGGGGTATATTCGGAAAGCCCTTGAAAAGGGCTATTTGGAACACCCTGGGTTTGCATGCTGTACTAACGACATGTTTAAGATTTTTGTCCGTTTTGGACGATGCCTATGCTGCTTGCTACCTCTTTTTGTCACCGGGTAGCTATACAAATTCACCCCACAGGCTGTTGCTTCCCTTGATGCACCACAAAAGCCTTTGGTGCGCAAAAGGGCTCGCTCTAGGGGTGCAGAGTGCCGGTGACTCGGCATCCTACCAAGCAGGCCAAGAAACCTCGTACAATCGGTTCACGGCAACAGAGATTCATGCGCGTGTCGGGACAAGTTTGCGCGTGTCAGGACAAGTTTGCGATTGTCCACTCCTTGACACCAAACGGTCAGTATCTCTATCATATTTTGTCGTTGAGGCCTAACTCTTGCTTTTTTCAATTCTGCACATCAAAGTTCATCAATATAGCCTATTTGATTGTGTTGTGCGGTAGCGATATGTTAGAGCTTTATTTGGCACGGGGAAACCTGGGCTGCAGACATGCGCATGTTGCGCAGGCAGATCGCTGAAAATCCTAGCAATGTCCAACTTCGGCCTCTGATTATGCAAAAAAATGGTTTGGGACCCCCCGTAACCCATACATTCCTAAAAGAGCCGTTTCTCACAGATTCCAAAAAGTATGAACATACCCCTCCCCCCCCCCAAGGGAACCATATTTTGGCGCATCGGATGAAAAATTCAAAAACCCCAAGAAAAATGCCAAAACCCACCGAGTTGGCGCACAACGGATGTCCCTGAGAGATATGGACACCTATGCGTCGTCCTCGCAAGGATCGTCGGAGCACGAGGTGCCATCCTCATCACTTGAGTCATCACTGGAGCTTGAGGAACTCTCCGACGAATCTGTGTTGGGTTCCACTTTAGACTCGTCACAAAGTTCATCCGGGAAATGATTCCAAAGGCCAAACGGCTGATAGCACAAATTGTGCTTGTTTACAAACTGCTGAATATGTACCACCACATGCACCATGACATGGAGGCGTTGAATACGGTCATGCTGATCCAGTCCACGCTTCTGAAAAACTTCCCTACACACCCCAGGTGTACAGCCGGGTGAACGGGTGTTCACCCCTTCCTCGGATAAAACTATGACTACCGTTGTACTGTGTGCACCATTTGCGCAGGGTTCCCTTCTTTGGTTTGGTGTACGGGATCACGCCATGGGCACGTCCTTGACATCCCCCATCCAACAACCTCACCTTTTTGGTATTGTCGAAAATCTGGGCCGCATTCCTTCAGAATTCTAGTGTCACTACGGACTCCGCATGCTAGCCCCCCCACCCATCTGTACTGCCCCAAATGATCTACAAGTAATAGCAATGTGAAAACCTCATTTGCGTACTTAGGCTGGTGGAGCACATCATTCAGCAACCCTCATATGGAACCTACAGGAAAAGTGTCACCGATTAAGGTAACTGGAAACAGATATAGCGGGGAATGATGATAATCATTCAAACGACCATCCCAGTTAATCTCGTCATGTTGTCAACAAAGAACTCCAAGCTTCCCAGAGTTGCGGCCATACTGTGACATAGGATTTGATTGCGCGCTCTTCTGGGGCTGCGCGCACCTCCTCCTTGAATCGGCCTGTGCGTGTACAATACCGGGCCCCAAGAAGTTTTGCAGCCCCAACAACCACTGCCTTGCCCTACGTGGACGTGAGATCCATCCTCGGGGCAGCCAGCCCCCACCGCGGGATAAAATGGGCTACCACTTGTTGCCATGGCACCTTCCCATCTTTGCCTGCCACAGAATCTGCATGAAGCATGGCCTCCTGCACTTGATCTGGCCGTAATTGCATCTCAAAACAAGCAGGACAATATGGTGCCACTAACCGGAGAGACCCCGCGGGTCGGCACTGCGGTCGCGTCGTCCCTTCGCTCGCGGCCGGCCAGGGACGGGGCTGGGCCCGCAGTGGCCATGTGCGTATGAGCGCACCCCACCCTGCCCCGACTAGCTGGAGCATCAGCGGCGGCCGTCCCCTGGGCTTTCCCCCCAACACCATGCCGCTTAGCCGCCAGCCCGTTGCAGCATTGCACCACGCACGCATGCAGCCCTCGCTCACCAAATTCACAGCAGATCCCCAAAAGCAATGCTTGTCAACACACACAAATACTTGCATTGTTTTTGCGCGCTTACACACATTATGTTGCCTTTTGCGACGTGCCTTCGTGTTGGAGCCGTTGTCCGGATGATTCTCCGAGGCACCGTCAAGCACAAGCAGCGCATCATTGCCGCCATCTTGCGGCAACGCTGGCGGCGACGCAACCAACATGGAGGGTCTCAACACACTCCTCGGCGTCAACTGCGGGTGCAGCACCCGACGTCGGCGGTAGGCGGTGGGGACGGACCGCGGTCGGAATCATGAGAGTCCGCGCGAACAATGGGGAAGGTGAGGCGCGCCATGGGGCAATCGCGGCACATGTCGCTAAATCACTTTGCTCCTTATCTCCAAATCGCCGGGGATATTTTTTCGAAAATGCCTAGGGCCATGCTCACATATGCCTAGGAAAACCAACCATGCTTGGGTATTTCCCGAGCAAGCACCGGATAAATCCCGAGCGATTTTTGGAGCGCCCTCGGCAAAATTTGCCAGCCACACGCACTACGTATGGTGCGCCCCAAAACACCCAAAAAACCCTAGAATGTGCCAAAAAAAAGTACGTGTCGGGCACCTCCAAGCAGTTGGGTATGCGGCCCAGGTGCTGCAGTCGGACATTTGCACCAACCCAACCCAATTCAGGGTGGGTGTCATTGGTTTGGGTACACTCCGGCTGCACCGGGGACCTCAGGGAGTGGGTTCCTGAGGTAGAGGTCACCAAACGGTTAACGTTCAACGTAATCGGTTGGGTAATGGTCACTTTCGCGAAGTAAGGGTGCAGGGGGTGCACTTGAGGATGTGTCATCTACGTCAATGCACTCAACCTTCATAGTTGGCTTACAAAATAGGCACCTTCATCAGACGCGGCCGGCACTTAAGGGGCTCTCCGGTCAACAAAAGATCCGTGGAAAAAGACAACGGCAGTGGGCACAATGGGCAAGTCATGTGGTGGGGGGTTTAATGGTTCTGGGGTGAGCTGACAACAGGTGGAGGTGGAGATGTAACTTTTCCCAAAAACCCTAGGGATTCCTATCCTTGCTTGGTGCGCTCCTACCCGCTTCGGCAAGCCGCGCGGCCCAATATCCCGAGGGAGGATCCCGAGCGGGCACCGGATAAATCTCGAGCTTTTTTTTTCTCGGACAGGATTTGTCCTCGGCGGTTCAGCAACAATGGTTCCGAAACGGAAAGGCTATCGCCGGCGATTTGGGGGAAACCCCATGGGAAATGCCTAGGGATTTCGACATACCAAGAAAAGCGATTTGCGACATGTGGTAATACTGTGTATGCCCCGAGCGCCCATAGTGCATAGCGGCACACTCTGGGAAGGACAAGAGGCCACAACCGTGGCAGGCACACGTTCCCCTGTGGTGCCTCTCAGATAACAGACGCTACTGCCGGGCGCCAAAGTGTCAACATTCATTGCCATGTGACCAATTGAAAGCAAAAGAGGCAAAACCAAAATTTTCGAATCTACCAGGTGCCCAACTGCCAAACCTGGGACCCCAGCATGCTAGATCCCACACAAACATAACAATTGGGCACTAAAATGCGATGCTCAGGCCCCTATGACCGCTTTTGGGGCAGCATTACATGGTGCCGCCATTCTACGCCAACCGGACTAAAGTCGCACCGCGCGCGACGCACCTCAGCCCATGAACAACGTTGGTGGTCTAACAAGATCGTAGCACATCGCAGCACATGGCATCGTAGCACATGGCCAAGGGGTTCCGCATCACTAGGGGTCACACACAGCCGCAGCGTGCTGCATCTCCCGGCATTGTGTCCTTGGTCCTGCTGGCGGGGTGTGCGCCCCATGCCATCGGCCAGGCAGTGCTCGGCGGTTCTGTGTGGAGGGCCCGGTGGGGCCCAAGTGCATCTTGTGCCCAGGACATCAGAGTGCGTGTGCACAGCTGGAGAACAGGCCACCCTGTTGGCGGCACCCCTTCTTAAAGGCTAAGAACGACCCATGCGGACCTATGCATTCTAAGTCTTCATTGCCCTTTTCGGAAAACACTCGTCACCAGACAGGCCAACCTGGTCTGCGACCGGCAGGGGACATGCGTCCGTTAGGAATCAGCCCCCCTTCTTGTGCCACGCAGCGAAATCCGCACGTGTTGCACCCGGAAGTCAGTAAGAATCAGCTGCGTCCTGCGTTTGACTCGGCAACACACAGCGCTGTCTGCCCTGGCTGCCGCTGGTGGCACGTCTGCTCGTCACATACCATTGACTGCCAGCCAGGCTTGCCACTAGTGTGCGGCAAACCACACGTCGGCACCCCAGCCCACCTCCCTGCAGACATCGGCAGACGCAGAACCACCCCCCTGCCAGTCGTCGCCAGACGCCTGTCACATGCCGTTGGAAAAATGTCGGGCACCTCCGAACAGGTTGGAATTCGGCCCAGCCAGTGTCTGCACCACCCTGCAGATCGCTGATACCAGGAATTGAAGCAGGGACTTCTCAATAGAGAACACACTGTTTAACCGTCTCTGACAAAGTACAGGGCACGGGGCATCTCTGAGAAAGTACAGCTGAGGAGTGGTATTCCGTCCGATATTTTTTTCATCCATTATTCAGATCTCCTGAAAATCCCGAGTGTTTTGAGTATAGACACATGGGGTAAAAAAATAATCCGGGGGGGGGGGGGTGTAAAGGACCCGGGTCTGCACGCTGGCTCACTGGGGGGGGTTATGCCGGTGAGGTGCAAAAAACAGCACAAGGGGAAGGAAAAAAATCCGCCATTCCCAGTCGCCACACGTCGGCACACGCCAGCCAACCTCCCTGCCAGAGGTCGGCAGATGCAGAACCACTTCTCTGCTGGACGCCGCCAGACGCAAACCCAACCACCCGCCGCACACTAGCATCAAGTCTCCTGCCAGCGCAAAGGCTGACTTTACTGGGCCCCTTCGGTCTCCGCCAGCGTAAGGCTGTGGGCCCCAGGCACTAGACCAGCTCTGTGGGGCCCGGAGGGGTGGATGCGGAGGAAGGAGAGGGAGAAGGGATTGCTATTAAAGATGCAGTCAATGTGCCGGTCCGTATTTCCGGGTGTACGCACTGGTTTGGGGTTTGAGGAGGAAACGGTTTCCTTTTGCTTGTCCCAAACCATCGGGGGAAAAGATTTTGGGGAAGTGACAGTCCAACTGTAGTCCCTCTGCTCACAAACGCTTCTTCTGCCCCTTGGCGTCCCTCCGGCTGTGCTTCACATTCAGTCATTCCCCATGACAGTGAACTTTGGAGGGTGCTCCCGACCACCGATGTGGGCAATGTAACACAGTGCCAGAAAGGGGGGGGGGGGGGCTTGGCACAAAGGCTGAGTGGGTACTGCCAGTACAACTGGTGACCAGTGCCATGTCTTTTGCGTGTCCTGCTTGTGTTAATCCGGCTCATTTGTTGGGGGGGGGGGGGGGCAATCGCAGCACGACTGCCCGCCATAGCCAACGCTGACAGAGGCTTCACATGCAGTCCTTCGGCGGGTGCCATGCAAAACAAAGCATCTGGGAATTGCACCACAGCAAAAAGTCCTGGGGTTCCCGTTACTTTGGCGTCCAAAATCAGTACCACTCGCTTGAGGTAAGCCCAAGGTACAAAGCAACGGGCGAATAATCTGCCATTTTATTTTCGAATACCCTGAGCCAACCACCAACAGCAGTCAACGGGTCATCGGTTGACCATCGTCTGTTGCCGGTGGGCGATTGAAGGTCGGCAGGTGGGGATTAATCGTCAGCAGTTGGGGTGACGGTCTTGACAGTCCCACACTTTCAATGAACAGAAAACAAGCAAAGACATCCCCTCAGGAACACCATGCCCAGAGTGGTGCTGGCCGTGTACTCCCTGAGCCATCAGCCAGTCGGCCTGAGAGTCTGTGGTCCCTGCAGCTCCAGTGCGGAGAGAAAGAGGGAGGGGGCTAGGGCCTTGGGGGACGGTGCAGGTACCTGTGGTTGGCTCGTCCAAGATCACAATACTGGGATCGCCGCAGAGGCTGATGGCCACACTCAACCGCCGTTGCATCCCACCGCTGAGTTGGCTCGCGAGGCGATTCTGATACCTCCGGAGCCCCACGCAACGCAGCAGGCTCTGCACATGGTCCCACTCCTCCGCGATATGCACCCCCTTCAGCCGGGCATAGAACAGCATGTGCTCCGTCACCTGTAGTGTGAACAGCTGGACAGAGCCACATGCACAGAGCCCACGCACAGACGTCACAGAACCCATGCGCCAGGGTAGTCCTCAAAGAATAAAGGAAAATTCTCGTTGATCCACACCACACCCCAACAAATGCACGAACCGCGATGGAGAAGGCAACAAGGCACTACACACAACAAAATCTCAAATCATCCAGGAACACGTCCAGACCCGTAGTTAGAAGCGTGTGTGTACGCTTGCGCACGCTTACTTTCCATGACTATGCACGCTTACAAACGCTTACACCCCAACCCTCTGCACGCTTGTGTACGCTTGGGCTTGGGGACACAGAGGTGGACCTCTTGTTTAGTCATGCACTGGTTCTCCGCAGAAATAAAATTGGTGCCAGTGGAATTTTTGTTTAAGGGAACTGTCCACCAATAAATGGCGATGCTAAGCGAAAAAGTAGTCTGAGTGACGAGGAGGAAATTGATAATGTAGTGCGAGGGAAAGGATCATCCTCTATCCCTGAGTATAATCACTTGCTGACCGACATGTGGCAGGATGCCTCAGCTAAAGGTTGGGGTGTCCACTCCTTTCTGACAAGCATACCACACAACCCTGTGGTCCAGGCAACTTCTGACTTCCAACCCCCACAGTAGCGCCAAATACCCATCTTTCCATACCATGGTTGCTGTCAGAAAAAATCCACTGGGCTGTGCATGCTTGCCTCCCCGCAGTGGGCCCCGAATAGACCTTGGATGTGCGTCTAGGTTCGTTTTGTACAGCAGCTTTCTTGGCAAAGAGGAAGGAGAAACAAGGAACCAGATATAATACCCCCACCCCTCCGGTGTACTACCATTAGACACCATCATTGGACGTGGCTGGCACTTCAGGGGCTTTCCGGTCAACAAAAAAAAAGAACCCTTGCGCGCACACATACACACACTTACCACCCAACACTGCGCACGCTTGTGCACGCTTAACCCTGGTCTGTACGCACGCTTCTGACCACGGGTCTGAACAAGTCCCTCTGAGGCTGTCATTGGCACAGAGAAGACATATGACCCTTCGCTCGCAGTCAGTACCAAATGAACAAAAAATTGGCCATTAAGCGCTGGCAGTTGGTGCTCAACTACCGGCAGCTAACCGATGGTCCAGAGGGCGGTTCTTGAGGGCAGTGGAAAAAAAAAGAAGAAGCGCTGTCAAAGGACCGCCCTGCCACACAGAGAGCCCGCAAACAGAGCCACACACAGCGCCCACACAGAGCCACAGAGCCACACGGCACCAGCTCTGTCCCTGCTCCAATGTAACTGACTAAACACACATCAAGCCACTTGAGGGAGAGCACACCGTGAGCTCGTCCCAGAGCACCGAAAATTGCGGACAGACGCCGCTGAGCAGCCGCGCCGCCTGCGAGTCCTTCTGGATATCCTTGCCCCCGATCAGCGCTGTGCCATGACTGGGCTGCAGGGCGCCGGACAGGAGCCCCATGGTCGTGGTCTTGCCGCTCCCATTGGGCCCCAGGTACCCCAGGCACTCCCCCTTCTCCACCACCAGATTGAGTCCTAACAGCGCCTGTTTGCCGTTTTCATACTGTTTGCTGAGGTCCCGAATGACCAACGGGCTGTCTGCGGCATACGCCTTGTTGAACACCCGCCGGCGCTCCTCAACGCAGGAGGGGGGCATCTGTGGGCGTAGGGGTGTGCAGCAGGTGCACCAGGCACCTTGGGGACACACACCGCAGTCTTCTGTGGCAAAAGAAAGACTCTGGCGTTACACTGAGCCTGGCGGCTATTAGGTAACCAACAGCAGTAGGAGGGTACAGAAGGCCATTGGAGGCTGACAGATGGCAGCTGGAGGGCAATCGACAGCAGTTGGAGGGTAACCAACAGCAGTTGAAGGGCAACCGACGGCAGTTGGAAGGGAATAGGACAGTCTTTAAAGGGGCGGCCTGCAGCAAAATATCAAGAAACCAGAAAGCAGCCAATCGCTCCACATCTTCACCTTTCGCAGGCGGTGTTTTGTCCTCGAATAGGCTTGCCCATGGTCCAGGAGCCCAAAAATGAGGATGACCTAGCGATCTGCCACCAGCCAGCCCTGAAATGGTTGGCGGTGGGTTTCCGTGCTGTGCCCCCACCCCTGCGTCCTCCCGGTCACCACCGTCGTCGTCTCGCCCCACCTATTCACACCCACATCCTCTGCTCGGCGCCCCTGCCCGCGGAATCCGCGGCGCAGACCTGCGAATAGTCCACATCACTCTCCTCACCTTTGACCAGTGGCGCCGGGGCCTCGGGAGTCCGGAACGGTTGGCTCAGCGCCATCGCCGCCGCGAAGCAGAGCGCCGCGTCCACGTACAGGGCTGCGCAGATGCGCACGGCCTCAGGGGGTAGGGCAGCGAAGGTGGTGTAGCAGCCAGTGCTGCGCAAGCAGGCGTAGTTAAATAGGTACACGGCGCGCGACCACGCCCACTGAGGGTTGAGCAGCAGGAGCAGGGGCATGGTCTGGGACCCGGTGATGGGGTTGTGGCCGTACACAATGGTGCCGAGCACTACGCCTGTCAGGGCCGAGGGAGGAGGGAGTGTGCGGTAGACCACTTCCAGGGGGAAGGTGTGCAGTCATCGCCAAGCGAACGTACAGCGCCCAACAGTTTCCCCACCCCTTGTCACTTCAGCACAGGGCGGAGGGACAGTTTCCCCACCCCTGTGCACACTTGCACAGGGTGTAAGGACCGCTTCCCCACCACTGTGCACTTCAGCACTGGCCAAAGGGACAGTCTTCCCACCCCGGTGTCACCCTCCCAGCAGACATCCGCACGGCCAACGGGAGGCACCCTCCCCTGAGCAGGCTCAGCCTTGGAGATGAGACGGGCATCCGTCGCCTGCCTGGCGCGAGGAAACCAAGCACACGGGTGTCCGTGTGCACAAAGGCCCGCTCAAGAGTCCAGGTCCTATCAACGCAGGACCCGGGAGGCCTAAATCACTCACCAAAAGGCAGCCACATGCACCCCACAAGTGGCACCCTGCTCTGCAAGCGGCCCCAAACCCCGCGGTGAGCAGCACCATGATACCATGGCGGGCAGCCAGGGCCTAACAGCTGCTGGGCATCCATTGCTGAGCCAGCAACCATGTTGTGCCGCGGCTCATTGCAGCCTACACCCGCCCCGTTACCAATCTTGGGGCTATGGGGGTGCTGCACTAGCCAAGTTGCTGCTGCGGGGCTGGTGCTACAGTTTGCATGCTACAACATTGTACAACACCCACTGCACTGCACTCGACCCCTGCCTTGTTACCAATCCAAGGGCTATGGGGGTGCCGCACCGGTTGTTGGTCTGCTGCAGCTTTTGTGCTACAGCTATTGTTGCTCCTATCCTGGTGCCGCTCTGGTGCTACAGCGCACGGTAGCCAATCCCGCCACGTTACCCATCCAGGGGCTATGGGGGTGCAGCACATCTGCTACAGCCGTGGTGCTGCAGCTGCTACACTTCCTTTCCTGCAGCAGCTCCTCCTCTACTGTAGCTCACTGCAGTTCCTCACTGTTGGTGGTTGTGTTGTGGGGCCGCGCTCAAAGGACGCCCTCCTTTCCAAAATGAGGCAACAATAGTTGCGGCACGATGACTACATTAGAACAAGAACACCCCCATAGCCCCTGAATTGGTAAGGGGACGGGGGTTGACTTCACCACCATAGGATGGGAAGGCCACCTTGCGGTTGGCTGGGCACCACCATAGGATGGGCTTAGCGTTACCTCTTGGTGGGCTTGGTACCACCGCACGGTGGATTGGGGTGCTTGCTTGACAGAGTATTTCTGCTTGGCGTGACAGAGTGCATGCTGCATAGTGTGACAGAGTGCCACCATTGCAGCGCTACAGCGTGCCTGATGCACCATGTCCCGGATTGCCTGCTGCACGGAGGGTCCAACGAGGACCCAGAGGGTGCATCATATGGCATGACTAGCCAGGGAGGGGTGAGGGCAGGAGCAGGGGCCACGGCGGGTGGAGGTGTAGGGGCAGGGGCAGGGGCAGAGGCAGGGTTGGGGGCAGGAGAAGATATAGGGGCAAGGGCAGGACGAATGGCAAGGGTAGAGGCAAGGTTGAGGGACAGCGTGCCGCAGGGCAACAGCCACGAGTTCTGAGTGCCCTGACCACAGCACGGGGCGTGACCCGGCGTAGCCGCCTGGCCAGGAGATGCGGAGGGTGCATCAGGGGGTCTGAAAAGGACCCAGGCAGAGCATCATATGGCATGACCAGCATGACCAGGCAGGGGTGAAGACAGGGGTAGGGGCCAGGGAGGGTGGGGTTGTGGGAGCAGGGGCAGAGGCAGGGGCAGGGGCTGGGGCGTGAGGAGAGAAAAGGGCGACGGAGTAGTGCTGAGGAGTTTGCAGGAGCGAGGGACAACGCGAGGGATGGTGGCGGCCTCGATTCCAGAGCGCCCCGACAACAGCACGGGGTGTGGCCCAGTGCAGCTACCCAGCGCGGGAATGCAGAGGGCGCAACGGTAGGGTCCTGGGAGTGCATTATATGGCATGGCTGGCCGATATGCAGCGTCGTCGGGGACGCCATCATGCACCCCCCGGATGTCCTGTGAGCCTGTGATTGGCCCCCAAATCCATATACGAATCCTCCTCCTCCTCCTCCTCCCTGTCCTCCCCCCCCCTCCTCCTCCTTCTCCTCCTCCGCCTCCACCTCCGCCTCCCCAGGGGGCACGTTTTGAGACGATTTGCCTACTCCAGATTCTCCGTTTCAAAACCCTAGTGTGAACCCCCCAACCCATTTTAATTAAGGCAACCCCTTCCTCGAACCCAACTGCCAAGCTGACCGACCCGTGACCGACCCGCCACCACCCTCAGGGGTCCACAGAAGGGCGGGCAGGGCGTTGCTTGAGCGGAGGGGGGAGGGGGGGGAATGAGGTCCAGGGGAGGGGGGGAGGTGGTCCAGGGGGGGGAGCCCCCCCCCCCCCCCCTGCCGGAATGAACCATATCGACCAAGAATTGCAAAAATGCACCACATTGACCCATTCAGTATATACATCTGTCATAATGTCTGAACACCGGTAATCAAATCATCTTTTTGGGTCCATACATTGTGCCCTCACCTGAACACCACCAGGCAACACAAACAGGAAACACAGTGGAATGCTCATTGTTATCAAATTATTTGCTGAAGATCAATCAGAGTTGGACTTGCATGAGCAAAAACTCATGCGGCAGGCAGCGCACCTCGCGGTCTTGGCGTGCCATTACGGCTGCTTGTGTTATAAACTCATGCAGAGTTGCCATTGGAGTGTTCAGAAACAGTGTGGAACATGCTTTCTGTGCCACATTATACGCCTCTTGCCTTTTCTTCCCAGTCCATCTATCTTGGAAACGAAAATAGAGGATCGCGTTTACAAGGTCGTCGCGTTTTACGCGGGGACACGGTTGGACCGGGGTGCCGAAGAACGCACTTATGGGACGCTGGGACATGGTGTCTGCAACAGAGGGAAGAAAGGACACAGTGGAGTGACCAAAGAACCCTGCTGGAAGTGCCCCGAAGGCGCGGGAGGAAAAAATTGGCCCAAACGAAAAAAACGTTCCCAAAACCCTGATTCTCAGGTGAACTAGAGTGGAGGGGGGAGGGGAGGGGGTCCAGGGGAGGGAGGGAGGTGGTCCAAGGGGGAGGGCCCCCCCCCCCCCCCTGCCGGAATGAAAATTAAAGCAACGCCCTGCTCCCCGGGCCCCTTCTGAACCCGCAGGGCGCACCGCACACACCGCACATGGTGCCCACGAGGGCGGTGCTGTAGCCGAGGACAATGGCGGTGCGCTTGGACTTGACCAGGGCCGCCAGGAGGAAGGACAGGGAGATCAGGGCGTTGCCCCAGCCCACAGCAAAGGCCAGGAGTACCCATCCGTTGGTCTGGGTGAAGAGCCGCAGTTGTGCGAGGAAGCCTAAAGCATGAGGGTGCGGGGCAGCATGTGCCAAGCTATGAGAAAAAGCTGTGTGCGTTTGCGGGGGGGGGGGGGGGTCCATGAAGGCGGGTAGGTGACCGTGGAGTACAACCGGTGTCCAGTGCCATGTAACCCCCGTTCCCCTTGCAAAAGGACTGGTAGGCTTACAGGGTCACCAGTGATGACCACAGGGTAGTCGCTCGACAGTGTTTGAAGGTAAAGCGGTGTTTGACCAGGGGCTGGTCATTGCGCAGAGTGGGTGAGTGGTGTTTCTTATTCCCTGCATGTTGGGTGAGGCCAGGTGGCCAAGTGGGGCCTTTGGGTAAAGTTTGTTTGGGCGGTGAGAGCAGGACAGTTGTCGCAAGCGCTGATTCTACCCTTGAATGGGGGGGGGGGGTCATGTGGCTGGCTCTCAACAGGCTGGGGCATTCCCCACTGCTTCACACTGCGCTGCTGCCACTCCCGCTGGGTTGGACCCCATTGCCCGAACAGTCGCGCCACGCATACGGCATCAAATGACCCCCCCCCCCCCCCGCCCCAGTACAGGGTCAGGGCTTCAGACTTCACACACAAGCCGTTCCACGAGTCCAAACTCCTTCCCCGGGTGCAGCCCCCTGTCAATGGACTGTGTCTGGGCTCCGTGCGCTTCGTTACCGCCTATGCACAACGGTGTCCACCGTCACGGGGCGTCTCTGATCCGGACAACGCTCGATGGGCCCCTTGCCTACAGGGAAGCCTGAAACCGAGGGGGAAACCGAGGAGAAACAGAGAGGGGTCGAACAATTTCGGAAATTTTTCGAAGCTTTTGTGAATGTCACTGTGCTGGGGCAAAAAACCTGCATGCCCCCATGTCCTCGTCTTCTGCAACCCGTAAGGCCTGACGGCCACTGCATGGACGGAAAACGACGACGCCAGCGACATCGGTCGGAGTTTGCGACTTCTGGGCTCACAGTCGCATCGCGTCGCGTCGCGTCATGGAGTCAAAAATCCGCAATTCTGAAGCAGCTCGCCGACGGCAGCGTCGAAGCCTGGCCATGTCCGTCGCAAGCGCGCTGCTCTTGTTAGCAGCGCTCCCTTTGGAGTGGAGACACGTGAATGGGGGAAATCGACTTGCCCTCCCTCCCCCTTGTCTGAGCTGCAGTCCCGACGGGGGTGTAGGTTGGACAGGGGCGCAGGCTTGGGGGGCTGGAAGGGGCGGGGGGGCTGGGGGCGGTGGGGCGTAGACTAAACCCCCCCCCCCCCCTGGTGCTTGATCCATCTGCTTGTAGGTGACGGGGTGGCCGTCTGCAACGAATGCAAGAAAAAGAAGAACAGAAGCAGCCAATGACACAGTGACAGCACAGGGCGGCCAGCATGTGACGTGGGCACAGCAAGCAGAGAGCGCCTGATCAAGGCCTGGAGGGGGGGGGGGGGTAAATGGGGGGGGGGAGTGCCGTAAGGGCCCAGTAAGTGTGCCCGTTGATATGTCCGACTGTACGCACTGGTTTTCAGGAGGAAATGGTTTACGTTGCGTGTGCTAAGCCACTGTGTAGACGTATTCTCGGTACCTGAGAACATGGGTGGGGCTGTTGTCCCTCTGTGCACAGATGCTGCTGCTTCCACGCTGGGGCCGGCCATGCGTCACACCCAGTCCTTCCCCATGACTGTGAGGTCTGAAGGGTGCTCACCACCACTGTGGGGGAGGCAGGTGGACCATCCACGGCGTGGCGGGCTTGCCGGTTGGTACTTCAAGTTGAACACTCTTGGCTGTGGTTTGCAGAGGGGTGCCTCGGGGCTATAGACGGCATCCCCCTCTCAAGCGCAAACCTGGTAGTGGCGGAGGGACGCAGACAGCAATGGGATGCGGGACGGAGCGGCACCTGACGCCCAGAATACTGTGCACACGACAGTGTACATCGCTGCAAAGAAGCCGTACATACTGACCAAATACGCATGGACGGGCAGCCCCATACTGTTCATCAGGTAGTAGAAGCCTGTGGAAAGCGATGGGCATGCCGACGCCCCGTCACCACAAGCCCTAGCGGAATGGGGGCGGGCACTGTTCCATGGGATGGGCCCCACACCGCCCCACGGAGCCACACCACGGGAGGGGGGGGGGGTTCTCGGAAATCGGATATCATGCTTAAAATCCCCCCCACAAAGCCAATTCTAAAAAGGGGGGGGGTTTGGGGGGGGGTTTAAGGGGGTTTTTCACTGCGCGGGGGTATTGTCCGTGCGAAGAGCACCCCGGCCGCCCAAATTCCCCCCCACAACCCCACACCAAATGAAATACATAGTGTCGGGCACCTCCGAACAGTTGGGTATGCCGCCCAGGTGTGATCCGACAATTCGCACCACCCCTACCAACGTCTATGGTAGGGTTTCATCAACTTGGGTATTTCCGGCCATGGGTACCAGAAACCTTGGGACTGTGGGTCTCCGAGGCAGTCATGGGGTTCGAAATACACCATGGGGTTAGAATTGCAGCATGGGGGTTGGAACGCATCCAGGGTGGTCATGGGATTCGGAATGCACTATGGGGTTAGAAATACACCATGGGGTGAGAAATGCATCAAGGGGAGGGCATAAAAGAAGGGGTGTGTCTGTGTGACTATACTTAGGGGAAGAACAATATTAAAGAGGGAGACCCGCATGGGTCCAGGGCCCCCCGATGTCGCCCAGAGCGCCACCAAAATCAGTGCAGCGCACAGTATGTGCGCCATCCTGTCCAGCGCCCGTTGGGGTCACAGCCGGAGCCTCGCCTGGGTCAGAACCTCTGGTGGGGTGGGGGTATGTGACCTCCATCCCGGCGCGCCCATGCCTGGCCGTGTCCTGCTGCATCACTCGCGCCCGCTTCGCGAGGGGGGGGGGGGTCAGGGTGCCCCCGTCCTCTCTTGGAGGCCTGGCCTCCTCGCACTAACTCCTACTGGCGTCGCTTGGGCCTCTTCGCTGAGCCCCCCCCCCCCTCGGTGTGCGCAGCCCCGCTGCCCTCGCTCTGCCCGATGCCCCAGGCGGTCGACTGCGCTCGTGCGCACGGGGGCGGGGATGCCCGACGTGCTCCCGGGCGCAGCAGTGCCGAACCCCTCGTCCCGACGCAGCGCATGTGGCGCACTATCTCTGTTTGTGTGTCGCGCAGACCCAAAGGCGTGGCAGCCGGGGGTGCTGCTCCGGGCATCGGGCCTTGGCGCGGCGCTGTGGCGGTGAGAAAAGTGCCGCCCTTGCATTTGGTACGGGGCCGTCCTCCGCTGCCACCACCTGGTACTGTTGGCCTCTGCGGCCCCCTTGCGGCATGATGGGGCCCGCGTAGAAATCACTGGCATACGCCCCGACCGTCTTCTTGGCTCCTCCTTTCCCCGGGCACCTCTCCTGCTGTCTTGAATTGCCACCGGGCGACATTGCCGGTTTCCCCTGCGCTCGTCGCTGTTTGTGCTTCCGCCGCGCCACTCGTTGCTGTTGCTGACGCGCCCAGCGCTCTATATTGTATTGGCGCAGTCTTTGCAGGTGGTGCCATACCGCGGCTGGCCTGGTGAATAGCAGGCGGCCTTTCGGCCCCACCACCATGCCGGCCCCTAGCGGGACCAGCGCGCGACATCTGGTGGTAATTGTTGCCGGTAGGATAGACTTGCGTCCTGCTGCTCTTCATAGGAGGGTGACCGCCAGCCGGAGAACTCGGCCCTTTTCTTGCAATGACATTTCTGACCCCGTGAAGCGCGATTGTGGGGTAGGCGGCAGGGGTCGTCCCGCATGGGATTCGAAGTCCAGGGCTAGCTCCATGAACGACACCTGCCCGTGACCCACCGGTGCATCATCATCCGTCGGCAGCCGGTGTAGCTCCCTGAGCCAGCTTAGCATGGCTGGCAGGAAATCGCGTCCCCATCTCCAGTCCCTTGGCAGCGGCCCCAGCTCCGGTACTTTTGTCGGTAGTTGCTGCGGATGCGGGAGTTGCAGCTGGTGTCAGGGGGAGCAGGTTTGCTGTATGCGCTTTCGCACTGCCGGAAACAGCAACCCTACCTCCTCCTCCGTCTTCATTCTGGTCCGGAGTACTGCCATGAACATGCCATGGAGTTTGCTGAAGAACTACTCCAGCGGGTTGGTATCCGCATCCGCCCACTGTTGTCCCGCCAGCCCTAGCTCCGCCCTCTGGCGGCTGGCCTCCTCCCAAGTCTCCTTTGGACCCGGTTCCCAATGTCGGGAGACTCGGTGTAGCTCCCCGCATCTTTTCCTCCACCCCGGTCACCGCGACAGCCCACTGCGCGCTACCACAGACTCCGGCATCAGGCCACAGCGGCGTAGGCACGGAGGCCACGTCGACAGGGCCCCCAGCTTGATCGCTCTTGCCAGCAGCATGATGTCTGAGAGGAAGGGTTCCCCTGCCACCTTCCATGCTCCACACCACCACAGGAGATGGCTGTCATCTTCCCTGACCCCTTTGTCACAGTAGGGGCAGCGATCGTCTTCGCGAAGCCCCCGACGGTATGCCCTGTCCGCCGTCCACGGGGCACCAGCTAGTGCCCCCCAGAGCAGTGACTTGTCCAACTCATCCGCGCATGAGTTCATTTCTCTGCGTGTCAGCTCTCGATGGAGGCGCCCCCATAGCTCCGAATGTGCGTGGCCTCCGCTTCTCCAGCGCTGCCAGCTGGGCCTCCCTGTGCAGCATGGCCCACTGCCACCATCCGCCCTGGCACTGCCAGCCCAGCTTGCGGAATTCCCAGAGCGCTTGTCCCAGCGGGCCTGCTGCCTTGGGTGTCGTCGTGCGCTCCCAGATAGCCTGTGTTACTATTTGTGCTGTGCCCGGGGTGCGCGCAATCTGTGCCAGCCAGCACATCCGCTTGTACGGGACTACCATGGAGGGGAGCACTCGGTGACCCGGCAGCAGTAGCGCAAAGACCAGTTCCTTCGCCGTGCAAGGCCTGCTGGGGCCCCACATCGCTATCATGATGGCTGTCTCCAGACTGCTGATGTCGCGGAGGGAGATGTCTGCGAGTTCGACTCCAAACAGTGTTGCGGCCACGATCATTACTGCTGCCACTGTGGCCTTTCGGTCGAAGCCTACGGGCAGCGTGCGTGCCTTTTTAAGGGCCGTTTTTCCTTCCCCAATACGTCGCTGTAGGAGCGGCCCCGTGCCCCTCCGTGGGACGGTGCGCACGCCCACCCCCAGCTGCCGGAATTCCTGCTGCACGGGCATCAATACCCCATCCAGGGCCGCCTCTATTGCTTCTGGCTTCCCGCTCGCTGAGTTGGTTGCCGAAAAAGCTAGCGACTTTTTGGCGTTTATTTCTTGGCTCGTGAGCTTCAGCCATTTGCTAGTGGCCACCAGCATGGACAGGAGGGACAGCAGCGCAACCATCAGCATGTAGGTGTCATCCGCATATCCCTCCGCGGAGACGGTAATTTCCACCCCTAGTGCCGCATCCTCGGTGGCGTTGTCATCCTCTGTGGCGCTAGCGTCCTCGCGTGTCACTATACTCAGGGGGGGGCGGGGTTCTCGGAAATCGGATATCATGCTTAAACCCCACCACAGAGCCAAATTTAAAAAAAAGGGGGGGGTTTGGGGGGGGGGGGTTTAAAGGTGGTTTTTCGCTGCGCGGGGGTATTGTCCGCGCGAAGAGCACCCCGGCCGCCCAAAACCCCCCCCGCAAGAAAAAATAGCGTCGGGCACCTCCGAACAGTTGGGTATGCCGCCCAGGTGTGATCCGACAATTCGCACCGCCCCTACCAACGTCTATGGTAGGGTTTCATCGGCTTGGGTGTTTCCGGCGATGGGTACTAGTAACCTCGGGACTGTGGGTCTCCGAGGCAGTCATGGGGTTCGAAATACACCGTGGGGTTGGAATTGTAGCATGGGGGTTGAAATGCATCAAGGTCGGTCATGGGGTGCAGAATGCATCATGGGGTTAGAAATACATGGGGTGAGAAATGCGTCAAGGGGAGGGCATAAGAGAAGCGCAACAAATTCAGCAGCACATGCCCGTGTGTGGTCCCATTGAAGCTCGCAGTGGCCATGCGCAAACAAGAAAAAATGCCCCGTGAATGTCCTATTCCCGGGTGCAGTGCCACCCCGTGGGTTTTCAACATCAACACTCACTTGGCACGGTGCCATCCAACCGTGGCACCAAACACCGTTGATTTGACGGAATGGGTTGTAGTCAGCTAGGACGATGAGAAAAAAAGGGGGCGAGCCAAAAAAATCCCCATGGTGATGAAGCCCAAGATCACTTTGAAAGTGGCAAAGGCGGTCCACAACGAGAGTGCGTCCTTCTCTGAAGCCTCTCTTGGCCGCTCCGATTGGGAGTGGAAACCGGAGGAGGATGCAAGCTCTGTGGAATCTGGGTCTTCCGCAGATCACGATTCATCCAGCGGTAACGAGAGTTCCGCAACTTCCGAAGATGGTAATAGCTCCTCGTCTTCCTCATCTTCTTCCTTTTCTACCCCTTCTTCCGGGGTGGAAGTTCTCCCCCAAAAGAGAGCTGTGCCTACCAAGGGCACAAAGCGGCGCATCACCACTACCAAGCAAAGTGCTAAGAAGCATTGCATGGTGAAGACGTCAGGGCAGAAGAAGTAGGCGGAGCTATATGCACACACACGTCACAAACGGAAACTTCCCCCGCCCCCTACACCTCCTCGCTCTCCCTCTCCTTCCCTTGTAGGAGCATGCACACTAGTAATGGAAGGCCCACACAATGGCGCGGGGAGGGAGGCCTGGCCCGCCATAGCCTTAAGGGCCTCCCGAGTTGCGTCGGCCGACCAGTCTAGTCACACGCACACCCCACAATACTTGTGGTACACGTGCCCGTTGTGCGTCCACGAGAAACCACAAGGTTCGGCCTCACGACACATCCTTGGGTCACTTACCACCTCTCCCTTCTGCAAGTACACTGCCACATGATTGCGCATCCTTGCCAAAGCAATGGCCGCTCTACAAAACAAACAAAATTTTGTTGCTTCCGCGGGCCGCACGCTAGTATGTGCCACACCAGTGTATGGCTCTGCACGCAACTGAGGACAATTTGGCACCTGTGCGGTTTTCACAAAGGTAGACAGGGTGCCCACTGGAATGACCCAACGACCATCGGCATCCATTTGGGCATCCAAAAAAACCACATGCCCATTCCGAAACTCACATTCCGGACCAAACCGTCCCTTCCACCGCAACAAAGTTGGATCACTGCTCATTGCGACAAAAGGCAAAAATTGACCTATCACGGGGATGGCATGTCCTGTGGCAAGCGCCTCCTTCGTGGTACCATAAACCCTTGCACCGTCAACGGTGCACCATGAAAAACTAAACGTGCCCGCGGAACACGTCCGTTGCGAACCTTATATGAAGGTCACAAGTGCAAGAAAGATAGCACCAACCGTGACTCCATCCTCATCAAAATTGCAATTGTCAGGCAATGCAATATTGTTTAAATTCGTGGGGGTCTGACCAAACCAGGCGGTTTGTGCTGTGCACCGCACCCGATCGGTTGACGTATGTTCAACATTGCCGTTGAAATACTCATTGACAAGTTGTGGAATATGCACAGTGTGTCCATTGGCGCATGGGACATAGACTTGATTTCGGTCACAACCATGACAACGTAGCCAGGATTCCAGGGAAAAAGCATCGGTAGGATCGCTATCCTCCATTCATTTGGTGTCCGGGGCGGTCCCCGAAGGATTGTCTTCTTTGTCGAACAGGAGGGGTGCACCACATAGTTTCAAAAGGGTTGCACCGCCTTGGAAAAGATATTCCAAGACATTGCGCGCAAATGAGCCAATCTGTGGGTGTTGCTCAAGGATGGCTCTTGTAGGCAATGTACCCCTTTCCCGACCTTTTTGACATGGACACCTTGCACACTACAAGTTGACCTGTACTCAAGTGGAGTCAATCGATTAGTGGCATAGCACTCATGCCGCTTGCGCCAATCAGGATGTGCCAAAAAAAAAATGCCGCATGGGGGGTCCCGATCGCTTCAAAGCGGCGGGCAAAGTCGGAAGTGGGCCCCCAAGTGGGCAGAATCAAAAGTGGCCCACAAGTGGGCAAGGTGGCTACATAACCCTGGCCGCCTCCGGGGTCCCCACCGCTTCAAAGTGGCGGGCAAACTCAGGGGTGGGTCACAAGTGGGCAAGGTGGCTACACAACCCCTGCCGCCTCGGGGGTCCCCACCGCTTCAAAGCAGGGGGCAGAATCAAAAATGGCCCACAAATGAGCAAGGTGGCTACATAACCCCTCCCGCCCGGGGGGTCCCCACCGCTTCAAAGCGGGGGGCAGAATCACAAGTGGCCCACAAGTGGGCAAGGTGGCTACATAACCCCTGCCGCCTGACGGGTCCCCACCGCTTTAGAGCGGGGGGCAGAATCAAAGGTGGCCCACAAGTGGGCAAGGTGGCTACATAACCCCCGCCGCCTGGTGGGGTCACCACCGCTTGAGAGCAGGGGGCATAATCAGAAGTGGCCCACAAGTGGGCAAGGTGGCTACATAACCCCTACCGCCTCGGGGGTCCCCGCAGCTTCAAAGCGGGGGGCAGAATCAGAAGTGGCCCACAAGTGGGCAAGGTGACGACATAACCCCTGCCGCCTCGGGGGTCCCCGCAGCTTCAAAGCGGCGGGCGAAAGCTGAGGTGGTCCACAAATGAGCAAGGTGGGTACAATGCCGCCTCGGGGGTCGCCGGCGCTTTACAGCGGGGGGGCAAAATCAGAAGTGGCCCACAAATGGGCAAGGTGGCTACATAACCCCTGCTGCCTGGGGGATCCCCACCGCTTCTAATGGGGGGGCAGAATGAGATTTGGCCCACAAGTGTAAAGGTGGCTACATAACCCCTGCCGCCCCAAGGGTCCCCACCGCTACACAGCCGGGGGCAGAATCCGAAATGGCCCCATGGGCACGGTGGCTACATAACCCCTACCGCTTGGGGGGTCCCTAGTGCTTCAAAGCGGGGGGCAGAAGCCGAAGTGGCCCACAAATGGGCAAGGTGGCTACATGAACCTTGCCGCCTCGGGGGTCCCCACCGCTTTGCAGCGCGGGGGAGAATCAGAAGTGCCCCACAAGTGGGCAAGGTGGCTACATAACCCCTGCCGCCCCGGGGGCTCCCACCGCATTAGAGCGAGGGGCAGAATCAAAAATGGCCCACAAGTGGGCAAGGTGGTTACAAGACCCCTACCGCCTCGGGGGTCATCGCAGCTTCAAAGCGGGGCGCACAATCAGAAGTGGCCCACAAGTGGGCAAGGTGGCTACATAACCCGTGTCGCCTGGGGGTCCCCACCGCTACAGAGCGGGGGGCAGATTCGGAAGCCCACAAGTGGGCAAGGTGGCTACATAACCCCTGGCACCTGGGGGTCCCCACCGCTACAGAGCGGGGGGCAGAAGCGGAAATGCCCCACAAGTGGGCACAGTGGCTACATAACCCCTAGTGCTTCAAAGCTGGGGGCAGAATCCGAAGTGGCGCACAAATGGGCAAGGTGGCTACATAACCCTTGCCGCCCCAGGGGTCCCCACCGCTTCAGAGCGAGGGGGAGAATCAAAGGTGGCCCACAAGTGGGCAAGGTGGCTACATAACCTCTGCCGCCTCGGGGCTCCCCACCGCTGCAGAGCGGGAGGCAGAATCGGAAATGGCCCACAAGTGGGCACAGTGGCTACATAACCCTTGCCGCCTGACGGGTCCCCACCACTTCGGAGCGGGAAGGACAATTGGAAGTGGCCCACAAAAGAGCATGGTGGCTACATAACCGCCACCGCCTCGAGGGTCCCCAACGCTGCAGAGTGGGGGGCAGAATTAGAAGTGGCCCACAAGTGGGCAAGGTGGCTACATAACACCTGCCGACTTGGGGGTCGCCGTCGCTTGAAAGCGGCAGGCAAAATCTGAGGTCGCCCACAAATGAGCAAATTGCCTACATAAGCCTTGCCGCATGGGGTCCCCACCGCTTCAGAGACGGGGGCATAATCAAAAGTGGCCTACAAGTGGGCAAGTCGGCTACATAACCCATGCCGCCGGGGGGGTCCCCACCGCTTTAGAGCTGGGAGCAGAATCAGAGGTGGCCCACAAGTGGGCAAGGTGGCTACCACATGTGCATAGCCCCTGCCGCCTCGGGGGTCACCACCGCTTCACAACGGGGGCACAATTAGAAGAGGCCCACAAGTGGGCAAGGTGGCTACATAAGCCCTGCCGCCTCGGGGCTCCCCCCGCTTTGGAGCGGGGGGCAGAATCAAAAGTGGCCCATAAGTGGGCAAGGTGGCTACATAACCCCTGCCGCCTGGGGGGTCCCCGCCGCTTCAAAGCGGCAAGCAAAATCAGAGGTGGCCCACATATCAGCAAGGTGGGTACATATCCCCTGCCGCCTGACGGGTCCCCACCGCTTCAAAGCGGGGGGCAGAATTAGAAGTGGCCCACAAGTGGGCAAGGTGGCTACATAACCCCTGCCGCCTCGGGGGTCCCCGCCGCTTCAAAGCGGCAAGCAAAATCAGAGGTGGCCCACAAGTGCACCAGGTGGCTACATAACCCCTGCCGCCTGACGGGTCCCCACCGCTTCAAAGCGGGGGGCAGAATTAGAAGTGGCCCACAAGTGGGCAAGGTGGCTACATAACCCCTGCCGTCCCGGGGGACCCCACCACTTCAGAGCGGAGGGCAAAATCAAAGGTGGCCCACAAGTGTGCAAGGTGGCTACATAACCCCTGCCGCCTCGGGGGTCCCCACCGCTTCACAGTAGGGGGAAGAATCGGAAGTGGACCACAAGTGGGCGGGGTAGCTACATAACCCCTGCCGCCTCAGGGATCCCTACCGCTTCAAAGCAGGGGGCATAATCAGAGGTGGCGCACAAGTGGGCAAGGTGGCTATATAACCCCTACCGCTTGGAGCGTCCCTAGTGCTTCAAAGCGGGGGGCAAAATTAGAAGTGGTCCACAAGTGCACAAGGTGGCTACATAACCCCTGCCGCCTCGGGGGTCCTCGCCGCTTCAGAGCAGGGGGCAGCATCAGAAGTGGCCCACAAGTGGGCAAGGTGGCTACATAACCCCTGCCGTCCCGGGGGACCCCACCACTTCAGAGCGGAGGGCAAAATCAAAGGTGGCCCACAAGTGTGCAAGGTGGCTACACAACCCCTGCCGCCTCGGGGGTCCCCACCGCTTCACAGTAGGGGGAAGAATCGGAAGTGGACCACAAGTGGGCGGGGTAATTACATAACCCCTGCCGCCTCAGGGATCCCTACCGCTTCAAAGCAGGGGGCATAATCAGAGGTGGCGCACAAGTGGGCAAGGTGGCTATATAACCCCTACCGCTTGGAGCGTCCCTAGTGCCTCAAAGCGGGGGGCAAAATTAGAAGTGGTCCACAAGTGCACAAGGTGGCTACATAACCCCTGCCGCCTCGGGGGTCCTCGCCGCTTCAGAGCAGGGGGCAGCATCAGAAGTGGCCCACAAGTGGGCAAGGTGGCTACATAACCCCTGCCGCCCCGGGAGTCCCCACCGCTTTAAAGCGGGGGACAGAATCCGAAGTGTCCCAGAAGTGGGCAAGGTGGCTACATATCCGTTGCCGCCCCGGGGGTCCCCACCGCTTTACAGCGGGGGGCAGAATCCGAAGTGGCCAACAAGTGGGCAAGGTGGCTACATAACCTTGGCCGCTTCGGGGATCCCCGCCGCTTCAAAGCGGCGGGCAAAATCAGAAGTGGCCCTGAAGTGGGCAAGGTGGCAACATTACCCCTGCCGCCTACGGGGGTCCCCACCGCTTCGGAGCGGGGGGTACAATCAGAGGTGGTCCACAAGTGGGCAAGGTGGCTACATAACCCCTGCCGCCTGGTGGGGACCCTGCCGCTTCAAAGCGGCAAGCAAAATCAGAAGTGGCCCACAAATGAGGACGGTGGCTACATAACCGCGGCCGCCTGATGGGGTCACCACCGCTTGAGAGCGGGGGACATAATCGGAAGTGGACCACAAGTGGGCAAGGTGGCTACATAACCCCTGCCGCTTCGGGGGTCCCCACCGCTGTAAAGCGGGGGGCACAATCGGAAATGGCCCACAAGCGGGCAAGGTGGCTACATAACCCCTGCCGCCTGGGGGGTCGCTGGTGCTTCAAAGCGGGGGGCAGAATCCGAAGTGGCCCACAAGTGGGCAAGGTGGCTACATATCCCTTGCCGGCCCGGGGTTCCCCACCGCTTCAGAGCGGGGGGGGGGGAATCCGAAGTGGCCCACAAGTGGGCAAGGTGGCTACATATCCCTTGCCACCTCGGGGGTCCCCGCCGCTTCAAAGCGGCGGGCAAAATCAGAAGTGGCCCTGAAGTGGGCAAGGTGGCTACATAACCCCTGCCGCTTTGGGGGGGGATCCCCACCGCTTCGGAGCGGGGGGTAGAATCAGAGGTGGCCCACAAGTGGGCAAGGTGACTACATAACCCCTGCCGCCGTTGGGGTCCCCGCAGCTTCAAAGCGGCAAGCAAAATCAGAAGTGGCCCACAAATTAGCAAGGTGGCTACATAACCGCCGCCGCCTGGTGGTCTCCAACGCTTCAGAGCGGGGGGCAGCATCAGAAGTGGCCCAAAAGTGGGCAAGGTGGCTACATAACCCCGGCCGCCCGGGGGGTCCCCGCAGCTTCAAAGCGGGGGGCAGAATCAGAAGTGGCCCACAAGTGGGCAAGGTGGCTACATAACCCATGCCGCCCCGGGGGTCCCCACCGCTTCAGAGCGGGGGGCAGAATCGGAAGCCCACAAGTGGGCAAGGTGGCTACATAACCCCCGCCGCCGGGGGGGTCCCCAGCGCTTCAGAGCGGGGGGCAGAATGAGAAGTGGCCCACACGTGGGCCGGCGAGCAAAGGGGGCAAAATTTTTGGGCGCCCAAAAGAGGGCGGAATTGCTACGCAACCCTTGCTTTCTCGGGATCCCCCAAAAGGGAGGATAGACATTACTAAGGACCACGCTGTCCCTCCCTTCTCGGGCGGAAATGCTACATCACCCTTGCATTATGGGGGGTCCCTAGCTAGGGGGAAAAAATCAAAAGTGGCTTGATTGGGGGTAAGGGCAAAACTTTGGATGTGTAGTCCAAAAGAATACCACCGAAAAAAATTTCGCACAAAAGGTGTGTCTGCGTCGATAAACACCCTTAAAACCCCCGCAGAGACGATTTTTTAAATAAGGGTTTTCTTTTCAAAACCCCCCACGCCATCGGATTTCTCAGAACCCCCCCCCCCCTGACTATACCGGTCGGATGACGCATCTAAGGCGAAAATACAAAAGAAATTAATTTTTCGCATTCACGAATAATATTTGCGAGGGTAATATTTAACCACTTAATACTAACTAATATATTAAATATTATAAGTTGCCGGCGTTAACATTAACCTACAAATATTAATTGAGACTACCCAAAAATTAACCGATGCAAAATGCAAACAACAAGCAAAACAACCATACCAGCCGGTCTTCTTGGGCTTTCATCATCTCGCCCAAGAGGGCCTTCAGCATGTCTTGGTACATGGATCGATGAAACAAGAGCTAGGGGTGGGGACGAGAAGGAAGACGGTGGGGGACTTTGGGTGGCCATGAGTTTGGCCATAGTGCATGGGGCCGTATGCGGTGCCCCATGGTGTTGTAACGGTAGGTCAAATTTCAAAAACCACCACTCCAACGCTTGCAACACCACCTCCGCCTCCCGTTCCAATGCCGTAGCCCCTGGCATCCCCCCCCCCGCGGGCCGTGTGGTCGTTGTAGGCCCACTTGAGGTTGGCGTTGAAGCTCTCAACAACATCGGCGCACACCGCGCCCAACCCGACCCCAAGGCGCGCCGCCTGCGGTACGCGGCCGGGCTTGCCTTTGCAACATGCAAGGCGTTGGGGTTGGTGGACGAGAAGACCACCATGTGGGAGTTTCAGTGGGACATCCTCAAGCGGCGGTACTTTGCGCGGCCTGAGGCTCCCGCGGCCCGCCCGGAAAGCGTGGTACACGCACCGGTCCGGCACACGCAGCGGAAGCTCTGCACCTATTGTGGTGAGGGCCGAACGCATTGGGCGTGCGCGGCATGTGGCACGGCCATGCACATCACGTGCTTTGGGCCCGCCCATGATGTGGAGTAGGTCGTGGGCTATGACGAGACGGACGTGGGGGCGCAGCCTCTGCTATCCCTACCCATGGGACCAGTGCGAACCCTGGTGGGACAACCGCGTAGGCTGGATACCCAACTGTGAGGACGCGGCCCCATGCATCCACCCACCCCACACGCACACACACACACACACACACACACACACACGAACACCATGGTGCATCTGCACATCAATGTCGGGCGCGTCCTGCGCGTCCTGCGTGTCCTAGATTGGTGGCTCTCAACATGTCCCCGGAGCCACGCCGCATTTGGCCCCCAACGTCGTGCGCGTCATGTGCGTCCTACGTGTCCTAGAACGTTTAGGTTTGTTTGCCAGGGACACGCTGGACATTTTCCATGGCTCTGGTCGTGAATGGCGGCTCTGTAGCCAAAGGAATATGGTGATTTTTAATTTTTAATGTATGAAATATATGAAAAGTAACCTGTCAAATATTAACACGGTAACCCAATTTTGGTACATTTGCCCTGCTTTGCTTGTGCGCGTACCATGCCCATTTGAAGTATTTGGGTGGTCAAAGGGCGCCCAACGGGTTGCTACAGGGGTTGCATAGTCCTATAGGTAGTTATGTAGTCCCACACATCCCTCTCCGGTCCCCCCACTCACCCCACTCCCAACCTCCTTTTTCCCTTGTGTAGCTCTTGTTACGCCTTTCTCTCGGGACACCCTTCTCGAGCTTAGTATGACGCTCACGCGTTTGGGTGGGGCCAAGAGTTTGCGGGACCCTTTGGTCTCCCAACTCCTTGGTGAGTGGATGGCCTCATCCCCTTTGTCCAACACCCGGTGGTACGAGGCCACCAAGGTTGCCCAACTCCCGCTCATCCGCAACAAGCAAATAGAGGCCGTGAAGCAATATGACTCCGTCCTCTTCCCCGCACCCGAATTGATCGGGTTACTTATGGACTTGAATGTCCCCAAGGGCGGCTTCCGGCATGTGTTTGAGTTCACGACCCGCCGGGGGGCTGCATACACTGCCGCGACGGGCCTCCCAATCCCCCGCCCCATCCCTTCACGTGACCACTTCATGGACACATGGAAGGAGTTGGTCAAGCCGCTTGCGCTAGATCGACCCGTGTCTGTGGTGGACCCCCCCAGAAGCGGCCGCCCTTGGCCGTTGCAATCATGGGCCCGCTACATCCAATCGCGCCCACCCCTTGTTGACACCATCGATTGGAAACGGCCGCTCACTTTCCTCCTCGGTGGGGATGCCTACCCGTGCGCCGGTGGAAGTTGGACCCAGCTTTCCATTGGGCTCCTCAACCACGGCGCACGGGGCCGAACACCCGCCTACGTATGGGTCATTGGTTTGGCCGTATGCGGGGACAAGGACATGGCCGCGCTCGTGACAATATGGTCCAAGAACCTGCAGGTATACGGTCGTTTTGCTCCGCTTTCGTTTTGGCGTTCATTTTCCGAGGTTAATACTTGATATTTCGCAACAATTAACGCAAACTGAAAAATTAATCCAATATTAACCTCGAAAAATTAATTGAAAAATTAACCCCCGTTTGTCCGTAGGTGTTGCAGTCCGTCCACGACTGCAAGAAGTTCTATTGGGGCACCAAGTAAGTGCCCGCTGAGTTGGTCATCGGGGGTGGCTAACCCTTCGTGAGGCACCTCATTGGCGTCTTCATATCGCCCATGGTGGGTTCTATTTACAATATGGGTGTGTGGGACAAGGTTGCGGGAGCGTGGGTGAAGTCGGACGTCTGCCGCACATTGGAGAAGGAGGCGGTGGCCCGTCACCTCCATTGGGAGAGGGGCCTCAATTTGGAGAATGGGGGGTGCGTAGGTGAGCCGCACGTTGTGGTGGAGCGCTGCTTGGTCTTCCCATGCAGGCCTCCGTTGTTGCATGGCCACGAGCCGCCTCCAAGTGGCTTTCGCTGTGGCCTGCCTAGGGGACCTTCCATAGAACAATGCTGTGGCCGTGCAACGCGTGCTCTACCGGGCTCGCACCGGCGTCCGGTTTGGGGTCTCGGCTTCGCCAGGCGGAGAGGAGGCACGGGCGTTGTTCCTCACACGGGAGGAATTCGCGCCCCTATGAGCCTACGCCCCGGAGGACGATGAGTGGCAAGCGGAGGTTGCCATGCGGAACCTTCTCCGGGACTTGTACTCGGATACCCCACCGCGCGCCGACCTACGGGCCGCGGAGGTCGCGCGGGCATACCGCCTGCATTGTTGCCAGGCCGGCTGCCAATCGAATCACCTCCTCTACTTGGAGGAGGATGTGACATTGGCGGTGGCTAACAACATGAAGGCACGCACGCACGCACGGCGTGGCTCCATGTCATTTGGCGCCCCATTTGGCGCATTTGCGGCGCCATTTGGTTTGCCCCGTCCACGGCACGGGAGACCTGGCGGTACTTGGCCACCACGGCGGGGAGGTTGTTGCCCCTCTGATCCCGCGCGGGATCGTCGACCCCGTACCAACAATTGGTAAGGAAGGGGACAATTTTTGGGGGCTTGTGCCCAACCTTCATATTCTTGTAGACGCACAGCTCGTAGGTGCCGTCCACAATGGCCCGTGCACAATCGCCCTCTTGGGTCGACTGCTTGGCCTTTGTTAGGCCGGCATCCCGCTTGTCCTTCCTGATGAGCATCAAGTAAAGGGTCCCACGAGCCGAGAGGTCTTGTGCCATGGCATGGCTTCCGAAGAAGCTATCGGCCACGAACATGGTCCCAAGTGGGATGAGTCGTGACCAGAGCCCCACGATGCGCTTGGCATCGAAGTTCCCCGCACACGACCCACACCCCTGGACTCTCCCCTGACGGCCGGTGTAGAGGTAGACGTCCACAACGTACCCCCCCCCCCCCCGTGTTGTCGGCAAGGACGTATAACTTTCTACCGGTGGCATGGGGCTTGCGGGCGATGTATTGCCGTAGCCCCATGCACCAGCCACCGGTGTGGGGAATAATGGCCTCATCCCCACACACCGCCCCACCGATATCCCACGCTGCACTCCACACGGAGTTGCACATCTCAAGGAGGTCGGTAACATCGGTTCGTAGAAGTTTTTGTAACTGGTAGTACATAGACCGGGGTAAGAGGGAAGCCATGTACTTGTTGTACGCTACATGCTTTTTATCCCAAATGCCGTCCACTTGTACCGGCCGGACCATACCGAGGCAAATCAGGAACGAATTGTACCTACAAATGGTTAAGACGCACGCGCAGGAACACGGTGCCAAGGTGAGGAACAACAAACGAGGCCACCGTGCAGAGCGCGCACGACGTTCGGAGCCGTAGCACATGACACGCACGACGTACTTGTCCACCCATGGAACGAGTTGCTGTTGGTGTTCTGCAACGAGGATGGCACACTGCAGCCCGGTTATTGGCTTCAGCATGTAGTCCCAAACCTCATCAATGTTGCATCCATCCAGTCTTGCAGACCCCGGGTCGTATGGGCTGCGACGGATCACTTTTGCACTGGGAACGTGGGAGCGGCCCCTCCGAAAGACGGCCTAATGAGGGCATGTGTGAGCTGTTAACAAGGGATGCATGCGTTCTGCATGTCGTGCACATTGTCCCTAGACCAGTCCGTGGTGCCACAACAACGTTCCGCGCGTCCTACATGATGTCCCCCATGCTGTCCCTGGGGCCGCACAGTGCGTCGCGGGGGTCGGGCGCGTCGTGCGCGTCTCAGCACACTAACTGTGACAAAGAAGTGCCGCAAATATATAAATGTGTATGTACATTGCTCCGCCACTCCCCAAGGGGAAGCTGCCCCAGCTATAAAGGCCCCGCGAGACCAATCACAAGTCCACACGTCCAAGACTGACTCACGGAGCGCTGGGTTCCCTTACCTCCTTACCTCCCTTTACCTTTCCTTCTCGCCTTCCATTCCTCCTCCCCCGCTGCCGCTGCCACCCGCTGTCCCCCTCTTGGGCCCGCTGCCCCAACGCCGGCCTTCCCCGCCACAGAATGCACCGCTTCCTAGGTAACCACCGCACCATTCAGCCCCAGCCCTCCCGCGAGGGCCGGCCTTCCTCGCTGGGGGGATGCGCACAATAGGGGGTTGTTGATGGAGGAGATCGGTTGTTGTGCGGCCTAGGCCCCCAACCAGGCAGGGTCTCACAGCGCGGCAGCCACCCGCCCCACAATGCACACTGCAGAGGGTACCAGCACACCGCTGGTGTGCGCTGCCCACTGCCCACTGCCCACTGTCAACTGTCCCCCTTCTGTTTCCTCCCCCTCCACACTGTCCCTCGGCTGGTCTCTGGTCCGCACTGACGCTGGGCGCGTTCTGCACGCTGTCTCTGAACTTGTCCCCGGGGACGATGCGCGTGTCGGCCGCGTTCTGCACGTCCTCCCACTCCCATTCCTTGTCAATGAGATCATCGCTGCCAGTACTGTTGTACCGGTTGTGAGTGTGGTCTGCTGCCCAGTGCGTCCCACGGAGTAAACGCCCTTGCTAGCTGCGTTGCCGTCGTACTCCTGCGGGAACTCCTCGAGGAATTGGAGACTTCGCTGGTGGGCATCGCTGCTCTTATGCTTCTCTTGGCGGGTTGCCCTGGTAGGCAACACACGTGGGGGCCGCCCTGAGGTCTCCACGTAAAAGTGTGGCTTTTTCGCCCGCGCGACCACTTCCTCTGATTCGACATTGCGAAGTGCAGTTTTGGTCTTTGCCAACTTGCTTGGCTCGTCCTGCTCGGTGTCACCGTTGTTGCTGCTGCTGCCGACGCTGGTGCTGGTGCTGCTGCTGCCGCTGCTGCTGGACTCGCCGCCCGACCCTGATCTGGACCTTCCCTTGCCACTGTCCGGGGACATGGGGTCAATCCTCTCCAACAACGTTGACCTCACCTGCCTCCCCATCCGGGTCCCCGCCGCTTTCATCCTGGCCACCTGTGCCTTCGCCGACGCCACCCTGGCCTGCTTTTTGCCGAGAAGTATAATCTCGTCATCCTCCTCATCCTCCTCTTCTTCATCTTCGTCCCCTTCCTCCGCCGCTTCCTCCTCCTTCTTCTTTGGAGTTTGGCCCCTCGTCTTCTTTTCCTTTCCCTCCTTCTTCTTCTTCTTTGTCTGCTCCTTCTCCTTCTGCTTCTCCTTTTGCTTCTTTGACTTCTCTTTCCCTTTCTTCGACTTCTCCAGCTGTGGACACGGGTACAGGAGGTGGAGAACGCGCACGACGCGCCCGACGCTTCCCTGTCCCTAGGGATAGTAGAGGAGCCTGGGACTCTGGACGCGCAAAGCAGGCACGACATTCAGACAGGGCCCAGGGACAGAGACAGAGCCAACGCAAACGACGCGCACGACGCACCCACACCTCATCTGGGATGAATCCCCGGAAACAGCCGCTCTTGATCTTGTTGATTGCCACGGCCAAATTTCCTTGGCTCCTTTGGTTCTCGATACGCCCTTACGTGGCACCGGTCTTTTTGTTCTCGCGGGTGTGTATTTGTTAGCTAATCCCCTGCGACAGGTAGAGGCCGTCCTCGACTTCCTTTGTCTTGGGGTCTTTGATGTCCTTGACCCCTTGCACCCAGCCCACGTGATACCCACTGGTCTGCTGCTTAATTTGAAATATCACCGCGGCGGTGCCAAGCTCGCCGTCGGCCGCCGACATTGGGTCGCATTGCTCCAAGTGTGACGCAGCGACTTGGTATGATGACGGGTAGAGCGGCAGCGCCATGCCTGGACACAAGGACCAGTGCAATGGAGAACATGCAGGACATGCGGGACGAATAACGGATTGCACGGACACGTGCAAAGGCAGCACGCAGGACACGCGAGACACACAGGACACACCGATGCTCGTATTTCTGTGCTTTTTCAAAATCCAACGACCAGTCACCTTTTGCGTCTAAAAAAGGGCTACGGAAGGCGATGACAACGATGCACTGTTTAGGCGACTGGTGGTGTGGCCTGCGTGGCCGTGGGTGCAACTTGTGGCCTATGGGAGAACGTGTGGCCTTCGTGGCCCTGGTATCCCTTGGTGCGAGTTTGAACCCCAAGGTTGTTCCAGCCAAATTGTTCTAGTGTTCTAGGCTATATGGCCGGAACAAAAAAAGTTCGAAATTTGTTTACCCCCCAACCAAGCCTACATGATACCAAAATCTGTTGTTTGCTAGCCTTGGGGGTCCCCGCTGGTATGCTTATATTTGTTGTCCGCCGCGTTGCAACGTGAAAAAAACTTGTTTTCAAAAACAGTTTTTGTTAGAACACCATTGGAACACCGCTGGAACAAGTTATTTGAACGTCGCCGGAACAAGCAACCTACATTAAGAGCAAAGCACGAGGAAGGGTAAAATGGTAACATACATTGTTGTGCAAGGTGCCCGTGAGGGCGCATCGTGGTAGTCTCTTTGTGAACCCCTTTTCGGGCGGCGGGTGATTGGCAATGGTTTTTGGTTTTCTTTCACTCTCCCTTCCAAAACCCAGGCTCCCGACCTAGGGCCTAGCCCAGGCCTTGGCTTAGGTTCCGTCCTACCCTAGGGGGGGTGGTCTAGCGGAGTCTCGGGTGTTGTCAGTCTCCAACCCCCCCCCCCCCCGGGGAAGGGTAGGCCCTTGTGGGGGTTGTGGGTCAGTTGAGTCTGTTGAGTTTGTGCCCCTTCTCTCCTGCTTCCCCCCGTGCTTGCTTCACTTTGCAGGTATCATGAAAAATATTTTTGTACGCATGCAATGTCATAGCATGTGTGCATGCCCCGCGCCAATAAAAGGGGTAGGAGTTTATATTGTCACGTAGGATTGAAGGGTTGGGGCGAACCCGAGAACCCCACAGTAGATGATCTGGTGTGTGGTCCATGGTGTGTGGTCTGTGGTCTGTGGTTGGTGGTCTGTGGTCTGTGGTGTGTGGTCTGTGGTTGATGGTCTGTGGTCTGTGGGTCTGTGATGTGTGATGTGTGGTGTGCGGTCTGTGGTCCATGGTCTATGGTCTGTGGTCTGTGGTCTGTGGTCTCTGGGCTGTGGTTGGTGCTCTGTGGTCTGTGGTATGTGGTCTGTGGTGTGTGGTGTGTGGTGTGCGGTCTATGGTCTTTGGGCTGTGGTTGGTGCTCAGTGGTCTGTGGTCTGTGGTGTGTGGTGTGTGGTGTGTGGTCTTTGGTCTGTGGTTTGTGGGCTGTGGTTGGTGCTCTGTGGTTTGTGGTATGTGGTCTGTGGTCTGTGGTTGCAAAGGAGGGGGCAATGAAAATTGTTCTGGCGGCGTTCCAGCAAGTTGTTCCGGCGACGTTCCGGCGACGTTCCGGTGTTTTTAGGTGTTCAAGATTTGAATACCGCCAGAACCATTTACTGGAACGTCGCCGGAACACCTTCTTGGGGAAAGTTTTTCTGGCCCGAGTGGCCCGTATGACATGGAGGAAATTGGTCTGTGGTCTGTGGTCTATGGTCTGCGGTCTATCGTACGTGGTTGGTGGTCTGTGGTCTGTGGTCTGTGGTCCGTGGCCTGTGCTGAGTGGTCTGTGGTGTGTGGTCGGTGGCCTGTGGTGAGTGGTCTGTGGTGTGTGGTGTGTGGTCTGTGGTCTGCGGTCTGTTGTCTGTGGTGTGTGGTTGGTGATCTATGGTCTGAGGTCTGTGGTCTTTAGTCTCTGGTTTGTGGTCTTTGGTTTGTGGTCTTTGGTCTGTGGTCTGTGGTTGATGGTCTGTGGTTGGTGGTCTGTGGTTGGTGGTCTGTGGTTGGTTTGTGGTATGTGGTCTGCGGTCTGTGGTTGGTGGTCTGCGGTTGGTGGTCTGTGGTTGGTCTGTGGTGTGTGGTTGGTGGTTTGTGGTCTGTGGTCTGTGGTCTTTAGTCTGTGGTTTATGGTCTGTGGTTGGTGGTCTGTGGTTGGTGGTCTGTGGTTGGTGGTCTGTGGTTGGTCTGTGGTATGTGGTCTGCGGTCTGTGGCTGGTCTGTGGTGTGTGGTCTGTGGTGTGTGGTTGGTGGTCCGTGGTCTGTGGTCTTTGGTCTTCAGTCTCTGGTTTGTGGTCTTTAGTCTCTGGTTTGTGGTCTTTGGTCTGTGGTCTGTGGCTGGTGGTCTTTGGTTGATGGTCTGTGGTTGGTGGTCTGTGGTTGGTGGTCTGTGGTTGGTTTGTGGTATGTGGTCTGCGGTCTGTGGTTGGTGGTCTGCGGTTGGTGGTCTGTGGTTGGTCTGTGGTGTGTGGTTGGTGGTTTGTGGTCTGTGGTCTGTGGTCTTTAGTCTGTGGTTTATGGTCTGTGGTTGGTGGTCTGTGGTTGGTGGTCTGTGGTTGGTGGTCTGTGGTTGGTCTGTGGTATGTGGTCTGCGGTCTGTGGCTGGTCTGTGGTGTGTGGTCTGTGGTGTGTGGTTGGTGGTCCGTGGTCTGTTGGGCTGTGGTCTTCAGTCTCTGGTTTGTGGTCTTTAGTCTCTGGTTTGTGGTCTTTGGTCTGTGGTCTGTGGCTGGTGGTCTTTGGTTGGTGGTCTGTGGTTGGTGGTCTGTGGTTGGTGGTTTGTGGTTGGTGGTTTGTGGTTGGTCTGTGGTATGTGGTTTGCGGTCTGTGGTTGGTGGTCTGCGGTTGGTGGTCTGTGGTTGGTCTGTGGTGTGTGGTCTGTGGTGTGTGGTTGGTGGTCCGTGGTCTGTGGTCTGTGGTCTTTAGTCTCTGGTTTGTGGTCTTTAGTCTCTGGTTTGTGGTCTTTGGTCTGTGGTCTGTGGCTGGTGGTCTTTGGTCTGTGGTCTTTGGTTGGTGGTCTGTGGTTGGTGGTCTGTGGTTGGTGGTTTGTGGTTGGTCTGTGGTATGTGGTTTGCGGTCTGTGGTTGGTGGTCTGCGGTTGGTGGTCTGTGGTTGGTCTGTGGTGTGTGGTCTGTGGTGTGTGGTTGGTGGTCCGTGGTCTGTGGTCTGTGGTCTTTAGTCTCTGGTTTGTGGTCTTTAGTCTCTGGTTTGTGGTCTTTGGTCTGTGGTCTGTGGCTGGTGGTCTTTGGTTGGTGGTCTGTGGTTGGTGGTCTGTGGTTGGTGGTCTGTGGTTGGTCTGTGGTATGTGGTCTGTGGTGTGTGGTTGGTGGTCTGTGGTCTGTGGTCTGTGGTTGGATTGTGGTCTGTGGTCTGTGGTCTGTGGTTGGTGGTCCGCGGTTGGTGGTCTGTGGTTGGTCTGTGGTTGGTCTGTGGTGTGTGGTGTGTGGTGTGTGTGTGTGTGTGTGTGTGTGTGTGCGCTCTGTGCTATCAACGAGGGTTGATGGCTATTAATGTCCTGGCCGCTCTTGCGACGGGAGGGTTAGGGGTTAGCGGGTTAGAGCCTGCGTGAAGCCTGCCCTATCCCACCCCCAGCCCCCCGGTATGTCGCGGCGCGGCGGAAGGACGTCCGCCCTTGACTTAGGTCACCTCACTTGAGGCTCTCCCGTGCACCATCACCGGCACCCTGCTGCCCCCCTGATGCGCCGGAGCCGGCGCCTCCTTGCCTCCTGCTGGGGGGGCGTGCCCCCCTCCTGGGCTGTGCCCCAGAACCGCCCGTGCCGCTGCCTGCGGCCACGAAGGGGGGAGGGGACGATCCGGAATCCCCACCCCCCACGCCTCTGTCGCAGGGCCGGCGGCGGTTGAAGCCGACGTCCCCACATGTACCTCCTCCGGGCTGGCGGTTGCGGAAACCGACTGCCCCAGCTCCAGCGCTGGAGCTGCTGGATGCACCTGTGGGAGGGGGTGATTGTGATCCCCCTCCCCCCAAGTACGCACCTTGTGCCCTGAGCGCGGGCTCGGATCGCACGGGGGGGGTTCCCTAGCCCGTGACATCACTGGGCTAGCAGAAACGAAAGCCAGCCGGGCCCCACCACTCACGGGGAGGCCGGCGGCCCTGGCTACCGGCAGGGCCCCTCCGTTCCCACCGCTGGTGGGCTGGGCCAATGGCCCTCTCAAAGATGGTGGCAGAGCCGCCACGCCCCCCCTCCCCTGGCCCCGTGGTCTGGGGGGCAGGAGGCTGGGGCGAGGGCAGTGGAGGGGGGGGGTGAGGCCCCATCCCCCGCCAGATGAAACAGAATCTGACCCCCAGGGCGCCGCACAGGGCAGGCGGCCCGGGGGCGGGTTAGGGCATAAATTGATGGGGGAGGGGGGGGCAGAAAGGCGCAGCCCCCCCTCCCGAAAACTACCCATCAGGAGCTCCAGCGTCGCCACCTGGAGCTCCTCTATGCACGCGCGGGTGCACACCTCATCCTCCAGCATCTCCTGCTGCCTCCCCCCTCCCTGAAAGACTTCCTCAAAAACAATGCAGCCCCCTGATGCCCCAGGGCATTGGGTCAACGCAAGGCAGGGGGGGGGGCTGGTCCTGACCACCTCCACCCCCCTCCCCCCACGGAACCCAGATAAGTGGGTAAGGGCCGGGGGGTCAGCACAGATGGCGCCTTGGGCGCTGGGGGATGCGTCCCCACCAGTCCCAGGCGCCCCGGTAGCGCAGCAGACAGCGCCATTGGCAGCCTGCAGGCTGCCCGAGAAGGCAACAGATGGCGTCCTGGGCGCTGGGGGATGCTTCCCCTCCAGCCCCAGGCGCCTTGGTTGCGCCACAGACAGCGCCATTGGCAGCCTGCAGGCTGCCCGAAAAGTCACAGATGGCGTCCTGGGCGCTGGGGGATGCGTCCCCACCAGCCCCAGGCGCCCCGGTAGCGCCACAGACAGCGCCATTGGCAGCTTGCAGGCTGCCCGAAAAGGCACAGATGGCGTCCTGGGCGCTGGGGGATGCGTCCCCACCAGCCCCAGGCGCCCCGGTAGCGCCACAGACAGCGCCATTGGCAGCCTGCAGGCTGCCCCAAAGGGCACAGATGGCGTCCTGGGCGCTAGGGGATGCATCCCCTCCAGCCCCAGGCGCTCCGGTAGCGCCACAGACAGCGCCACTGGCAGCCTGCGGGCTGCCCGAAAAGGCACAGATGGCGTCCTGGGCGCTGGGGGATGCGTCCCCACCAGCCCCTGGCGCCCTGGTAGCGCCACAGACAGCGCCATTGGCAGCCTGCAGGCTGCCCGAAAAGTCACAGGTGGCGTCCTGGGCGCTGGGGGATGCGTCCCCACCTGCCCCAGGCGCCCCGGTAGCGCCACAGACAGCGCCATTGGCTGCCTGCAGGCTGCCCGAAAAGGCACAGATGGCATCCTGGGCGCTGGGGGATGCGTCCCCACCAGCCCCAGGCGCACCGGTAGCGCCAAAGACAGCGCCATTGGCAGCCTGCGGGCTGCCCAAAAAGTCGCAGGTGGCGTCCTGGGCGCTAGGGGACGCCGCCTGCACCTCCAACTTGCCATACAGGGGGCAGGGCTCATCCGCCCATGCCCCCACTGGGCCCCACAGGCCTAGGGGGTCAGTGCGCTGCAGGCATACCATGGCCCCCTGCTCGATGAGGCCCAGACCGCTGTGCGCTGCCGCCGTCGACTCCTCGTGGTCCGCTGCCGCTGCCACTGCTGCCGCGGTTGCTGCCGCCGTGGACGCCGCTGCCAACGACGCGACCGCTCGACGCGCCCTGGCGCGGGCTCGCCCCTGTGCCCTCCGGCCCGGCTCGCCCCGGGAGGGCGTCGTGGGCGGGGGCACGCATGTTGCCGGCAGCTCCGGCCACTCCGCCGTGGCGGCCGCTCGCCCTGGCTGGGCCCCGGCACGCGCGATGTGCACAATAGCCTCCTCGTCCTCGACCGCTTGCTGAATAGCCAGCTCCGCCTTGGCTGCCAACGTTGCTGCCGCCAGCACTGCCGCCGCCGCCGTTGCTGCCGCGGCACCCTCGTCGGGCTCGGGCTGGGGCTGGACCTCCTTCGCGTGAAGCTGCTGCTGCTCGCGCATTTGACGATGTTCTTCTCGCCACTGTCGCGGAGTCTGCCCCGGGGGCAGCCAGAAGTACTCCTCCCCATAGTACTGGGCTCCATCGCGTATCCAACCCCCCTGGTCGGAGTCCTCCGCTATGAGGGGGTCCCCCCACGGGGTGCGCCGTAGCAGTGGCTGCAACGCCGCGACGATGGCCTCGGTGAGGGCCGCGGTGAGGGCCGCGGTTTGGTCCCCCATCGGAGTACTTGCCGCGGAAGCCGCGGCCGCCCTGTGCTATCAACGAGGGAGACCCATGTATGACTGCGTGCGGAGATTGGCTCGCCGAAGTGTGTGTGTGTGTGTGTGTGTGTGGTACCGCACACTGCACACCTTGTTCCGGCGACGTTCCGGTAACTTATTCTGGCGACGTTGTGGCGACGTTCCAGTGACCGTTGGAACGTCGCCAGAACGTCGCCAGAACACGTTGTTGGAACGTCGCCAAAACAGTGGAAAATACACACAGTACTGGGCGCGCACAAGGCGCACTGCAGCCCCGGGGGGGGGGGGGGGCTAGGGAACCGTGGTAAGTAGATCAATTACCCGCCACTGCGGTGGCTGGGCCCCAGGTCATCTGCCTGGGGTTTGGAAGGGAGAGTGAAACCCAACTACCCGCCACGCAGTGGCTGGGCCCCAGGTCGACTGCCTGGGGTTTTGAAGGGAAGGCACAAACCTTTCTTCTTTTTTTTTTTCAACATTTTTATCAAAATTAAAATCAAAATTGTCATTCAAAGACAGACAAAGGGGTGCAAACAGGGAAAGGGACAAAAGGGGGGCAAGGAGCGAAAGGGACACGGGGGGGGGGGGGCAGGGTAACACACAAAACACACCAACACAATGCACACACCCATGCCCAAACCCAAGCCTGAACCCAAACCCAAACCCAAACCCAAACCCACACCCAAGCCCAACCTCGCAACCCAAACCCAAACCCAAACCCAAGCCCAAGCCCAAACCCGCAACCCAAACCCAAACCCAAACCCAAGCCCAAGCCCAAACCCAAACCCACACCCAAGCCCAAACCCAAGGCCAAACCCAAACCCTGAAGGGGACATGGGGGGGGGGGGGGCAGGGTAACACACAAAACACACCAACACAATGCACACACCCAAGCCCAAACCCAAACCCAAACCCAAACCCAAACCCAAACCCAAATCCACACCCCAGCCCAAACCCGCAACCCAAACCCAAACCTAAACCCAAGCCCAAACCCGCAACCCAAACCCAAACCCAAACGCAAGCCCAAGCCAAAACCCGCAACCCAAACCCAAACCCAAACCCACACCCGAACCCAAACCCAAGCCCAAAACCAAACCCATGCCCAAACCCGCACCCAAACATAGCCAGGCACCGGCCGCTCGCTTGCGGGAGTTGTAGACCACCCGGTGGGTGTCCACAACCTCCTGGATGGCCTAAGAACAAAACATCAATTTTGTTGGAACCAAATTGTTCCGGTGACGGTTCCAACAAAACACTTCAACGTCGCCGGAACGTCGCCGGAACAAGTTATCGGAACGTCACCGGAACAACACGGTGTGTATGCGGCACACCTTAATATTGGCTTCCGAGAGGTTGCCAAGGTCGCCATCGCTTTGTCCCCGCCTATTGCGAGGCCGATGACCCACACGCAGGCGGGAATGCGTCCCCAAAAGCCCATGCAAGCGATGGACACGGACAATTGGGACCACTCCCCATCTGCGCATGGGTAGCCATCCCCCCTGACAATGCATGTCAGGGGTAACGACCAATCGATCATGCAGCACAACGGCAGTTGGCTCGCAATGTGGCGCAGCCACGATGCCCATGGCCAACTGATGCCTGTGGCCGTGGGATCCAATGTGCTCACCGGGGGGGCAAGCTCCAAGGGGGCTAGCAGATCTTGCCAGCGCTGCTGGAAAGCCTTGCTGTATCTCTCGGACACAGCTCGGTTGGGCCAAGCGCACGGCCACCGCAAATTGGCAGTGGGTGACTGAAGAGGAGACGGCCCATTCCGCTATGAGCTCCCCAACAAGATCCCCGTCCTGGAGGCTAACAGCACTAGCCAAATGGATGAGGTAGGCGGTTAGTTGCTGAACCCGGGTCTGTGTCGCAGGCATGCCGAAGCTACAACAATGAACTACGAAGCGAAATTTGGCAATACATACCTCTAGGGGAAGATGCCCGTAGACCCAGCGAGCATTCAGGCAAGGAACAAATACCAAAATGGGACCCTAGGCATGGCCACAATGCACAAATCAAACGGGAAAACGGGTACGCCAACGTTGAAAAGTCATACAACGGTGCGTCTGGACTACAAGGAACAGCAGGCTTGCAAATGGATACGAAAAGTTCCAAATGTGTACACCTAGGGGAAGGTGGCACCAACGGCCCACAATATGTCAACATGGCCCCGATGGGAAAGACAAGCCTTGGACGCGTTACACACGCAAGAAAGAGACGAAAAACATCATTTACGAACTTGGAAACTCATGGTGATGGATTTGGTTATCTGGCCTGCGACACTTGTTCCAATGGTGTTCCCAAAGAAATTGTTCCGGCGGGAATTGTTCCCATTGGGAACATTCTAGCCGGGAACACCCTTGGGGTTCAAACACGTACCAAGGGATTGCCTTGTGGACTACTTGTGTGCTACAGGACTGCGGCCTACACAACGTCACTGGCACTTCGGTGTCGCTTTTAAACAGGGAACATACCTGCCGGTGGCTACCGGACCCTGCAGGGCTTACCAATAGCCCTCAGGTCTCGGGGGAGCCAACCCCCCTCCGTGTTGCCGGACCCTGTCCCTAAAAGAATACCCTGCAAAACACGCAGAACGCACCCGACGAGCAACCGTGCCCAAAGACAACCCGAGAGCCAAAAAACAAAAACGTGCGCGACGGGCGCGACCCGTGCAAGGCACCATGGGGGGGAAAGGGGGACACCGGGGACACGCAGAACGCGAGAGCCAAGTTCCAACAGTGGCTCTGACCCTAAAAACCCCAAAACCGCACAAAAACAACCGCGGAAATGGATTCGGCAACCCCAAAAACCCCCAGAGCCAACACTTCCCCACGGGGGACACGGGGAACGCGCGACGGCCCCGAGAGCCATAGCCAAAGAAATATTGGTTTTAACGTATGTGTCTAGGGTGCGTGTGCCTCCGCCTACTTCTTGCGCCTTGACGTCTTCACCGCGCATTGCTTCTTAGCACCTTTGCTTGGGAGTGGTGATGGGCTGCTTTGTGCCCTTGCCGGGCACAACTTTCATTTTTGGGAGAACTTCCACCTTGGAAGAAGAGGTAGAGGAGGAAGAAAATGAGGAAGAAGAGGAGCTATTACCATCTTCGGAAGATGCTTGCGGTGCACGTGCCTGTACGGCAACGGCAGAAACCGCAAGGTTCGGCCTCACCACACATCCTTGGGTCACTTACCACCTCTCCCTTCTGCAAGTGCACTGCCACACGATTGCGCATCCTTGCCAAAGCAATGGCCGCTCCACAAAACAAACAAAATTCTGTTGCTTCCGTGGGCCGCACGCTAGTATGTGCCATACCGGCGTGAGGCTCTGCACGCAACTGAGGACATTCCGGCACCTGTGTGGTTTTGACAAAGACAAGGCAGACAGGGTGCCCACTGGAATGACCCAACGACCATTGGCATCCATTTGGGCATCCAAAAAAACCACATGCCCATTCCGAAACTCACATTCTGGACCAAACCGTCCGGTCCACCGCAACAAGGTCGGATCACTGGTCATTGCGACAAAAAGCAAAAATTGGCCTGTCAAGGGGATGGCATGTCCTGTCGCAAGGGCCTCATTAGTGGTACCAAAAGCCCGTGCACCGTGAACGGTGCACCATGAAAAACCAAACGTGCCCACGGAACACGTCCGGTGCGAGCCCCATATGAAGGTCACTAGTGCAAGAAACATAGCCCCGACCGTGACTCTATCCTCATCAGAATTGGCTGCTTGACCTCTACCTTCTCGGGGGGCCCACAAGTGGGTGGAATGGCTACGTCACCCGTGCATTCTCGGGCATCCCCAACGCCAAGCGAGGGGAGAAAATAAGAATTGGCTGCATCACCCATGCCCCCTCGGGGGCCAAAAGAGGGCGGGATCGCTACGTCACCCCTGCATTCTCGGGGGTCCCCTACACCAAGCGAGGGGGAAAAATCAAAATTGGCTTCCTCACCCTTGCCCTCTCGGGGGCCCACAAGTGGGCGGAATTGCTATGTCACCCCTGCATTCTCGGGGATCCCCAACGCGAAGCGCCGGGAGAAAATCAGAATTGGCTGCCTCACCCCTGCCTTCTCGGGGGCCCAAAAGAGGGTGGGATTGCTACGTCACCCGTGCATTCTCGGGGGTCCCCAACAAAGGGGAGATAATCAAAATTGGCTCCCTCACCCCTGCCTTCTTGGGGGCCCACAAGTGGGCGGGATTGCTACGTCACCCTTGCATTCTTGGGGGTCCCCAAGAAACGGGAGAAAATCAGAATGGGCTGCCCCAGCCCTGCCTTCTCGGGGGCCCACAAGTGGGCGAGATTGCTACGTCACCCTTGCAATCTCGGGGGTCCCCAACGCCAAGCGCGGGGAGAAAATCAGAATTGGCTTCCTTACCCCTGCCTTCTCGGGGGCCCACAAGTGGGCAGAAGTGCTACGTAACCCCTGCGCTCTCATGGGTCCCCAGCAAAGGGGACAAAATCAAAAGTGGTTGCATTGGGGGCAAGGACAAAACTTTGAATGTGCAGCCCAAAAGAATATCTGCGTTGAAAAACACCCTTAAAAAACCCCCCACGGACCATTTTAAAAAAAGGGGGGTTTCCAAAACCCCCACGCTATCGGATTTTTGAGCCCCCCCCCCCCCCCCCTAGCCACACCCGCCTATGCACCATCTGAGCCCTTGCCAGTCCCCTCGGTTCAAATGCCACTGCCTTCTAATTCAAAATGCACATCCTTGGCACATCGGGAACCGGCTTGACTACACATGGGGGGGCCACAAATACTGTTGCGGCCATGGGGGACACTTCAGCACAGTTCTTAGCCCGCGGCGTAAGTTGTGGGGTCTGGATTTCGGAGGCATTTTTGAATTTCGTGGTTGAAATATGAGCATGTTGAAAACACACACAGAGGGGTGGCTAAAGGCCCATTCACCGTGGGTGAAAAGACCCGATTAGTAATTGAATCGCTAACACGGCTCGTTTGGATTAGAGTCATCACTCCACTCTTACAAAAAAAATTGCTCCTGCCTGTGGCACGAGTGCAGGGCCTTGGGGGGGGGGGGGGGGGCTACACCTAAATCATGCGAATGAAACACCCCACCGCGTAGTTGTGGCTATGGAGAACCACCGTTTTGGTCGTGACATTGTTCCCGGCCAAAAGTGCCCTGTTGGTGTCTGCATCCTCCTTCTGCACAGGTGCCTTGGGCCATTCCATTTCTACCCGTGTCAAATGCGTAGGAGGGTTGGCTTCATCACATGCCTAAGGGCGCATCAGCCTTGCAGCTAGAGGTCGCAAATGGGCGTGCATAGCCCGTAACCCACCACGTGTATCAGCTGCTGGTGGAGCTGCTCACGATGCCCAAAATCCTCGGATTGCATGCTGTGTGAGAGGTTGGTCGTGAGATGTAGTTGCATCTGAAGGTCAAGGTATCCGTGGGTGGTATGGAGCTAGTTCTCGACATTCTCGTCGACAACAGTGCAAAAGTTAGCCTGATCACGATTGGTTTGTTGCCCGGTGACTCTCTGCGACCTGGCCAAAGACCCGTGAGGCTGAAGGTAGCCAACGGGCAATACATGTCAGGAGACACCCGAGAGGCCATGCTCACCCTCAACTTCGTCCTACACGAGGAGCTCAATCGCCGTGGTGGTTCCTGGTCAACGGCCACAACAGCCGGTCGTCCTGGTGCAGGATCATGCTCGACTGTGCTGGTAGAACTCTTGTATTGGTGTCAACCATGAAAGTGTACCCCATGATCATGTCCCACTCCATGTCGGCCTCATCGAAGAGATCCTCCAGGGAGATGGGCTGAACGAGATGGGGAATGGGCTTTGTGGGTGTCAAATGTAATCTGTTGAACTCAGCTAAACGAAACCTATGGCGACATATAAGAGTGCTTTGAGCGCCACATCGGGCAAGATGAGGTGCTATACAAACGTTGTTTGTTGATCATGGAAGATCTAGCCCTCGAGCTCAGCCCCGGCTTGATATGGCGGTGCCTTGGTCTTTCCTCTGCAGAGAGTGATGGTGTCAACAGATCAATGTGCACGGAAAATTTTTGTTCCGGTGTATATTTCCTAGATAGTGCACACTAAAGCTAATTACCCTTCCCTTGTGGTGTGTGCGGCACGCCCATGGCGCATAGCTAGTGCTCCCATGAACCATTTTGAGGGCCCAATTAGGTCAAAGAATGCAGCGTTCTAAAATAGAGCCCAGACCAAACATGCCCAAGCAAGTGCTCCTGGGCCCCCTTAGTCCGTTTTGCGGCGTGATGTTGTACCGCGGAGCACTCCTTCCTGGGTGAGAGACAAAAAACCTTACAGTCTAAATGTGTGGAAGGGGCAGGGCTGCCCTTGAGGGGGAGGGAGGGTGATGGGAGGGTTCAAGAGCGGCTACAGCAGCGGTTACTGGCAGTTGGAGAGCGGTTTCAGTAGCTGTGCGGGCGGTTGCAAAACAGTTGGAGGGCAGTGTAGGCCTGGGGAGGGGGTGCTCCATGAAGGCGGGTTGGGGACAGTCACTGCTTCACTTGAAGCCCCCTTGTGGTTCCCCTCCTTCTCAAGCAAGGCTACGCCTCAGCTTCATCCGGGAAAATTGGACTTAAATGTGGGCACACCCTATTGACAGGGGTCGCCGCTGTATATCTGCAAATCCTCTTGAACTCAGCACTCGGAACTCAGCCCTCAGAACTTGTTCGGAAAATTTGAACGTGAATGTTCCGCAGAACCATTTTGGGGTCTGAGGGGGGGGGGGGGGGGCTTGGGGTTGGCTCCTGGCTAGCAACCACCCCCGTGCTAACTAACCCTTGCCGTCTAAAGAGTGCGCAAAGCAGGGACGACTCAAAATTCATACACGGCCCATTCCATATTGGGGACGGGCAACAAATGCACCATAGAGGCCCAAAAAGGTAAAAATAGTAACAAAAGTAGGGGGAAAAGGGTGTATAGGCTTATGCGTTATATAAAAAACGCATGTGTGTATGTACCACTATGTTGCCTATGTTCCATGATAACTACCCAAGTTGCGCGCCGCAGGGCATGCCACAGGCGCCGCAGGATAAGCATCCCCCATTTCCAAGGCTTTTGGAGTGTTGGCTGACAAAAAAGCGAAAAAAAGTGCAGAATTGCCTCAAAAGAGGCCAAAAGCACTTTGAGCGATGCCCGGGAGGAGCCACATTCGCTTCTGCTGAACCCCCCCACCCTGGCGGGGGAGCAAAGGCCTCAGGGGTGCGCGAGCAGCGCTATGATTGCAAAACCACCTGCCCCGGGGGTGCTACCGGGACGCCAGTGCTGCACATCACACCCCGCCCCCTCGATGCTTGTCCGTCAGGCCCCAATCCACTTCCTGAAGCGTGGTGGTGGTCATGGCGGTCTTGCATGGAAGGTGGTGGCAGCATCATGTTGTGCTAAGGTGCAATGCCGTGTTACTGTCAGCCCCCCCCCCCCTGTCAGCAAACACAAGATAGCCTGGACTTGAAGCAGGCCATGTACTCCCACTCTCTTCAGGTGGTGGGTCCGTCCGCCCCCAACCGTTCTCCAACCGCTTCCCCATCCGATGTTGTCCCCAACAGCTTTGCTCATCGCCCCCATGTAGTGTCCTGTTTCATGCCTCTGTGTGACCTGCGTTTGATGATTGAGGTCGGTGTGTGGGGGGGGGAGGGGGGGAGTTCCGTGAAAGCTGGTAGTTTATTAGGCTACCGCATGGTGCCCTCCCCCCACCCGTTTTTGGTGGGTGAGATCAGGACCGTTGCCCCTGCTGCTTCAACCCCTTGCCGTCCCTCCCACACCAGCGCCTGTATGTGTCAGTCATTCAAATGACCGTGAAGTCTGGAGGGTGCTCCAAACTTGGTTCGGAGGGATGGCAAAGATTCTGTCCCCGGTCCCCCCACTTCCGCATTGCATACCGTCTTCCTTCTCCAGCACGATGAGGTACATATAAATGGGCAGCTGCACCGTCAGGGCCAAGGGGTAAAGAAATGTGCCCACCCATTCGACGATGGAGGGGGTGTCCACGAACACGTAGTCCGGAAATGGCTGGATGAAGTTGGAGGCCATGAGGCGCCCCACGTCGGTGTACAGGGGCAGACCCGCCGCCTCGCGGATGAACGCCTGGTTCACCCACGTCATCAGTTTCATGCGACCCAACTCCGGGGTCAGAACCTGTGGGTGTGTGCCCCGGGGGTGTGAGGGGGGACGCATTTCTGGGTCTGAAAAGAGTCAAGACCCCCAAGACTCTCATACCCGCTAAATGCCCCGGGCCTGTGCCTCACGCGCATCCCCACCCCGTGCAATGCTGTGTTCCCGCCTTGTGATTGCTCAACGGTTTTGGCTTGTTGTTGAACAGCTATTTGTTTAGTGTGCAGCGGTGCATCCTGCGCCGTTCTAACGCGGTTGAGAACAGCACCAGAGATTTACTGTCTTATGAACAGGGTGGTTGTGGGGGGGAAAGGGAAATCAGGGGAGGCACATTGGGGAAGAGGGGTAGGGGACGGTGCGTGGGCACTGCTGGGAGTGGGGTGATCAGCGCATGAACAGCTCGATAGTGTGTGTGGGTGTATGGGTGATGAATCGGTAGAGACTTCGACCACCCCCGGATCCCTTTCCATCACCTCTGATCACCTCCTGACCTCCCAATTACATCCCAATTGCCTCCAATCATCTCGCAATCATCTCCGAAAAACCTCCCAATCACGTCCCGATCAGCCCCCTATCAAACTGCAATTACCTTTGGATCACCTCCTGATCGCGTCCCGGTCAGGTGTATCTGCAGGGTCTGAAACATAGGAGGGGCCGTTGTGGCACTCAGTGCTGGTGTCAAATCGATTGCGCTGCCAGTTGAACACTTAGCGCACGTTTTATGGGGCAATATTTGGAAAGGATGTCAGTACGTTCTTTTGCTGTGTGCCAGCATGGATGCTTTGCACGTGTGTGCGCGTGTGCACACACGCTGTCTCCCTCACTTGCCGGATTGTTGCCATGGGTATTGTGTTGACACAGTAAAGGGGGGGGGGGGGCGCCCATGCCAACGAAGTGGCAATAGGGTTCAACGAAATTGCCTGAACTGTACGCCGCCGGTTGTTGCCCGTCGGTTGTTGCCCGTTGTGTTTGTTCTCAGAGGCCAGCATCAAAATGGCAATGGGGGGGGGGGGCAGTAGTGGCAATGGGGTGTGTAGTGGTGGGCAGGGGTGTACAGTGGTCTCTGTCCGTTACTGCATACCGTCAGTATATACCACTGCTCTCTGCCATCGTTCAAAACCGTCACCAATACTCCATATCAGCACTCTACACTGTTATTCTGTACCATCACTCTGTACCGTTTTTCTTTACCATCATTCTATGCCATCATTCTACAGCATCTCTCGCCAGTATACACTGCATACCATCACTACGACTATGATGTCGTTCTGTACCATTACTCTATACCGGGTGCTTGGAGTAACATGAAAATGCAACCATGTAGAACTCTTCACTTAACGTTCAATATTCCTGAAGCCAGACCAGCAAAAAAGTAGCCCAGGGCAGGTTTCGAGCCTGCAAACCCGCCAGTACCTGGCATGCAATGCACCGCTGCATTACCAAGGCTACGTTGATACAAACCTCGGAGAAACATGAAAATGTCATCAGGTAAAACTGTTCACTCAACGTTCAATATCCTTGGAGCTGGACCAGTAAAAAGGAGCCCATTGAAAGATTCGAACCAGCGCACCCGCCGGTACGCGGCATACAAAGCACCGCTGCCACCACAGCTGGGGTGGCATATAGGGGCCAATCTCACTTCCTTCAGCCCTGACCCATTTCTACAAGGACCTCATGACTCAACCTACCCTCACCCCAGGAGCCCTTCGTCCCGACTGGGGGAACAGCACATACGTCTGACTTCACAAGGGCCGTGTTGTGCACCGTGAGATCGACCAGCTCAGCAGAAACCCGTGTAAAATTGTTGGCTCTGCAAAGGCAACAGGCAGAGTGTGTTGCCCGCAAGGCGTGCACGCAGAGGCCCAAAAAGTACAATAAATGGCGATTTCACGGGGCTATGTGCATTCTTAGCGAATTTTCCGCACAACAGAAAACGTAGAGCTTAACAAGGTGCACCCGATGGCCTGTGTTTCGGCCCATTTCGACGCGCCGAGAGCGAGTTATGGCCATTTTGGACGCCTGGCCGGCCACGGCTGGGCTCTCAGAGATTACGTTTCGGGGTCCGGAAAGTCGGGACCGTGTACGCATTTCTGGGTCTAAAGAAAGTCAAGACCCCCAAGACTCTCATACCCGCTAAATGCCCCGGGCCTGTGCCTCACATGCATCCCCACCCCGTGCAATGCTGTGTCCCCGCCTTGTGATTGCTCAACGGTTTTGGCTTGTTGTTGAACAGCTATTTGTTCAGTGTGCAGCGGCAGGTCCATTCAAACGTCGGTTAATACAGCACGTCAAGACAGTGAGTCACTGTCTTGTGAACAGGCTGGTCCGAGCCAGGAAGTGTGCAGGGCATACATGGATACATGGGGCCCTCCCCATGTCCGGAAATCGGGTGGGGTGTGCCCCGAACACGTGCCGGGGGCTCGTGCGCATTCCCGGGCCCGGAACGTGCCAACACACCCTGACCTCAGCATCTGCGAACTTGGATTGCCGCTGGACATGGCCCTTGCCGGTTGCGGAACTCCCCCGAAAACTGTCCATTGCCGAGAAGATGCCTGTTTCCGTGGCAATCCGTATCTCCAAACAATGCGACTTGGGGTCGGTAGGTCCACACGACCAGTGCAGTCTGGCTTCTCAGCACCAGTTCCATCTGGCCACGGCTCGGGGGGTCAGCCTTGGTGTGCTTTTTCTGTCAAAGACCCACATTTTGTCCCAATGGTTGTGTGAGATCCTGACAAGGCTCAGCCAGGGCTACCAACCTCACAATACGGCTGGTTTCGGGCTTCCTGGTGTCAGTCATGCATGCCCAGCAGTGTTGGCAAGACTTGGCGGCACGTTTGTTGTGGATGCGGAAGGGGCCGGATACCATCTTCGTTCTGAAGATAGGCGGCCATACATTACAGCCTCGGACCGCACGGGACACAGTGAAAAATGTTGTGTCTTTGTGTGTCACTGAGGTTGGCTGCGGCAGTAAGACGTCTCCTTTCCAAAGGGTCCAAAAAATTACCATAAAAGGAGTTCCCACAAAAACAGGGCAAGTATGCTGATGTCCACCTTAGGTAATTTTTGCTGTGTGTGTACCCACGGGTGTTGTGGTGGTCTCCCATCCGGTGGCTCAGCCCTTCCGGAGTGCCAGAGTGTGCCAATCCATCTGAGGGCTGTATGTTGCTTGCTGGTCAAGGCAAAGGTGGGGTTGTCTTTGATGCGCATCAGACCCCAAGGGGAAATTTGACCCCCAGCACACCATCAGCCCCACTGGGTGGATGGATTCCAAAGAGAAACCTTTTCTTTCGGATGCTCCGCAGCCCCTATGACTTTTAACAGCGTATGGCTGTTTCCACCCATAGGGTTCTGTGAGGCGCTGTGTGGCGCTGTTTGGCTCTGCGTTGTGTGGCTCCTAGAGGGGGGGGGGGGGGGCTCTGGGGCATGGGCAATTGGTGTGTGCACGGGCGCCCCGTCTTCGCAGCACTGGAGCAGTGAGGGATAGCAAGGGATGCAAAGGCTGGACCAAAATCCGGAGAGGGCATGCACCTGTGGTACAAAATGTATACATTGTCGTTGACAGCGAACGAGTACTGCAGGCGCCCATGATCCGCCCGGACAGCGTTAAAATCTGCAGACAGAGCAACGGAATCATGAGCACACCGCGGCGGTGCCACGAGGCCGCCGGTGCTGTGTGTCAGAGGCTGGTGCATGAGGGCCTGCGATGCAAAGATGTGCGTGTGCTTTGCTGTGATTGCATGACGTTTCTTAGTTGGTGTGGGACACCCGTTTGCTCAGTGCCCAGTGGCAGATCCATTCCCACGCCAATGAATACAGCGCCGGTTCATTGTCTTGTGAACAGGCGGGTCCGAGCCACGGTGTGCGCAGTGGCACAGGGAAAAGCAGACTGCAGGGGGGCAAACGAAGCAGGATCATGGCTGGAGGATGGTTGCAGGACATGGAGGGAGTGCCTGCACCTGCACACAAGCAATGGGCTTGATCCTGGGGGGTATTCCTGCTGCGCCCCAGGCACCGCCTCTCGGTTGACAGGGAAAGGGGGGCCGGCAGGCATGGGGCTTGAGGGAGAGCGGGGACAACTGGGCATTTCAAGAGTGGTTGCAGAAGTGGCTCCCTTCGGCGGTTGGGAGGCAATGTCTGGCGTGTACAAATCAGTTGGGGGCGGACAGAAGCAGTTGGCTGGGCTGACCACCACATCAGGCCATCAAAGGAGGAGTACGCGTGCATGTCGGTACTTTCGGCTGAACACACTTCGTCATGGGGCCCCGCCCCCCGCCTTCAAGTGCAAGCCCGCGTGCAGGGGAGGGTGGTCACTACAAATTGCGCCCATCAGTATGAGGCATTGAAATGTTGGCTGCGACTGCCTCTGCAGTTGTAAAGGTCTGGTCATATGCTCTCCCAAGTGCACTTGCGTCTGGTCATGCATGATCCGGAAATCCTCTCGCAGGCGCTCTGCTTTTCATGATGACTGGCATGATATCCAAAGTCCCTCCCCCAGCAGCAGCCAGGAAACCCGCAACAGCCCACGTCATTCTTAGCGCAGAAGGGCGACCTATGAGCGCATCTGGCAGCAGGTGTAGTAGAGGCGGCTGTACAATCTGGGACCACTGCTCATTCTTCAGGGACGCTATGTTGTGGAATACAGCGTCCTCCAGCTCGGAATAGGAGCCTGAGGCGAACTGGAAGTGAGGGACCTAAAGGCAGTAGGGGTATCGAATGGGTATCAGATGGGTCAAGTTCGGGGGGGTGTCCCCCTCTGGGGCTGAATGGCACTCTGTCCCTAAGGGGTCACGGAGCCACAAGAGCCGAGCGGAGGCACACTGTCCCTACCTCTGTGCACACCAGCACAGGGAGGGGGGATGGCATCCCCTCCCCTGTGCGCAGTGGCATGGGGCAGAGGGATGGCATCCCCTTTGGATGCCTATGCTTAGCAACACCGGGCGATGGGATGGTTTCCTCACCCCTATGCACACCAACACTTGGCAGAGGCACAAATACCCTACCCCCGTGCACACAAGCACAGGGTGGAGGGACGGCTTCTCCACCCTTGTGCACACTTGCACAGGGCAGGGAGGCGGTTTCCCAACCCTCTGCTCACCAACACCGGATGCAAGGACAGGTTCCACACCCTTGTGCACACTAGCATAGGGAGGAGGGACGGTTTCCACACCCCTGTGGAGAGCAGCACAAGGTGCAGGGACAAGTTTCCCACCCCTATGCACGCGGACGGGTGGGGCAACGGTCCCTCCACTCTGTGCTGGTGTGTATGGGGGTGGCTATGCCATCTCTCCACCCTGGGTTGATGTGCACATGGATAGGGAAAGCGTCCTTTCACCCAATGCTGGTGTGCGGAGGGATGGGGAACTTGAACCTCCGCTGTGTGTTGGCGTGCACAGGGGTGGGGAACCCGACACACCAGCACACGGCAGAGGGACAGTTGCCCTACCCCTGTGCACACCATCACACAGCGGGGGGACAATTTCCCGACCCCTGAGCACCCTAGCAGAAGAAGAGGGACGATTTCCCCACCCATGTGCACACTATCATAGGGCGGAGGACCAGTTTTACTAATCCTGCGCACACCAGCATGGGGCAGAGGGACGTTTTACCTACCCCTCTGCTCATTCGCACAGGGTAGAGGGACAGTTTCCCTAGCCCTGTGCACACAAGGATAGGTAGGAGGGACGGCTTGCCCTTTCTTGTACGCAACAGCACAGGGCAGAGGGAACGGTTCCCCACATGTACAGGGCAGAGGGACGTCTCCCCACCTCTGTGCACACCAGCACGGGGCAGAAGAACAGCTTCCCTACCCTTGTGCACACTAGCATAGGGAAGAGGGACGTTTTCCCTTCCTTTTTGAGAGTAGCACAAGGGGGGAGGATGACTTCCCACGCCCTGTACCACCACAGGCAGAGAGACAGCTGCCCCAGCCCTATGCGCACCAACACAGGGGTGGACGTGCACTTCCAACACCTTTGCGTGCTCTTGCGTAGGGAAGGGGGGCGTTGTCTCCACCCTTGTGCGCGCCACTAGAGGGCGCAGGGCGCGGGACATTTTCCACCCCGGGCGCAACTGCACAGGGCGCAGGGTCAGTTTCCCCACCCCTGTGTGCACCTGCACAGGGCTGAGGAACAGCGGCCCCACCCTTGGGTGCACCATCACAGGGCAGAGGGACATTTCGCTCACCTTGGGCACACCAGCTCCACCACGACCGCACTCCCCACGGCCCTGCGCCCTGTGCACTCCCACTGCAGGTGCAGGCCTTGCGTCCGCCGCACTGGGCCTACTGCGTGCAGCACGGGTCTTGTGCATAACACACAGGGCTGTTGGTGCCCACTGCAGGCCCTGTTGGTCAGGTCAGTTTTGGGGGGGATTGGGAGGAATTGGTTGGGGGATGAGCAGGGTGGTTGTAATGTGCACTGCACGCAGTCTCATTCCCTGGGCCTCGCCCTGCTTTGGGCCAGGTGTGATGGGGCGGCCGTTGAGGAGGCCGGGTTCACGCCGCTGCTGCTGGCGGCGCGGGAGGGGCATGTGGCGGCGGTGGACGCGCTGATGCAGTCTGGCACGGACCTGCGCGCAACAACAGCATCACGCCCATAATGCACGTGGCGGCTGAGGGCCACTTGGGCCTGGTCAAGCTGCTGCTGCGCTGGGCCCCGGACAAGGTATGCACTGTGCCCTACTTGCGGTGTCTTGCATTCATTGAGACGTTTGTGTGAAATGAAAGGAATTGCGGGGAACGTGAGATGGGAGACAGAGAAAGAGGGCCCCTGTACAACTCGAGGGGGGCAGCTGTTGGAAGGGAGGTCACCATGTCCACAGATCTTGCCCACCCCTCCCACCCTCCAAGTCCAGTGCGTATGGCATTTGTTAGCCCCCAAACGCTCATGCGGGGCATTGGGTAGCCCCCCCCCCCCCCCAAGCTCACGCCGGGAGTGTTGCTGCTGGCTAGGGGCCACACAGGTCCACTGCGTATCAACGCCTCCACTCGCGAATTGCGGCTCCAGCACAAACACCCCTCGCAGCTGCTTTGCCATGCGTGCGGCACAAGGGGTAGAGCCATTGCTCAATTATATAGTGTGTGTGTGGGGGGGGGGGGTGCATGCAATCCCATAGACACAGCAATAGCCCCTGGCTCCCAAGCCACGTGCACAGCAGCGCGTTGCGGATAATGAACTGACTGCTGACGTGCTACTCGGGGTCGCTGTTTTGGACCCACTGGCACCAACTGTCCTGCCGTGTGCCCCCCTTCTTTCCTGCCCACTGGGCCCCCCGGACTGTCAATGTGCAGGGCTGGCGGGGCAGTTTGCCCGAAAGGCGGAGGAAGTGTGCCGGTTGGCGAGTGTTGCCCATCAGGGCATTTCCAGGCATTTTGCCTGGTTGGCGGGGCTGGCCCAGGGAGAGGGGGGATGGGGGAGGGGGGGATGGAGCCCCAGTACCAACCCAGCACACGTACTGAACCTTCACGGCAACACACACACCCTCCCGCACACATACACACACACACACACCCGCGCTCAATTGATCATACGACATCCCCTGCCACAAAGCGCCGCCAAGCACTCCACTTGGCTCTTGCCATATGGACAGCGGCTCTCAGCCAACAGCACTTGGCAGGCCCGCCAGCTGTGCGTACAAAATGAATGAAAACTGGGGTGACCCCAGTTAAGGGGGGGGGGGGGGGCGTACCTGCACAGTTGCGGTCGACCCAAACCGCGGATCCGTCAACTTACAGCGCGTCTGCGGCATGTGGCGGAGGAACCCGGCCCTCTGGCCATCATGCGTAAGTCGCCCAACCCACCCATCGGCATGGACATCTGCCGCTGCAATATACACCAGGCAGCTCTCACCCCCACTGCTCAATGGCGCATCTGCGTCCAGAAGCTTGCGCCGCGCGTTGGTGAGTGGCCTGAGGTGAGTGAGCGAGAACAGCAGTTGAGGCAGATGCAGAGGCAGAGGCTTTGGTTCTGGCTTTGCATTTCCACATCTGGGGTGTGGGCTTCTGTCCCCCCTCCTGATCGTGCTGTTTTGGGCCCAGCCTCCTGCATCCCATGCAGAGTTCGAGGCTGAGGCAGAGGCAACGGCAGGGGCAGGGGGCAGGGCTGTGCTTAACGGGGGGAAGGGGGAAGTGGGGGTTTGGCTAGGTTGGGGGGGGGGTTTAGAGAATGGGGACCCTCCTCCTTGCGATTGGTCCCAAATCACATGCAATCCAATCAAAACCAGCGTAACCATTTCGTGGTCATCAGTTTTAGTCTGAATCAGCGCCTGAGTCAGCATCTGAACTCGAATCTGAACCTGAAGATTCTGAATTGGAAGAATTAGAGGCAGAGGCTCAGTCTGGATCAGGTAAAGAGTCATCAGGCTTGTCCTTCATAGGGGACACCACTTGTTCAATGTCCACAACCACACTCTCCCCATCATCACCCTTTTGCCGTTTCCCTTTGTCTGCACGCTCTGGTCGCATATTTGAGCGCCTCTGTTGTTTTCCGGTACTCCTCAACTACAGATTGGTAATTGAACATGTGCCCCAGCCCCTGCTGGACTTGCACCATTGACCACGCGAACTTCATAGGTATTGAGGTCCTACAGAGAACACAGTGTCAGTTGACACCGTGTCTCATCTCTATGTTGCGCATTCACACTGCATGCGGCACGCAGAAAACCCTCCCTGCAGCCCATGTCCTCATCAACTTTGCCCCAGATGCATTGTTCCCCCAGTGGCAGCCCACTGCCCATCAAATGACTCGAAATTTAAATATGTGCAAAGCCCAACTTTTGACCCCCCTTAAAGAGGAGGAGGGTGGTGGTGGTGGGTCTGCAGGACTTGCACCTGCACTGGTATGGGCCGGAGCTTGGCTCGGGCCCACCCACCCCACTGTGGCCACCGTGCCTTTGGGAGGGGGGGGGGGGGGTGAAAACGGGCACGGGTGTTCGCGCTCGGAACACCTGTGGTTTTTGATGACCGGGCGGTCAAGGGGGAGGGCGTCGCTCTGCTTAATGTATGTGCTCTGGAGTTCTTAGCTCCGTCTGTGGTTGCATTCTCACGAAGTGCCTTGCCCCCTACAACTGGTGCCCGACGCCCCTCTGTTTGTGTCGTGAAGGCCTTGGGTGGGGTGTTGTACTCACTCCTACATTCTGGTTCTTGGCCGTTTGGTGCCCTCAGTAGCCTCGGTTCCGCGTTTCTTGTAGGATGTACCCGCTTGCACACCATTCGGTGCCTGAGACCAACGGGCAATACTAGCAAGCGTGGCAGCACAACACTGTTGCTTCAGCCATTGGGCATATGGAGGCGCATGTCAGTGTAGTATGAGTGTACCATATGCCCAGAAATTTGCAGGTAGAAGCGCCACATGCACCACCAAGTGCGAACCTGAGATGTCCGGGGAGTGGTGTCGCGCGCGGTGTACCCGGGGTGGGAAGGTCCATGACATAGCAAACCATTAGGTGACACCTAACAAAAGGCGGCCACCTAGACTTCTCCGGTAGATGGACGCTATGGTGAAACCACTATAGTGTGTGTGTCCTGTGCCCGGTTGTGTGAGACGCCGCTAGGGCACGTACATGGCTGTGTCGCCGAAGTGGTGCCAAAGGTGTAGATGCATTGCGGGGGGCACCGCGGTTGTATCGTGTGGTACTACTCGCCAATTTCCGGCTTTGGGGAGATGGCCAGACGGGTGCAATTTTTGATGTGTCGTCAGCGCCCGTCCTAGTAGGAGCCTGTCTCCATTGTCGTGAAGCTGCGGAGGGTGAGGTGTATGTGACATGTGCAGACCTTCTTTCCAAAAAGTGACTAAAGCAGCGCAAACCTGCTTGGAGGTCGCCCCGTGACGGATCAGGGCTTGCTCTAATGCTGGGAGCACTCGGCCACACAACAATATGGTAACCCACGGCATGGACGGTACAAGACAGCGAGACACGGCGCCAATAGTAAGGCCTAGGTAGGCACCTCCCCACTGTAGAGAACTCCCCAGCAAGTGGGGAGAGACACCTCCCACTCACGTACCATGTGGCGCAGTTCATCTGCCAATTTAGTGCACAAGATGGCTCGCCAAAGGCCTCCATATTGGCAACTGTGAAAATGCATGGCCGTGACCCATTGACCGCAAAAAGCGCACGTGACACAACCGGGCACGTCTAACCTGTGCCTGAAGGAAACCATCCGAAGGTGCTCGCCCCATGAGAGGGCACCTAAGGTAACACATGACGCATAATAGGCGTAAGACGCCACCTCCGGAGCATAAATCACTTCTTGCTGCATCACATACTGCTTGCGCAACAACTAATCTGGTATCACATTGAGATTGTGCCACTGCACCCCGTCCCTCCAGAATCTGGGCTGAGGAGGTTGTAAGCCCTCTATGTAACGGGTAGGCATGGGATGCGGTTGCCGCAAAGCTTGTGCCTTTGCCCCACGGTCTAAGTCATGTAGCACCGCACACTTCTAAACTAAGCTAGGATTTGGAAACTCATCAACACGCACATCACCGACCAGTATGTCCCGCTTCTAGCATAGTCTGGAGTCCTGCCTCCACACAATTCGCACTACATGCCTCTTCCCATGTGTCAGATTTACTCTGTGTTGTACACCACTACACGTGGTTCCACTGCCACAGGCGGAGGCGCATGGGTAGACGATGTACGGCACACATACGGGTCGGTAGTACACGGCATACTGCAATTTTTGCTACAGTAGGCAGGTTTCCTGGATGCAATTGTTGACCTCCTCCTCCTACCTACCACTAACACCACATTGCATATGGGTGGTTATGATTCAGAGGGTGTGTGTGAAGCTTTGGCGTGTTTGCTAGCTAGCATGGCCCAAGGCTGCCCGGCGTCGGCAATGGTTTTCTACGTTGTGCCGGAGGTGCATGCGTTTTTTGCGCTGGTCCATGTCCCTCTATGTTGGGGGCCAAGGGGGGGCCTTCAACAGACTAGGGGTGCATCGATTCCGAAGATGACCTGCCAGTTTTTGCAGACAATCTTCAGCGTGCAGGTTCTTTGACCAGCCCATTTTAATCAGGCCCTGAAGGGTCACTGGTAATAGCCACATATGAAGGTTTCCAGCTCACTTTCCATCCTCACACGGTGTACATGGAGGGTTCTCGCATGCCGGTGCACCAGGGGCTCGGCTATAATCGGGTAGCCGGCCGCAACCTTTTTCCGCATGTCTATCACAAAGTGGACTGCCCTTACTGCCCTTACTGGGCGAGTGCCGGAAATACAGGGCCACATTTTGGGGGACTGTCCGCGATGCGCGGAGGCGCACGATGAGTGGCTTCCCTAGGTGCGCGGTCCTCCCCGCGCTGGGACGTGCGGACCAGCGGCCGGCCGGCATGAGGAATGTGTGCCTGATACCGGGCTTTTCAGTGCCAACCGGCAGGCTTCTGGGCGTTGGCCAGGGCTCGCCTCCCTGCCAACTTCCCCTATGAGATGTATGCAACAGTTGCCAGTGGACAGCAACGCTGGCAGGCGGGTGTTTGACCCCACGTACAACGACATGAGAGTGGCCGATCAGGTAGCATCCTTTGTTTTGCATGCTGTCACTGGTTGGCATACCCTCCCCTCTTCATAGGTTTTTCAGCCACTAGCCTTTGGATGGGCAGGGGCAGACCCGGCGGTGGTCATCGTGATACACTAGTTCGTGCAAGGGTATCAAAAGCGGTTGAGGCATGCAAATGTCTTGGTCCGTCGCAGCACTCCGGCGGTTTGGGTCGTGTGCGGGGAACTTCGATGCCAAGCGCATCGTGGGGCTCTGGTCACGACTCATCCCACCTGGGACCGTGTTCGTGGCCGATAGCTTCTTCGGAAGCCATGCCATGGCACAAGACCTCTCGGCCCGTGGGACCCCTTACTTGATGCTCATCAGGAAGGACAAGCGGGATGCCGGCCTAACAAAGGCCAAGCAGTCCACCCAAGAGGGCGATTGTGCACGGGCCATTGTGGACGGCACCTACGAGCTGTGCGTCTACAAGAATATGAAGGTTGGGCACAAGCCCCCGAAAATTGTCCCCTTCCTTACCAATTGTTGGTACGGGGTCGACGATCCCGCGCGGGATCAGAGGGGCAACAACCTCCCCGCCGTGGTGGCCAAGTACCGCCAGGTCTCCCGTGCCGTGGACGGGGCAAACCAAATGGCGCTGCAAATGCGCCAAATGGGGCGCCAAATGACATGGAGCCACGCCGTGCGTGCGTGCGTGCCTTCATGTTGTTAGCCACCGCCAATGTCACATCCTCCTCCAAGTAGAAGAGGTGATTCGATTGGCAGCCGGCCTGGCAACAATGCAGGCGGTATGCCCGCACGACCTCCGCGGCCCGTAGGTCGGCGCGCGGTGGGGTATCCGAGTACAAGTCCCGGAGAAGGTTCCGCATGGCAACCACCGCTTGCCACTCATCGTCCTCCGGGGCGTAGGCTCATAGGGGCGCGAATTCCTCCCGTGTGAGGAACAACGCCCGTGCCTCCTCTCCGCCTGGCGAAGCCGAGACCCCAAACCGGACGCCGGTGCGAGCCCGGTAGAGCACGCGTTGCACGGCCACAGCATTGTCCTAGGGAAGGTCCCCTAGGCAGGCCACAGCGAAGGCCACTTGGAGGCGGCCCGTGGCCATGCAACAACGGAGGCCTGCATGGGAAGACCAAGCAGCGCTCCACCACAACGTGCGGCTCACCTACGCACCCCCCATTCTCCAAATTGAGGCCCGTCTCCCAATGGAGGTGACGGGCCACCACCTCCCCCTCCAATGTGCGGCAGACGTCCGACTTCACCCACGCTCCCGCAACCTTGTCCCACACACCCATATTGTAAATGGAACCCACCATGGGCGATATGAAGACGCCAATGAGGTGCCTCACGAAGGGTTGGCCACCCCCGATGACCAACTCAGCGGGCACTTACTTCGTGCCCCAATAGAACTTCTTGCAGTCGTGGACGGACTGCAACACCTACGGACAAACGGGGGTTAATTTTTCAATTAATTTTTCGAGGTTAATATTGGATTAATTTTTCAGTTTGCGTTAATTGTTGCGAAATATCAAGTATTAACCTCGGAAAATGAACGCCAAAACGAAAGCGGAGCAAAACGACCGTATACCTGCAGGTTCTTGGACCATATTGTCACGAGCGCGGCCATGTCCTTGTCCCCGCATACGGCCAAACCAATGACCCATACGTAGGCGGGTGTTCGGCCCCGTGCGCCGTGGTTGAGGAGCCCAATGGAAAGCTGGGTCCAACTTCCACCGGCGCACGGGTAGGCATCCCCACAGAGGAGGAAAGTGAGCGGCCGTTTCCAATCCATGGTGTCAACAAGGGGTGGACGCGATTGGATGTAGCGGGCCCATGATTGCAACGGCCAAGGGCGGCTGCTTCTTGGGGGCGGTCCACCACGGACACGGGTCGATCTAGCGCAAGCGGCTTGACCAACTCCTTCCATGTGTCCATGAAGCGTAAACAGGGATTGTCTGAGGCAATGCAATGTTGCCATCTAGACATGCCTTGTGTTCGACAGGGTCTCTCACGTCCGTGTCGTGCACACAGCACGGATCATGACCGTTTGGTGTTCTACATGCACGTCCCTGGTTTCCAAATTTTGTTCCCTCCGGTGCTTCCGGAACAAAGGATCAATCACACCATGTGTAGAGCAGTGCATGTGTGGCAAACAATCACCATCCGTGAACGGATGGATGCTGGCTATTGCAGCTTGAGCGATGCACATCCTGTTGGTTGGCCACTGCTGCTCCTTGGCAGTGGCACTTGGAGCACCTTTCTCTGTGGCACGGGGTGTTAGTCCCGTTGTTGCCCGATTTCCCGGTGATCACTGTTGTTCCGCTACACGTAGCCTTTGTCACGGATGGTTCGTGGTTCCGCTCCCATCGTGGCGGAGGGGCTTTCGCTGTGGTGTGCTTGCACACCCTCACCTGGACCGTGTACCCTGTGGCCATCCCATGTCACCTAGACACTCTTACGTGGCGGAGGTGTACACGTCACGGGTTTTGCTTCGTGTCAAGAGCGTGATTTGGGGGTCACCCCGCATTTCTTGTGCTATTGTCCGTAGTTTGAGAAAGACGGGGGAATTTCACGGACAAAATCTTTCATCATGGCTCTCCGCTCCCATTGAACAGACTATCTGGGCACTGGCTTGGTACATCTACTAGCTGAATGTGTTCACATGTCCGAGCGTTTCCCCCCTCCGCAGCATTTGTACTCCCACCAGAAGGCTACTTTCTTGGGCGACCATTCACTATAGGACCATGCAGGGTCTTACTCAGTAAGGCGTAGAAATTACCGTGGACCGGTATGTCCAACGGTGCTACATGCGCGACATTGCGGATGAAGCCCACAACCCATTGCAACTGCGCATAGTGTAACCACTCCAGCATATAGTATTCCACAAAATCTCGAAAAGGCGTGGACTTCCGGGGTTTGCGCAAAATGCACCGTGAGAAGTGTACGATAACATGGAGAGGGGGGGAAAATCGTCACACGCCAGGGAATGACCAGACGAAGATAGGCCACGGTTCAACGAACGATAGGGCGTAAATGCCAGGCTCGAAACTCATCAAGGCCCACCGTTGCCAGGTGCTCGGGGGGGGACCAAGCGGCCGCCAACGTACGTAGGTTCAATGCACGGGGTGAACAACTTACACAGTAGGCGACGAGAGTCAGACTTCGGTGGTCCCGAGACGCCCTACGGGCGAGCAAAGGGGACCACCCCCAAGGAGTGCTCTAGCCTTACCACTTCCCACTCCTGGCAGACTGCCTTGCGCATCCCAACATTCACACAGCCTCCTTCCCTCCCCGGGAAACGGTCCAATAGGCAATATTGCCCCCCCCCCCCCCCCCCAACCCCCCCCCCGCCAAGCTAACAGCTTGTGTAGGAATAGAAATTTTCCGCCCCCAAGAACCCTAGTGTCGCTCACACCCGCGACCAATCGTGTGTTGACCTTGCCTCCCGTCACTGGTGACCAGCAGTGGGGATATTTAGTAGACGATTGGAGGCTCATAGGGTTTGTGTCCCTACCCTTGCCACTAGCCTCTCTTTTGCCAATGCCAGGTGCTTTGATTGACATTATTTTGGCTCGCGGCCTGTTTGACTACACAGGACTCCGGGCTCTGTGCAGTTCCCACTGTCTGGTCTACCAACTTTTCAGGCAAGCCACGGCACGTTTGCGTCGGCACGGTGCCGGGGAACGAACTTTTCCACTACAGTCAGGCCGAGTGTACTACTTGCCTCCCGACGTTTTTGTCGGAGAAAGGCTTGGTTTTGCGACGGTCACTACCCGGTCCCCCACCCTTTTGCCGAATGTCCTTGACCCCGTTACCCTTTGGCGTTTTTGCGGAGGGTGAAAAAGCCCTATCATCGGGTCTCTTCGCCGGTTGCAAGCCACGTTGGCCAACGTAAGTGAGCTAGAAGTGAACTCTAGTCCAGAGGTCGCGCGCTAGGTCACTTTTGAACTGCTAACCCTGAACGTAGAGCGAACTGTAAAAACGAAAATGGTCGCCTTGCGCAAATCGCTGCACTAGTTGGTTCCCCGGTTGTTGTTTCGCTTCAAAAGGTGGGCGTTTTGGCCAACGGATTTGCACGCCGGTCTCTTCCTCGTTGGCCGGCGTGGCAATGCTGGTCCGGCGGGACTCCCAATTGCACATTGGTGATTTTACACACCTCCCAGATGGCATAGCCATCCACCTCCCGGATGGCATAGCCATCGTGCTCGAAGTCACTTGCCGCGGCACTCCCATCTAGATAGTCAATGTGTACATGTACCCAAAGGGACGGCTAATGAGTATCGGTTGTTGCTTCAGTGGCCGCGCCCACATGTTGCTCCAGATTCAAGACTAGTGCTGCCGGGCGGGGACTTCTAGTGCAATCCACGGTGGTCAAGAAATTGTGTATCCAAGTTAGGTATATCCAGAGATTGCCCCCGTCCTACTAGAGTTTATAGATGACGTGCATTTGCAACCCTTTGAATATGGTATGCAGGGGCCCACATGGGTCAGTGCCCAATGATTTGTGGGTGTGCCGGATTTCTTTCTCGGCCGGACAACGTCCGGCGATGTGAGTGTTGTTTGTGTGGAGCGTGAGGTTGTTTTTCCGTATGATCACTAACCCGAGCGGTTACGCCTCTTCACACTGCCGGCCCTGCCCACCATGGGCAACACCCTAAGACGGGCCCGATCTACAATGGGCATTGGTGTCTCCTAGAGATAGCAGCAACTTTTCGCAGACGGTTGTGCAGCTTTGCTCTCTTCAACCCCAATAGCTCTTCCGGACACGTATCGACATTTTGTAGCTGTCATGACGGCTTTGGCGGAGGGTGTTTTTGGACCTCCGCGCTCTTTATACTATTCCAAGATTAGTCTTGTCAACGACACGGGTATTACATGACTTTGTGAGGGCAGATCTCCGGTGCTGGCTCAACGCACCGGCAGTTCGCGAAGTAAAAAAGGCCAAGGAGGGGTGGGCGCAGTGAGACGTAGTCACAGTACCATGAGAAGGCATGTAGCCAAACGCAGATCCGTATTGGAACACGGGCGCGGCTTGAGATGTCATGGGATTCCGGACACACAAGTCACCGTGATACAAACCCACATGCCGGGACAACCGGTGGGATGGAGTGGGGTGGGGTGGGGGGGGGGGGGCAAGCAAGAGCGCCTACATTCACTATGCCTTGGGTGCCGGTGTTCTCAGGAAGGGGAATGCCACCTCCGGTGTTCCTTGGAACGCGGGCGTTTATCATGTTTCTAGTCACCAGACTTGCTAGTCCCGACCACCGCGACGGTGTTGGGAGCTGTGGGGGCGGGGGCGGTAGACCCCCTACTCCGCGCAGGTGGAGCCGCTTGGGCCATCAAGGCCGACGGTCGGCCGCACCACCCTTGCCTCTGCCAGTGTACGGCGCCCACGGCTATCTATAGCACTTTTTTCACTGCACTCTCCGGCCACTGCAAGCGAGGGAGCCCCCTTGGTCTACTACGGCTCTGGCTTCCTCGCGGACACCAAGGTTAGCGAAGGCCACCTCCGCCCGCACATAATCGTCTAGAACCGTGTACAGGTCATCTTGAAAGTGGGAGCACAGGAAACTAGCCGGGACTTAGGAAAACATAGGTTGAATTGGCAGATATGACATCGCCCACCACGGGACATGGCAACTCACCGGAACTGTGCGGGTCAGCATGTGTCCACCCCCCGGAGCTTCGGGAACCCGCGGACTCGTTAGTTCTGTGTGCTTGCACCGCAGGGCTTTAGCCGGACACAACAGCTAAATGCAATGGCTTGGGAAACCACCGGGGTTAGGGGCAGGGAGGAGCGGAGCTTTTCCCGGTGATGTCGCAAAGAGTCATGGGGAAAGCTAGAGATGACACATCCCGCTAGCTGCATGTTGAGATGGAAGGCTCGTGCCAATCCATCCATCTGTTTATCCTCCACCGTGTTTAACCAGGTAAGAAATCCGTTGAGCACTAGTTTGGAGGTGTCCGGAGCAGGCCCCGGGTCACCGAGACCTTCTAGTGGGTCCAAGAAGGAGGGCCAGCCACGTCGCCTGATCTAGGCTCCGCATTGTCGCTTTCGAGTCTTGTGAGGTCCACGATGGGATCAAAACTGGGGTACTTTCCGACATGAGGCAACAACGGTGGAGGCATCTCCAACACGGATTCAAACTGCATTGAAAAAAGCTGTAGTTCACTGATAGACAAAGAGCCTCGGGCCACCCAAGCCGTAAGTAGCGCTAGCAGCGTGTGAGGGCAAAGTGTCGGACGGAGCTTTTTGGGGGGGGTCGGCAAAACTTCCGGGACATGGGTGCCCTACTGAGGTAGCTTGCGGGCAGGGGGAAGCAGGGTGGATGGTGGCGCGTCCATTATCCCATGGTTAGCATCCGCGGTGCGCTTGCAATCGAAGGTTTGCACCAACTTGGTAACTTGCAACTACAAAAAAAAGATCGCTCAATGTAGCTTGCGAATCGATACAGCAGTGTGCACTTGTTTTTGGTGGTCTAGATGTCGGCGTGCCTACTATAGTGCATCTTCAAGCACGTGGAGTTTGTCGCAAACTTGTCAATGTTCTTCCGTCACATGGAGGAGTTGCACGCCAGCATCCCGGGTGACCTCCATCGAAGCCGCTGCTTCGAACTGCGACAGCAGGTCTATCTGCACGGAGTCATTATCGGCCAGCTTCTCTACCGATTCCCGGGAAGACCAGGCCACAAACCCCATTGTCGGGGTGGTTACGCCATCATTACGCAGGAACCTGCCCAACTTCAATTGAGTGCCGGGACTGTCCGCAGGCGTTTGGTGGGCTCCCGGCGCGGTCCAAGCCGCCAATGAGAGCTCGGGGACACGGGGGTACCGATGAGCCCTTGCATGGTACACAGACCCATAGGACTGCGCAAACCGGACGCCGGGTGAAGCGCGAGAACCGACGCCAGTGCCCATGGGGGGGGAAGCGGGTCAAGGATCTACCGATCTAGGTCTTCTGAAGTAGAGGCCTCCATGATGTGTGGTGCTTGTCCTGCCAGGACACGTTGCACCTTAATATGAGTGGGGAACCCCGTAGGAAATTTCTTTGGCGGGGTGGCCGCGATGAGCGGCCCACTAGAGGATGCGTGGGTAGAGTTGGTGGAGGATATTTGTTGCGACATTTGGAACATTCAGCAGACGGGTGGGCATGTCCAAAATTGGGGCGCATTGTCCCACCGCATCCTTCTTGTGCCACTCTGCCCACGGCGCCCATAACTGTGATGGTAGCCATTGTGAGATGGGGTCCACAACCAAATTGGAGTATTGAGTGCACCGAAACTATGGCTTTTGATCAAGATTAGCGAGGCTCAAAAGCTGCTGAAGCCGGGCCCTAAACAAATTTCCATATGTGCGTTGGAACGACGGGTAACACCATAGGAGTAGCTCCCAAGAATTGGCATCAACCGCTTGGGCAAAAACCAACAGTAGCAAGGACTACGCGATGGCGACAAGACAGTGGGAGATGATGTGTACACCTGTGGGCGCCTTGACGTCCGCATTGACGGTCACAAGCACCCCATTCATGGTGAAGGTCGCCTGCAAGTTGCTGACGGCCTATAACTCCCCTTCCGGCGCCAACCACCACCATGAGTCGCAGAGATGCACAGAGGTCTTGGTGGTAGTGTCCCCCATCGCTTGGATAGCCTGGTGAAGAGTCTGCAAGGAGCCATCTGCTATGAAGTCAAACAGGAGAGACTGTAAGCGCGGTACAATATTGGGCTCCGAAAAATGCAAAAACCGGCGAGGCAGGTCAGTGAGCGCCGCAAGTAGCGAGGGCATGGTAGACTAAGAAGCAAGGAGCCGTCCCAAAGACACTGCCACAAAAGCAGGCAAACACGGACACAGCGTGGGTGAAGTGTTGGGTTGCACCCAGCCAACTACCGCCGTGCCAAAGTTTCCCCACGGTGCCGCAAATGACAGCGCAGCCACCGCGCATTGCGGGGATGCGGAAGGGCAGGGCCTGAGGCAACGCCAGGGCATTCTCCGTGAAAACAGCTTAGTGGCAAACATCACGAGTAACAAAAACCACAGCACATGCGAAGCATACAACATAACCCCCGGACACTTTAGAAGGGTCAAATGGCCGGAATACCACTCGAGCACAACGACTACAGATGAGGCTGAGTCTGACACACAAACATTCGTCATTCACTGTGAGGAGGGCACATTGTTGCACGAAGCATGGGCTAACACAGGGGGGAAGAGTGTCGCCGGATGTCTTGCATGATGCGGCTACCCTCCCTCGCTTGAGTGGGCCCGATCTACGGAGGTGAGCGCGCCTGTAGCGCGACAGGCTATCTCATCATAGCTGGCTTAAGTCCTTTGCGTTACACTCTAGGGCTTGTCCCTCTCCTGTTAGCCCCGTCTTCACAATATGTCTAGCTCTCTTGCCTCACATGCCGCGCAACCCACCTCCAAAGGTAAACGGAATAGCTTGAAAGAGGGTTGGGCTCGCCAAAAAGCCCGTGATGCTTGGCACAAGGCCGAGCTTTATGAAGGGCAAGCTACCTTGCCCCAAGCGTAGTACATGCTTGGTGAAGCTGACGCCAGACAGGGATGACATCGCCATTGTAGCAGACAACCTACCACAGTTGAAAGCGACCATGAGGAGGATATTAGAATGAGTGGACGTCCTGGGGTTTAAGGTTTACCCAGGCAAGACGAAACTGTATCACTGGGCACCAAGACCATTGTCCACACGCAGCGTGTGGGATGGACAACACATTAAGACAACGTCTCCAGTTCTTAGTCACCTAGGCCAACTGATAACGCACAGCACATGCATCTTTGGCACGGTCACAAATCATGGTGAAAGTCAAGAGTGATTTGAACAGGTACTAGCACTTACTGTTGAATGCATTTGAGCGTGTACAACTAGTGAATGCGGTGTTGATCCCTAGGTGACTATACCATTCCTTGTTTGTGCCCCATGACAGGATATTCCATAAAGTGGACCAACGAGTGAGGGATTTCATGACCATGGCCAAGGGGGTGGACCCAAGGTACAACGCCACTCACGTTGTGGCGGCACAAAGGAAGGGAGAACTGGGCCTCCATCAAATTTGGGGAGCCTATGGGGCCAGGTATATCATGATCATGCAACAAACAATACGGGACCCAGACCTTGCGATCACCAAGGCGACCTAAAAACCCATACACTACACCATGGCACCACTAAGGGACAATGTCTACATAGTGGAACAAATGGGAGGCACGGTACCACTGCAAATGGGAGAGAGGCGGTGACCACAAGTTGGACCGGGGCTGTTTGATGAGGAGGATTCGGAAGATGAGGACATACTAAGGGCCCACGAAAAAGTGGTGGGCTGTGGGCCTGGCAGAGTACCGTGCACCATATCATGGCAATGCGGGTCTCCTGGATGTGGATGAAACGGGCACCGTGCCAGTAAGGTTCTATCAAATTATTGTAAATGATGTGGTATGTTATACTAATGGAAAATAAAAATCAGGCATGATGTGGTACGGTTATGGCAGTAAATAGGATCAAAAGGCAGGAGTGGGCATCAAATGTGGGTAGCTAGAAGTAATTGCTAGGGAAATTGGACCACCAACATCGCACAGGGCAGAACCGCACGGAGAAGCAATGGTATGCTATTTGGCGAGCCCAGGGGAGAAGCTAGTGATACACAACAAAGCGGTGGTGGATTACGGTGCCATACAGCCGCGCAGGGTATGTTCGGATAGCGCCCTGCGCAAAGTCATTGAGATGCACCAGTCAAAGAAGCAACTGCTGTGGCGATGGATACCAACCCACCGAAACATCAAACATTATCATCATTATCATTACGCGGAGGAGAAGAAGGAAATATGACACGATGTTGTTGATAAGTTGGCAAAAATGGCAACTCAACTGCCCTCGCCCAAGGCACCAGAGGGTGGGGTGGATAGTAGCACAATTTGCAATGGCGCCGCGCCCACACGAGCCAAGAAATGGATCATGGAGTACCGCCATGAGTCAACATGGGGAGGGACCCACAGGAAAAGGTGGTTGCCACTCGAAGGAACAAGACGCATGACGTGGATCACGTGGCTATGGGGCAACATTCGATAACAGGGGGCGGGGGCACCATGGGAGAAAGGGCAAGCAAAGTGTCCCCTGTGCGGGCAAACACATGGAACAACAGTATACAAGATGTTGATCCAATGCCCAAAGTGGGAACCAACGTTCAGGAATGTGTGGGTGGAAAGTTGGGAGGATTGGGCCCGATGCATGAAGGAATGGTATGACACAGCAAGAACCGAGGACAAACGTCGGATCGGTACCTTGCACATCCTGAAGACCTTAATCGAGACCGCAACAACCGTCCAAAGGTGTGACTTGCGATGCTGGGTGGCAACACTTCATTACCTACTAATGATGGGGGTGACGTGGCTACGAGGAACACTACCCATGATGCCAAAAGACCCAAAGTCGCAAGAAAGTAATGCAGGATGCGCATGGTATGGTGCACTTAAGGCAAGGAAGACTACACCCCACGTGACGGAGCGGAACCTCCGGGAAAAAGTGCACTATCAACCGCGACAGCACAATTGTCGGGTTAAGATGACCTAGGCTGGGATCAAACATCAGGATGCAATGGCACACATGAGGAAGATTCACAACCGGGTGCAAGTGTACACTACGGGGAGGAGGTCCGACAATACACTATTGGGCTATTGTTTGCGCATGAGTGCAGTGTGGCAATCATGTACAGGGAAGCGATCAATGCCAGCCCCAAGGGAGGTTCGTGAGAGACGGATACCATAAAACCACTAGTGACACCAAAGCGACGGAAGTTGGCATTACCGAGCTGGGTTTACCCTGTCGAGGTTTTAAACCACCTTTTAGGGGCCAAGGGTGAGCAACACCTTTTAGCAAGCAGCAGCAGCAGCAGCAAGCAGCAAGCAAGCAGAAGGTCCAAAAGTCCCTGTGACCACACCGTGGCTCAAAACCGGCATCCAAGTAGCTCAAAACGACCAGGGAGCGAATGCGCATCACCACAAACAAGTTTCGTTCCATTTTGAGCCGTCTAGCCCGTTCTACGGCCGATTTAGTGTCCAAAAATGGCGTTTTTAGGCTGCTTTTGGCTTTTTTCAGGACGATCGTCCTGAAAGTTCAGGACGATCGCATCTACGCCAAGCAGGTGTTTCCGATGAGGAATGTTGTTCTTTCATGGCGATTGGGCTATCAAATGATGGCAAATGGGTGTTCAACAAGGCATGTACCATGCCGTGGTGCCACACGGTGGTCCATTTTGTGGTAAAAATGAGCCGTTTTTGAGCCGTGTTTCAGGACAATCGCCGTAACCATGGAGGCACATCTCCGAAGCAAGCGGTCTTTCTTCAACGATGATTTCCCATGCGTTACGCAAGACTAGGACCTAGCTCGGTCCTAGTTCGAGTCTTGATTACCGAGCTGGGTTTACCCTGTCGAGGTTTTATATCAAGACTCGAACTAAGACCGAGCTGGGTCCTAGTCTTGCGTAATGCATTGGAGATCACCGTTGAAGAAAGACCGCTTGCTTTAGAGATATGCCTCCACGGTAAGGACGATTGTCCTGAAACACGGCTCAAAAACGGCTCATTTTCACCTCAAAATGGAACACCGCGTGGCACCACGGCATGTTCTATGCCGTATTGAACACCCGTTTGCCATCCTTTGATAGCCCAATCGCCGTGGAAGAACAACGGCCCTCATTGCAAACGCCCAGTTGACAAACCGGTTATCGTCCCGAGTTTTCAGGACGATCGTCCTAAAAATAGCCCAAAAACAGCCGTTTTTTGACACTAAATCGGCCGTAGAACGGGCTAGACGGCTCAAAACACAACGAAACTTGTTTGTGGTGATGCGCGTTTGCTCCCCAGTCATTTTGAGCTACTTGGATGCCGCTTTTGAGCCACGGTGTGGTCACAAGGACTTTTGGACCTTCTGCTTGCTGCTTGCTGCTGCTTGCTGCTGCTGCTGCTTGCTAAAACATGCTGCTCACCCTTGGCCCCTAAACGGTGGTGTAAAACCTCGACAAGGTAAACCGAGCTCGGTAATCAAGACTCGAACTAGGACCCAGCTGGGTCCTAGTCTTGCGTAACGCATTGAAGATCACCGTTGAGGAAGAACTGTTTGCTTTCGAGATGTGCCTCCACGGTCGGGACGATCGTCCTGAAACACGGCTCAAAAACGGCTTGTTTTAACCTCAAAATCGATCACCGCGTGGCACCAAGGCGTGGTACACGCCTTATTGAACACCCATTTGCCAGCATTTGATAGCCCAATCGCCATGAAAGAACAACATTGCTCATCGGAAACACCTGCTTGGCGTAGATGCGATCGTCCTGAACTTTCAGAACGATCGTCCCGAAAACAGCTGAAAACATCCTAAAAACGGCCATTTTTGGACACTAAATCGGCCGTAGAACGGGCTAGACGGCTCAAAACGCAACGAAACTTGTTTGTGGTGATGTGCCTTTGCTCCCCGGTCGGTTTGAGCCACTTGGATGCCGGTTTTGAGCCCTCGTGTGGTCGCAAGGACTTTTAGACCGCCTGCTGCTGCTGCTGCTGCTGCTGCTTGCTAAAACGTGTTGCTCACCCTTGGCCCCTAAAAGGTGGTGTAAAACCTCGACAGGGTAAACCCAGCTCGGTAATCAAGACTCAAACTAGGACAAAGCTGGGTCTTAGTCTTGCGTAACGCATTGGAGATCACCGGTGAGGAAAGACCGCTTGCTTTTGAGATGTGCCTCCACGGTCGGGACGATCGTCTTGAAACACGGCTCAAAAACGGCTTGTTTTCACCTCAAGATGGACCACTGTGTGGCACCACGGCGTGGTACACGCCTTATTGAACACCCATTTGCCATCCTTTGATAGCCCAATCGCCATGAAAGAACAACGGCCCTCATCGGAAACACCTGCTTGGCGTAGTGGCGATCGTCCTGAGTTTTGAGGACGATCGTCCTGAAAACAGCCCAAAAATGGCCATTTTTGGACACTAAATCAGCCGTAGAACGGGCTAGACGGCTCAAAAAGCAACGAAACTTGTTTGTGGTGATGCGCATTCGCTCCCCGGTCGTTTTGAGCTACTTGGATGCCGGTTTGGAGCCACAATGTGGTCACAAAGACTTTTGGATCTTCTGCTTGCTGCTTGCTGCTTGCTGCTGCTGCTTGCTGCTGCTGCTGCTTGCTAAAACGTGTTGCTCACCCTTGGACCCTAAAAGGTGGTGTAAAACCTCGACAGGGTAAACCCAGCTCGGTAATCAAGACTCGAACTAGGACCGAGCTGGGTCCTAGTCTTGCGTAACGCATTGGAGATCACCGTTCAAGAAAGACCGCTTGCTTTAAAGATGTGCCTACACGGTCAGGACGATCGTCCTGAAACACGGCTCAAAAAGGGCTCATTTTCACCTCAAAATGGACCGCCGTGTGGCACAACGGCATGGTACATGCCTTATTGAACACCCATTTGCCATCCTTTGATAGCCCAATCGCCATGGAAGAACAACGGCCCTCATTGCAAACGCCCACTTGACACCCCGGCGATCGTCCTGGGTTTTCAGGATGATCGTCCTGAAAACAGCCGAAAACAGCCCAAAAACGGCTTTTTTTGGACATTAAATCGGCCGTAAAACGGGCTAAACGGCTCAAAACGCAACGAAACTTGTTTGTGGTGATGCGCATTTGCTCCCCGGTCGTTTTGAGCTACTTGGATGCCGGTTTTGAGCCACGGTGTGGTCACAAGGACTTTTGGACCTTCTGCTTGCTGCTTGCTGCTTGCTGCTTGCTGCTGCTGCTGCTGCTGCTGCTGCTTGCTAAAATGTGTAGCTCATCCTTGGACCCTAAAAGGTGGTGTAAAACCTTGACAGGGTAAACCCAACTCGGTAACCGGCATCTAAGTAGCTCAAAATGACCGGGGAGCCAAGGCGCATCACCACAAACAAGTTTCATTGCATTTCGAGCCTTCTAGCCCGTTCTACGGCCGATTTAGTGTCCAAAAAAGGCCGTTTTTGGGCTGTTTTCGGCTGTTTTCAGGACGATCGTCCGGAAAGTTCAGAACGATCGCCGCTACGCCAAGCAGGTGTTTCCGATGAGGGCCGTTGTTCTTTCATGGCGATTGGGCCATCAAAGGATGGCAAATGGGTGTTCAATAAGGCGTGTACCACGCCGTGGTGCCACGCGGTGGTCCATTTTGATGTTAAAATGAGCCGTTTTCCAGCCATGTTTCAGGACAATCGCCGTAAGCATGGAGGCACATCTCCAAAGCAGGCGGTGTTTCCTCCACGGTGATTTCCAATGCGTTAAGCAAGACTAGGACCCAGCTCGGTCCTAGTTGGAGTTCTGATTACCGAACTGGGTTTACCCTGTCGAGGTTTTACACCACCTTTTAGGGCCCAAGGCTGATCTGCACCTTTTAGCAAGCAACAGCAAGCAGCAACAGCAGCAGCAGCAAGCAGCAGGCGGTCCAAAAGTCCTTGTGACCACACAGTGGCTCAAAACGGGCATCCAAGTAGCTCAAAAAGACCGGGGAGCGAATGTGCATCACCACAAACAAGTTTCGTTGCATTTTGAGCCGTCTAGCCCCTTCTACGGCCCATTTAGTGTCCAAAAAATGGCCGTTTTTGGGCTGTTTTTCGGGACGATCGTCCTGAAAGTTCAGGACGATCACCAATGTCTCAAGTGGGGGTTTGCAATGAGGGCCGTTGTTCTTCCATGGCGTTTGGGCTATCAAATGATGGCAAATGGGTGTTCAATACGGCGTGTACCATGCCGTGGTGCCACACGGTGGTCCATTTTGAGGTGAAAATGAGCCGTTTTTGAGCCGTGTTTCAGGACGATCGTCTTGACCATGGAGGCACATCTGCAAAGCAAGCGGTCTTTCTTCAAGGGTGATCTCCAATGCGTTACGCAACACTAGGACCCAGCTCGGTCCTAGTTCGGGTCTTGATTACCGAGCTGGGTTTACCCTGTCGAGGTTTTACACCACCTTTTAGGGTCCAAGGGTGGGCTACACGTTTTAGCAAGCAGCAGCAGCAGCAGCAGCAAGCAAGCAACAGGCGGTCCAAAAGTTCTCACGACCACACGGTGGGTCAAAACCGGCATCCAAGTAGCTCAAAACGACCGGGGAGCCAACGCGCATCACCACAAACAGGTTTTGTGCCGTTTCGAGCCGTCTAGCCCGTTCTACGGCCGATTTAGTGTCCAAAAAGGGCTATTTTCGGCAGTTTTCAGGACGATCGTCCTGAAAGTTCAGGATCGTCCTGAAAGTTCAGGATGATAGCCGGTGTGTCAAGGGGGCGTTTGCAATGAGGGCCGTTGCTCTTCCATGGCGATTGGGCTATGAAGTGATGGCAAATGGGTGTTCAATGTGGCATGTACCATGCCGCGGTGCCACACGGTGGTCCATTTTACCGAGCTGGGTTTACCCTGTCGAGGTTTTACACCACCCTTTAGGGTCCAAGGGTGAGCCACACGTTTTGGCAAGCAGCAGCAGCAGCAGCAGCAAGCAAGCAACAGGCGGTCCAAAAGTCCTCGCGACCACACGGTGGGTCAAAACCGGCTCAAAGTAGCTTAAAACGACCGGGGAGCCAACGCGCATCACCACAAACAGGTTTCGTGCCGTTTCGAGCCGTCTAGCCCGTTCTACGGCCGATTTAGTGTCCAAAAAGGGCTATTTTCGGCTGTTTTCAGGACGATCGTCCTGAAAGGTCAGGATCGTCCTGAAAGTTCAGGACGATCGCCGGTGTGTCCAGGGGGCGTTTGCAATGAGGGCCGTTGCTCTTCCATGGCGATTGGGCTATCAAATGATGGCAAATCGGTGTTCAATATGGCATGTACCATGCCGCGGTGCCACAGGGTGGTCCATTTTGAGGTGAAAATGAGCCGTTTTTGAGCTGTGTTTTAGGACGATCGTCCTGATCGTTGAGGCATATCTCTAAAGCAAGCGGTCTTTGTTCAACGGTAATCTCCAATGCATTACGCAACACTAGGACCCAGCTCGGTCCTAGTTCGAGTCTTGATGTAAAAACTGGACAGGGTAAACCCAGCTCGGTAACCACCTTTTAGGGTCCAAGGGTGAGCAACACGTTTTAGCAGCAGCAGCAGCAAGCAGCAGCATACGCAAGAAAACTCATTGTGGTGGCAGTATGGCTCAAAACCGGCATCCAAGTAGCTCAAAACGACCGTAGAGAAAAGGCGCATATCTTGAAACAAGTTTTGTGTTAATTTCAGCTGTCTAGCCCGTTCTACGGCCGTTTTAGTGTCCAAAAATGGCCGTTTTTGGGCTGTTTTTAGGATGATCGTCCGGAAAGTTCAGGACGATCGCCGGTACCTCAAGTGGGGGGTTTCAAATGGGGCCTTTCTTCTTCCACAACGATTGGTCTATCAAGGGAATGCAAATGGGTGTTCAATGAGGCGTGTTCCACACGGTGATGCTTTCCGGTGATCCATTTTGGGTTGAAAAGGGGAGATTTTTCAACAGATTGGACTGTTTTCGGGATGATGGGCATCAAGTCTCGCGACCCAGTGCCAGTTTGCCAACTAAGCATTTTTCATGAGAGCCTTTCCCCTTCCACGGGGATCGGACTATCAAAGGAATGCAAATGTGTGTTCAATACGACCGCTTCACACCGTGTTGCCTTGCGGTGGTCCGAATGGGATGTTGAGAGTTGGTTGCATGGGTGGCCTATGCGACTGCATGTGGCAAGTGTGCTTTACCTTGCCACTCTGCGATGTGGTGTCAAGAATTCTTTGCAACCATGGCTCATGGCATTGTGTGTGGCAAGTGTGCTTTGCCTTAGCCACGTTCCAATGCTACTATCCATGTCGTGAAAGTTCAGGACCATCGCCGGTGTGCCAAGTAGGTGTTTCCGATGAGGGCCATTGTTCTTTCATAGCGATTGGGCTATCAAAGGATGGCAAATGGGTGTTTGATAAGGCATGTACCATGCGGTGGTGCCACGCGGTGGTCCATGTTGAGGTGAAAACGAGCCCTTTTTGAGCCGTACTTTAGGACGATCATCCTGACTCTGGAGGCAAATATGCACAGCAAGCGGTCTTTCATCCGCAGTGATTTCCAAGGCGTTACACAAGTAGGACCTAGCTCGGTCCTAGTTCGAGTCTGGATAGCAAGCAGCAGGCCACAAGCAGCAGCAAGCGGGTAAAAAGTCCTTGCGACCACACCGCGGCTCAAAACCGGCATCCAAGTAGCTCACAACGACCTAAGAGCAAATGTGCATCACCACAAACAAGTTTTGTGCCGTTTCGAGCCGTCTAGCCCCTTCTATGGCCGATTTAGTGTCCAAAAATGGCCGTTTTTGGGTTCTTTTCGGCTGTTTTCAGGACGATCGTCTTGAAAGTTCAGGACGATCGCCGCTACACCAAGGAGGTGTTTCCTATGAGGGCCGTTGTTCTTTCATGGCGATTAGGCTATCAAAGGATGGCAAAAGGGTGTTCAACTAGGGTGTACCACGCCGTGGTGCCACGCGGTGGTCCATTTTGAGGTGAAAATGAGGCGTTTTCCAGCAGTGTTTCAGGACAATCGCCGTAAGCACGGAGGCACATCTCTAAAGCAAGCGGGCTTTCTTCAGGGGCCAAGGCTGAGCAACACATTTTAGCAGCAATAGCAGCAAGCAGGTGCAAGCAACAGAAGGTCCAAAAGTCCTTGTTACCACACCGTGGCTCAAAACCGGCATCCAAGTAGCTCCAAACGACCGGTGAGCAAATGTGCATCACCACAAACAAGTTTCGTTGCATTTCGAGCCGTCTAGCCCATTCTATGGCCGATTCAGTGTCCAAAAATGGCCGCTTTTGGGCTGTTTTCGGCTGTTTTCAGGACGATCGTCCTGAAAGTTCAGGACGATCGCCGCTACGCCAAGCAGCTGTTTCCGATCAGGGCCGTTGTACTTCCATGGCGATTGGGCTATCAAAGGATGGCAAATGGGGGTGCAATAAGGCGTGTACCACGCCATGGTGCCACGCGGTGGTCCATTTTGAGGTGAAAATGAGCCGTTATCGAGCCGTGTTTCAGGACAATCGTGGTAACCATAAAGGCACATCTCTAAAGCAAGCGGTCGTTCTTCAACGGTGATTTCGAATGCGTTACGCAAGACTAGGACCCAGCTCGGTCCTAGTTCGAGTCTTGATTACCGAGCTGGGTTTACGCTGTCGAGGTTTTACACCACCTTTTAGGGTCCAAGGACGGGCAACCAGTTTTAGCAGCAACAGCAGCAAGCAGCCGCAAGCAGCAGAAGGTCCAAAAAGTCCTTGCGACCACACCGCGGCTCAAAACCGGCATCCAAGTAGCTCAAAACGACCGGGGAGCGAATGCGCATCACCACAAACAAGTTTCGTTCCGTTTTGAGCCGTCTAGCCGGTTCTACGGCTGATCTAGTGTCCAAAAATGGCCACTTTTGGGCTGTTTTCAGGACGATCGTCCTGAAAGTTCAGGACGATCGCCGCTACGCCAAGCAGATGTTTCCGATGAGGGTCGTTGTTCTTCCATGACGATTGGGCTATAAAAGGATGGCAAACGGGTGTTCAATACCGCGGGTACCACGCCGCGGTGCCACGCAGTGGTCCATTTCGAGGTGAAAATGAGCCGTTTTTGAGCCGTGTTTCAGGACAATCGCCGTAAGCATGGAGGCACAACTCTAAAACAAGCGGTCTTTCTTGAACGGTGATTTCCAATGCGTTACGCAAGACTAAGACCCAGCTCGGTCCTAGTTCGAGTCTTGATTACCGAGCTGGGTTTACCCTGTCGAGGTTTTACACCACCTTTTAGGGTCCAAGGCTGAGCTACGCGTTTTAGCAAGCAACAGCAGCAGCAAGCAGCAGCAGCAGCAGGCGCATAAAAACTCCTTGCGACCACACTGCGGCTCAAAACCGGCATCCAAGTAGCTGAAAACGACGGGGGAGCCAAGGCGCCTCACCACAAACAAGTTTCATTGCATTTCAAGCCGTCTAGCCTGTTCTACGGCCGATTTAGTGTCCAAAAATGGCCGTTTTTGGGCTGTTTTTGGCTGTTTTCAGGACAATCGTCCTGAAAGTTCAGGACGATCGCCGCTACTCCAAGCAAGTGTTTCCGATGAGGGCCGTTGTTCTTTCATGGCGATTGGGCTATCAAAGGATGGCAAATGGGTGTTCAATAAGGCGTGTACCACGCCTTGGTGCCACGCGGTGGTCCATTTTGAGGTGAAAATGAGCTGTTTTCCAGCCGCGTTTCAGGATAATCGCTGTAACCCTGGAGGCACATCTCTAAAGCAAGCGGTCTTTCTTCAACGGTGATTTCCAATGCGTTACACAAGACTAGGACCCAGCTCGGTCCTGATTGGAGTCTTGATTACCGAGCTGGGTTTACCCTGTCAAGGTTTTACACCACCTTTTAGGGGCCAAGGCTGAGCAACAGGTTTTAGCAAGCAGCAGCAGCAAGCAGCAGCAGCAGCAAGCAGCAGGCGCATAAAAGATCCTTGCGACCACACCGCGGCTCAAATCCGGCACCCAAGTAGCTCAAAACAACCGGGGAGCCAAGGCGCATCACCACAAACAAGTTTCGTTGCGTTTTGAGCCGTCTAGCCCGTCCTGCGGCCGATTTAGCGTCCAAAAATGGCCGTTTTTGGGCTGTTTTTGGCTGTTTTAGGACGATCGTCCTGAAAGTTCAGGACGATCGCCGCTGCGCCAAGCAGGTGTTTCCGATGAGGGCCGTTGTTCTTTCATGGCGATTGGGCTATCAAAGGATGGCAAATGGGTGTTCAATAAGGCGTATACCACGCCGTGGTGAAACGCGGTGGTCCATTTTGAGGTGAAAATGAGCCGTTTTTGAGCCGTGTTTCAGGACAATCGCCGTAAGCATGGAGGCACATCTCGAAAGCAAGCGGTCTTTCTTCAACTGTGATCTCCAATGCGCTACGCAAGACTAGGACCCAGCTCGGTCCTAGTTCGAGTCGTGATTACCGAGCTGGGTTTACACTGTCGAGGTTTTGCACCACCTTTTAGGGGCCAAGGGTGAGCAACACGCTTTAGCAGCAACAGCAGCAAGTAGCAGGCGCCCCAAAAGTCCTTGTGACCACACCGCGGCTCAAAACCGGCATCCAAGTAGCTCAAAACGACCGGGGAGCTAAGGCGCATCACCACAAACAAGTTTCGTTGCGTTTTGAGCCATCTAGCCGGTTCTACCGCCGATTTAGTGTCCAAAAATGGCCGTTTTTGGGCTGTTTTTGGCTGTTTTTAGGACGATCGTCTTGAAAGTTCAAGACGATCGCCGCTACGCCAAGCAGGTGTTTCCAATTAGGGCCGTTGTTCTTTCATGGCGATTGGGCTATCAAAGGATGGCAAATGGGTGTTCAATAAGGCGTGTACCACGCCGTGGTGCCACGCGGTGGTCCATTTTGAGGTGAAAACAAGCCGTTTTTGAGGTGTGTTTCAGGACCATCGTCCCGACCGTAGAGGCACATCTCGAAAGCAAGCAGTCTTTCCTCAACGGTGATCTTCAATGCGTTACGCAAGACTAGGACCCAGCTCGGTCCTAGTTCGAGTCTTGATTACCGAGCTGGGTTTACCCTGTCGAGGTTTTACACCACCTTTTAGGGGCCAAGGGTGAGCAACACGCTTTAGCAGCAACAGCAGCAAGTAGCAGGCGCCCCAAAAGTCCTTGAGACCACACCGCGGCTCAAAACCGGCATCCAAGTAGCTCAAAACGACCGGGGAGCCAAGGCACATCACCACAAACAAGTTTCGTTGCGTTTTGAGCCATCTAGCCGGTTCTACGGCCGATTTAGTGTCCAAAAATGGCCGTTTTTGGGCTGTTTTCGGCTGTTTTTAGGACGATCGTCCTGAAAGTTCAGGACGATCGCCGCTACGCCAAGCAGCTGTTTCCGATCAGGGCCGTTGTACTTCCATGGCGATTGGGCTATCAAAGGATGGCAAATGGGTGTTCAATAAGGCGTGTACCACGCCGTGGTGCCACGCGGTGGTCCATTTTGAGGTGAAAATGAGCCGTTTTCCAGCCGCATTTCAGGACCATCGCCGTAACCATGGAGGCACATCTCTAAAGCAAGTGGTCTTTCTTCAACGGTGATTTCCCATGCGTTACGCCAGACTAGGACCCAGCTCGGTCCTAGTTCGAGTCGTGATTACCGAGCTGGGTTTACCCTGTCGAGGTTTTACACCACCTTTTAGGGGCCAAGCGTGAGCAACACGTTTTAGCAGCAGCAAGCAGCAAGCAGCAGCAAGCAGCAGGCGCTTGAAAAGTCCTTGCGACCACACCGCGGCTCAAAACCGGCATCCAAGTAGCTCAAAACGACCGGGGAGCTAAGGCGCATCACCACAAACAAGTTTCGTTGCGGTTCGAGCCGTCTAGCCGGTTCTACGGCCCATTTAGTGTCCAAAAATGGCCGTTTTCGGGCTGTTTTCGGCCGTTTTCAGGACGATCGTCCTGAAAGTTCAGGACGATCGCCGCTACGTTTAGCCGGTGTTTCCGATGAGGGCCGTTGTTCTTTCATGACGATTGAGGTATCAAACCATGGCAAATGGGTGTTCAAGGAGGCGTGTACCACACCGTGGTGCCACGCGGTGGTCCATTTTGAGGTGAAAATGAGCCGTTTTTGAGCCGTGTTTTAGGACGATCGTCCTGACTGTGCAGGCAAATCTGCACAGCAAGCGGTCTTTCACCCGCAGTGGTCTCCAAGGCGTTACGCAAGACTAAGACCCAGCTCGGTCCTAGTTCGAGTCTTGATTACCGAGCTGGGTTTACCCTGTCGAGGTTTTGCACCACCTTTTAGGGGCCAAGGGTGAGCAACACGCTTTAGCAGCAACAGCAGCCAGCAGCAGGCGGTCCAAAAGTCCTTGAGACCACACCGCGGCTCAAAACCGGCATCCAAGTAGCTCAAAACGACCGGGGAGCTAAGGCGCATCACCACAAACAAGTTTCGTTGCGTTTCGAGCCGTCTAGCCGGTTCTACGGCCCATTTAGTGTCCAAAAATGGCCGTTTTTGGGCCTTTTTCAGCCGTTTTTAGGACGATCGTCCTCAAAGTTCGGGACGATCGCCGCTACGCCAAGCCGGTGTTTCCGATGAGGGCCGTTGTTCTTTCATGACGATTGGGGTGTTAAAGGATGGCAAATGGGTGTTCAATAAGGCGTGTACCACGCCGTGGTGCCACGCGGTGGTCCATTTTGAGGTGAAAATGAGCCGTTTTCCAGCGCTGTTTTAGGACCATCGCCGTCACTGGGGAGGCACATCTCTAAAGCAAGCGGTGTTTCTTCAACGGTGATTTCCCATGCGTTACGCAAGACTAGGACCGAGCTCAGTCCTAGTTCGAGTCTTGATTACCGGGCTGGGTTTACCTTGTCAAGGTTTTACACCACCTTTTAGGAGCCAAGGGTGAGCAACACGTTTTAGCAGCAACAGCAGCAAGCAGCAGGCGCCCCAAAAGTCCTTGAGACCACACCGTGGCTCAAAACCGGCATCCAAGTAGCTCAAAACGACCGGGGAGCCAAGGCGCATCACCACAAACAAGTTTCCTTGCATTTCGAGCCGTCTAGCCCGTTCTACGGCCGACTTAGTGTCCAAAAATGGCCGTTTTTGGGCTGTTTTCAGGACGATCGTCCTGAAAACTCAGGACGATCGCCGGTGTGTCAGTTGCGCGCTTGCAATGAGGGCCGTTGTTCTTACATGGCGATTGGGCTATCAAATGATGGCAAATGGGTGTTCAATACGGCATGTATCATGCCGTGGTGCCACACGGTGGTCCATTTTGAGGTGAAAATGAGCCGTTTTTCAGCTGTGTTTCAGGACGATCGTCTTGACCGTGGAGGCATATCTCTAAAGCAAGTGGTCTTTCTTCAACGGTGATCTCCAATGGGTTACGCAAGACTAGGACCCAGCTCGGTCCTAGTTCGAGTCTTGATTACCGAGCTGGGTTTACCCTGTCGAGGTTTTACACCACCTTTTAGGGGCCAAGGGTGAGCTACACGTTTTAGCAGCAACAGCAGCAACAGCAAGCAAGCAGGCGCTTAAAAAGTCCTTGCGACCACACCGCGGCTCAAAACCGGCATCCAAGTAGCTCAAAACGACCGGGGAGCCAAGGCGCATCACCACAACCAAGATTTGTTGCATTTCGAGCCGTCTAGCCGGTTCTACGGCCGATTTAGTGTCCAAAAATGGCCGTTTTTGGGATGTTTTCGGCCGTTTTCAAGACGATAGTCTAAAAACTCAGGACGATCGCCGCTACGCCAAGCAGCTGTTTGCGATGAGGGCCGTTGTTCTTTCATGGCGATTGGGCTATGAAATGATGGCAAATGGGTGTTCAACTAGGCGTGTACCACTCCGTGGTGCCATGCGGTGGTCCATTTTGTGGTGAAAATGAGCCGTTTTCCAGCCGCGTTTCAGGACCATCGCCGTAACCATGGAGGCACATCTCTAAAGGAAGCGGGCTTTCTTCAACGGTGATCTCCCATGCGTTACGCAAGACTAAGACCCAGCTCGGTCCTAGTTCGAGTCTTGATTACCGAGCTGGGTTTACCCTGTCGAGGTTTTACACCACCTTTTAGGGGCCAAGGGTGGGCAACACGTTTTAGCAGCAACAGCAGCAGCAGCAAGCAAGCAAGCAGGCGCTTGAAAAGTCCTTGCGACCACACCGCGGCTCAAAACCGGCATCCAAGTAGCTCAAAACAACCGGGGAGCCAAGGCGCATCACCACAAACAGGTTTCGTTGCATTTTGAGCCGTCTAGCCCGTTCTACGGCCGATTTAGTGTCCAAAAATGGCCGTTTTTAGGCGGTTTTTGGCTGTTTTCAGGACGATCGTCCTGAAAGTTCAGGACGATCACCGCTACTCCAAGCAAGTGTTTCCGATGAGGGCCGTTGTTCTTTCATGGCGATTGGGCTATCAAAGGATGGCAAATGAATATTCAATAAGGCGTGTACCACTCCGTGGTGAAACGCGGTGGTCCATTTTGAGGTGAAAATGAGCCGTTTTCCAGCCGTGGTTCAGGACAATCGTCGTAACCATGGAGGCACACCTCTAAAGCAAGCGGTCTTTCTTCAACGGTGATTTCCCATGTGTTACGCAAGACTAGGACCCAGCTCGGTCCTAGTTCGAGTCTTGATTACCGAGCATGGTTTACCCGCCGAGGTTTTACACCACCTTTTAGGAGCCAAGGGTGAGCAACACGTTTTAGCAGCAGCAAGCAGCAAGCAGCAAGCAGAAGGTCCAAAAGTTCTCGCGACCACACGGTGGGTCAAAACCGGCATCCAAGTAGCTCAAAACGACCGCGGAGCGAATGCGCATCACCACAAACAACTTTCGTTGCGTTTTGGGCCGTCTATCTCGTTCTACGGCCGATTTAGTGTCCAAAAAAGGCCGTTTTCGGGCTGTTTTCAGGACGATCGTCCTGAAAGTTGAGGACGATCGCGGCTACGCCAAGCAGGTGTTTCCGATGAGGGCCGTTGGTCTTCCATGGCCATTGGGCTATCAAAGGATGGCAATTGGGTGTTCAATAAGGCGTGTACCACTCCGTGGTGCCACGCGGTGGTCCATTTTGAGGTGAAAATGAGCCGTTTTCCAGCCGCATTTCAGGACCATCGCCGTAACCATGGAGGCACATCTCTAAAGCAAGTGGTCTTTCTTCAACGGTGATTTCCCATGCGTTACGCCAGACTAGGACCCAGCTCGGTCCTAGTTCGAGTCGTGATTACCGAGCTGGGTTTACCCTGTCGAGGTTTTACACCACCTTTTAGGGGCCAAGCGTGAGCAACACGTTTTAGCACCAGCAAGCAGCAAGCAGCAGCAAGCAGCAGGCGCTTGAAAAGTCCTTGCGACCACACCGCGGCTCAAAACCGGCATCCAAGTAGCTCAAAACGACCGGGGAGCTAAGGCGCATCACCACAAACAAGTTTCGTTGCGGTTCGAGCCGTCTAGCCGGTTCTACGGCCGATTTAGTGTCCAAAAATGGCCGTTTTTGGGCTGTTTTCGGCCGTTTTCAGGACGATCGTCCTGAAAGTTCAGGACGATCGCCGCTACGTTTAGCCGGTGTTTCCGATGAGGGCCGTTGTTCTTTCATGACGATTGAGGTATCAAACCATGGCAAATGGGTGTTCAAGGAGGCGTGTACCACACCGTGGTGCCACGCGGTGGTCCATTTTGAGGTGAAAATGAGCCGTTTTTTGAGCCGTGTTTTAGGACGATCGTCCTGACTGTGCAGGCAAATCTGCACAGCAAGCGGTCTTTCACCCGCAGTGGTCTCCAAGGCGTTACGCAAGACTAAGACCCAGCTCGGTCCTAGTTCGAGTCTTGATTACCGAGCTGGGTTTACCCTGTCGAGGTTTTGCACCACCTTTTAGGGGCCAAGGGTGAGCAACACGCTTTAGCAGCAACAGCAGCCAGCAGCAGGCGGTCCAAAAGTCCTTGAGACCACACCGCGGCTCAAAACCGGCATCCAAGTAGCTCAAAACGACCGGGGAGCTAAGGCGCATCACCACAAACAAGTTTCGTTGCGTTTTGAGCCGTCTAGCCCGTTCTACGGCCCATTTAGTGTCCAAAAATGGCCGTTTTTGGGCCTTTTTCAGCCGTTTTTAGGACGATCGTCCTCAAAGTTCGGGACGATCGCCGCTACGCCAAGCCGGTGTTTCCGATGAGGGCCGTTGTTCTTTCATGACGATTGGGGTGTTAAAGGATGGCAAATGGGTGTTCAATAAGGCGTGTACCACGCCGTGGTGCCACGCGGTGGTCCATTTTGAGGTGAAAATGAGCCGTTTTCCAGCGCTGTTTTAGGACCATCGCCGTCACTGGGGAGGCACATCTCTAAAGCAAGCGGTGTTTCTTCAACGGTGATTTCCCATGCGTTACGCAAGACTAGGACCGAGCTCAGTCCTAGTTCGAGTCTTGATTACCGGGCTGGGTTTACCCTGTCAAGGTTTTACACCACCTTTTAGGAGCCAAGGGTGAGCAACACGTTTTAGCAGCAACAGCAGCAAGCAGCAGGCGCCCCAAAAGTCCTTGAGACCACACCGTGGCTCAAAACCGGCATCCAAGTAGCTCAAAACGACCGGGGAGCCAAGGCGCATCACCACAAACAAGTTTCCTTGCATTTCGAGCCGTCTAGCCCGTTCTACGGCCGACTTAGTGTCCAAAAATGGCCGTTTTTGGGCTGTTTTCAGGACGATCGTCCTGAAAACTCAGGACGATCGCCGGTGTGTCAGTTGCGCGCTTGCAATGAGGGCCGTTGTTCTTACATGGCGATTGGGCTATCAAATGATGGCAAATGGGTGTTCAATACGGCATGTATCATGCCGTGGTGCCACACGGTGGTCCATTTTGAGGTGAAAATGAGCCGTTTTTCAGCTGTGTTTCAGGACGATCGTCTTGACCGTGGAGGCATATCTCTAAAGCAAGTGGTCTTTCTTCAACGGTGATCTCCAATGGGTTACGCAAGACTAGGACCCAGCTCGGTCCTAGTTCGAGTCTTGATTACCGAGCTGGGTTTACCCTGTCGAGGTTTTACACCACCTTTTAGGGGCCAAGGGTGAGCTACACGTTTTAGCAGCAACAGCAGCAACAGCAAGCAAGCAGGCGCTTAAAAAGTCCTTGCGACCACACCGCGGCTCAAAACCGGCATCCAAGTAGCTCAAAACGACCGGGGAGCCAAGGCGCATCACCACAACCAAGTTTTGTTGCATTTCGAGCCGTCTAGCCGGTTCTACGGCCGATTTAGTGTCCAAAAATGGCCGTTTTTGGGCTGTTTTCGGCCGTTTTCAGGACGATCGTCCTAAAAACTCAGGACGATCGCCGCTACGCCAAGCAGCTGTTTGCGATGAGGGCCGTTGTTCTTTCATGGCGATTGGGCTATGAAATGATGGCAAATGGGTGTTCAACTAGGCGTGTACCACTCCGTGGTGCCATGCGGTGGTCCATTTTGTGGTGAAAATGAGCCGTTTTCCAGCCGCGTTTCAGGACCATCGCCGTAACCATGGAGGCACATCTCTAAAGGAAGCGGGCTTTCTTCAACGGTGATCTCCCATGCGTTACGCAAGACTAAGACCCAGCTCGGTCCTAGTTCGAGTCTTGATTACCGAGCTGGGTTTACCCTGTCGAGGTTTTACACCACCTTTTAGGGGCCAAGGGTGGGCAACGCGTTTTAGCAGCAACAGCAGCAGCAGCAAGCAAGCAAGCAGGCGCTTGAAAAGTCCTTGCGACCACACCGCGGCTCAAAACCGGCATCCAAGTAGCTCAAAACAACCGGGGAGCCAAGGCGCATCACCACAAACAGGTTTCGTTGCATTTTGAGCCGTCTAGCCCGTTCTACGGCCGATTTAGTGTCCAAAAATGGCCGTTTTTAGGCGGTTTTTGGCTGTTTTCAGGACGATCGTCCTGAAAGTTCAGGACGATCACCGCTACTCCAAGCAAGTGTTTCCGATGAGGGCCGTTGTTCTTTCATGGCGATTGGGCTATCAAAGGATGGCAAATGAATATTCAATAAGGCGTGTACCACTCCGTGGTGAAACGCGGTGGTCCATTTTGAGGTGAAAATGAGCCGTTTTCCAGCCGTGGTTCAGGACAATCGTCGTAACCATGGAGGCACACCTCTAAAGCAAGCGGTCTTTCTTCAACGGTGATTTCCCATGTGTTACGCAAGACTAGGACCCAGCTCGGTCCTAGTTCGAGTCTTGATTACCGAGCATGGTTTACCCGCCGAGGTTTTACACCACCTTTTAGGAGCCAAGGGTGAGCAACACGTTTTAGCAGCAGCAAGCAGCAAGCAGCAAGCAGAAGGTCCAAAAGTTCTCGCGACCACACGGTGGGTCAAAACCGGCATCCAAGTAGCTCAAAACGACCGCGGAGCGAATGCGCATCACCACAAACAACTTTCGTTGCGTTTTGGGCCGTCTATCTCGTTCTACGGCCGATTTAGTGTCCAAAAAAGGCCGTTTTCGGGCTGTTTTCAGGACGATCGTCCTGAAAGTTGAGGACGATCGCGGCTACGCCAAGCAGGTGTTTCCGATGAGGGCCGTTGGTCTTCCATGGCCATTGGGCTATCAAAGGATGGCAATTGGGTGTTCAATAAGGCGTGTACCACTCCGTGGTGCCACGCGCCGGTCCGTTTTCAGGTGAAAACAAGCCATTTTTGAGCCGTGTTTCATGACGATCGTCCTGACCATGGAGGCACATCTCTAAAGCAAACAGTCTTTCTTCACCGGTGATCTCCCATGCGTTACGCAAGACTAGGACCCAGCTCGGTCCTAGTTCGGGTCTTGATTGCCGAGCTGGGTTTACCCTGTCGAGGTTTTACACCACCTTTTAGGGGCCAAGGGTGAGCAATATGTTTTAGCAAGGAGCAGCAGCAGCAGCAGCAAAGAAGCAGAAGGTCCAAAAGTCCTTGTGACCACACCGCGGCTCAAAACCGGCATCCAAGTAGCTCAAAACGACCGGGGAGCAAATGCGCATCACCACAAACAAGTTTCGTTGCTTTTTGAGCCGTCTAGCCCGTTCTACGGCCGATTTAGTGTCCAAAAATGGCCGTTTTTGGGCTGTTTTTGGCCGTTTTCAGGACGATCGTCCTGAAAACTCAGGACGATCGCCGCTACGCCAAGCAGGTGTTTCCGATGAGGGCTGTTGTTCTTTCATGCCGATTGGGCTATCAAAAGATGGCAAATGGGTGTTCAATAAGGCGTGTACCCCTCCGTGGTGCCACGCGGTGGTCCATTTTGAGATGAAAATGAGCCGTTTTCGAGCCGCGTTTCTTAGGAGCAGCAAGCGGCAAGCAGCAGCAAGCAGCAGGCAGTTAAACAGTCCTTGAGACCACACGGCGGCTCAAATCCGGCATCCAAGTAGCTCAAAACAACCGGGGACCCAAGGCGCATCACCACAACCAAGTTTCCTTGCGTTTTGAGCCGTCTAGCCCGTTCTACGGCCGATTTAGTGTCCAAAAATGGCCGTTTTTGGGCTGTTTTCGGCAGTTTTTAGGACGATCGTCCTGAAAACTCAGGACGATCGCCGCTACGCCAAGCAGGTGTTTCCGATGAGGGCCGTTGTTCTTCCATAGCGATTGGGCTATCAAAGGATGGCAAATGGGTGTTCAATAAGGCGTGTACCACTCCGTGGTGCCACGCGGTGGTCCATTTTGAGGTGAAAATGAGCCGTTTTCCAGCCGCGTTTCAGGACCATCGCCGTAACCATGGAGGCACATCTCTAAAGGAAGCAGTGTTTCTTCAACGGTGATCTCCAATGCGTTACGCAGGACTAGGACCCAGCTCGGTCCTAGTTCAAGTCTGGATTTTGAGCCGCAAGCAGCAGCAGCAGCAGCAGCAGGCGGTTAAAAAGTCCTTGCGACCACACCCGGGCTCAAAACCGGCATTCAAGTAGCTCAAAACGACCGGGGAGCAAAGGCGCATCACCACAACCAAGTTTCGTTGCATTTCGAGCCGTCTAGCCCGTTCTACGGCCGATTTCGTGTCCAAAAATGGCCGTTTTTGGGCTGCTTTCAAGACGATCGTCCTGAAAACTGAGGATGATCGTTGGTTTGTCCAGTAGGCGTTTGCAATGAGGGCCGTTGCTCTTCCGTGGCGATTGGGCTATCAAATGATGGCAAATGGGTGTTCAATACGGCATGCACCATACCGTGGTGCCAGACGGTGGTCCATTTTGAGGTGAAGATGAGCCGTTTTTGAGCCGTGTTTCAGGACGATCGTCCTGACGGTGGAGGCATATCTCTTAAGCAAGCGGTCTTTGTTCAACGGTGATCTCCCATGCGTTACGCAAGACTAGGACCCAGCTCGGTCCTAGTTCGAGTCTTGATAATGGTGCCTAGGGTGCATGGCAAGACAGGTCATGTCGTGATTGGCGAATGAGGTGAGACGCCTGGAGAGATGCAGGGGACCTCTACAAGTTACAGGGCCATAGAACACGTGACCTTTGCAAACAGCACATGGCCATAAGGCGTGGCACCGCGTGGTGCATATACGAGAGGTAGATCAAGGTGGTAGTGAATAGAGCAGGTGCCCCAGGTGAGGCTCGGACACACATGATGCATGTGGAACCCTCGTTTGTGCTACATGCCCTACTTCTTGACCCACGATGTTGCCTGAGAGCTCATACTGTACTCAATGGACCCGTTGAGCCGGTTAAAAAGACAAAAGAAAATGATGCCGGACAAATGCAGATTCATTTGAGCCCGCCTGTTCCCGACAAGTTGGTAGATGACACGTTTGAGAGATTCAGAGGATGGCTCGTGCATTGCCTTTGCGCCCGGTGGCAAGCCACAACAGTCGTTCAGCGCCGCTGGAAGCCGCCCAAGGAGCGCCATTGGTCCCAAACCGTCTGGCAAGCCCAACTAGGCGGTACCCAGGCGCGCCGGCGCCGTTTGTCAAGCATCACTGCGTCGTACTTTGAGACCACACAGCAAAGGTTCATCCTTTGTGGGAGGGCTGATGTCATGGCGGGCGCGGGGGCCCCCAAGAGTCGAGGTTCACATCTCGATTGAACTGCAATGAAGCAAAGGATGTACCTATAAGTGTGTACACTTCTACTCGACATGAGTCCGGGTGGTGAGATGGGACACCAAAGGCAAGTGGCAAAAGGACTCGCAAGAGCATATGTACCGGTGTAGGCATCTAAGAGCAGGCAAGTAACACTGAACCAAATAGTGAACTGACTGGTAGGGTCACCGGCTCGGGATCCCACCATGTACTACATGTGTTTGCATTCCCAGTGTACTGCTTATCATGTTCTCTGTGGGGTCCCAGGCTGGCGGACCCCCGGCATATCCGTGGGTCGGTGGTTGTGTGTCCCTTTGCTCACAGCCGTGTGCCATGAGCCACACCCCGCAGTTAGCCTGTTCGTGTACCCTCTCCTGTCCTGGGCCAACAGGGAGGGGTTCCCGACGTGGGCCTCGGTCCACGTCCACACTCTGCGTGGTGGGTGCGCCCGGGTGGTGCCAGGGGGTCATGAGGAGGAGGGTCGGGAGGGGGGGTACCCCTCCTCCTTGCGGGGAAAAAAGGCAGGGGCAAAATCAGAGGTAAGGGCAGGGGCAGAGGCAGAGGCAGAGGCAAGGAGGGATTCATGGAATTATGCATATGTGAACAGCTGGAGGCAGAGGCAGAGGCAGCATTGTTGTTTGGGGCATGGGCAGAGGCACAAGCATACACCCAAGTGCAGGCAGGGGAATGTCTACAAGCCTGGGCACAAGTGCCCATTGACCTCCTCAACCCTCTCTTCCGCCACCCCCTCAACGGCAGTCCTCAGCAACACCCCAGTCTTGCTTGACCTCTGACAAAGCAGCACGTCAGCAACGGTTGCGGGAATCCGAACCCCGAACACGCTGCCAGACTGCAGCGACGGAGTAAATGGCCAGGTCGGGCATACCCTCGCTTGTTCAGCACTGGGATGGACCCCTCGGCATCCACAGGCACCCCAAAAGTGGGGACATAAATTTTGTCATTGGCAGTACCTGTACAAAGTGTGGCAGGCATCGCACTCGTCAACGTGCCCTCCATTGCGTAGGCCACAGGCAGCTATCACGCTCTTGTCGTGACTGTGGACCCTCTAGCCAGCACCGAGAACTGCAATGCAGATCCCAGACGGGGGTCTGGAGGATGAGGGTGGACGGTGCCGGGCTAGGCGTCCTGTGCCCCAGCCAGGCCCACTAAATGCGACTACTGAAGAATCCTGCGCAAGCTTCAGCCATGAGCTCACCATACCAGTGCCGCAAGCTCACCTCTTCCTGTGCCATAAGCTCATCTGCACCTGTGCCAGAAGCTCACCGAAACCTGTGCCGAAAGCTCATTGATACCTGCCTCTACCTGTCCAATACGCTCACCCATACCTGTGGCCAAGGGGTGGATATAGTTGGGGGGGGGGGTCCCCCCCAGGCCCCCACCCTCCCGATGACGATTGCGATTACGATTGACCTGTATGGCGGAACTAGCAGTTTTGCCGGCAGTTTTACGAGAGGGCTGTTGGGAAAAAAAAGCGCCAGAGAGGGCTGATGGAAACAAAAACGCCAGAGCAGGTGCTACCCTGGTTTTGAACCCAGGACATTCAATTCATGAGCCTGTGCATGTACCACTGCACTACTGAACCAATCTGCCAACCTTCAACACAAGACAATACATTGCACAGGGGTTGGTGTATCCCACGAAGACAGTCCACACAATCCAATCATTTCTTGACACATTTTACCAAAATGGCTTGCAATTCCGAATCATCTGTGGCTGCACTGCCTGAGCTGGAGCTGTCTGAGCTGGAACTTGCGCTGGAGCTGCCGTCACCACTGGACGAGGCTCCAGACGAGCTACTGGATGAATCTGCAGCAGGCGCATTGGCAGCCTGGTTGGTAGTTGTTGGTGACGGGGGTGGCTGCGGCACTGGAGACGCAAACATTTCAAACATTGTTTTCTGGGTCGAAATTGCTTTGGCACAAAATTTTGGGTGGGGTTTTAGTGGGAAAAAATCAGGCCCTTTGAGCCTGTTTTGCAGAAGGCCCCCACCCCCCATCCAAATTTATTCAAGCGCCCCCCCCCCCCCCCTACACACACCTCTAATTCACACCACCCCCTCCCCGGAACCCCGTGGAACCTGCTGGAGTAGCTGCTGCAAAGTGTTGCCTCTTCTGCGTGGGTTTGCAAAACACAGGTGCCAGACGAATTCGATCCAGCCCTGCTGGAGGCGGCATTGCAACGGACAGAGATAAACATGCAGCAGCCAGAGCGCTGACAGCTGCTGCTGTCACATGACGTTGTTGCATGTCTTCCTGGTTTGCCTGCTGTTGTGCTGCCTGGTTTGCCTTCTTTTTTCCCGCTGCCTGCGACTGTTGCACGCAGAGCGTGTTCCACACTTGGGCACAGGGAACATTTCTCTGGTGTCCAGCTTTGGCAGCCTCCCTTTCGTTCTTCCATTTCAAAGAGAACAAAATAAAAAGTGGAAGAGGCCTGCAGCACCGTAAGCGAAAGCGGAAAAAACGCACCCTGTCACTGTCACTGTTTACAGTTTTCACAACCACATTTGTGTTAGTAGCAGGAACGCAACAATGGAGGAAAACCATGCTATTTCTGCAAGCAGCAAGGAGGTACAAAATTGCATTTGATGTCCTGGGAAAGGGAGAAAAGCGCAAGAGACTATGGGGTACAATCTGTGATGACAGCAAGGAAAGGAGTGCAAAACCCAGGTGGTAGCGCAGCTGCAGATTCATCCTACTCTGCGAATGCACATACCTGCAAAGCGAAAAAGGAGCAATCGTAATTGTCATTCCGTCATCACTGCCTCCTGGCTCAACAGCCCCCCCACCCCCACCTTGGTATTGCCGTCACTATCATATCCACCCCTGGCCAGCACCGAGAACTGCAATGCAGATCCCAGACGGGGGTCTGGAGGGTGAGGGTGGACGGTGCCGGGCTAGGCGTCCTGTGCCCCAGCCAGGCCCACTAAATGCAACTACTGAAGAATCCTGCGCCAGCTTCAGCCATGAGCTCACCTCCATAAGCTCACCATACCAGTGCTGCAAGCTCACCTCTTCCTGTGCCATAAGCTCATCTGCACCTGTGCCAGAACTTCACCGAAACCTGTGCCGAAAGCTCATTGATACCTGTGCCCTAAGCTCACCTCTACCTGTCCAATACGCTCACCCATACCTGTGGCCAGGGATAAGGTACCCAAACTAGGTTTGAACCGCCACCATTCCGATTGTAGGTCCCATAAAATGGCAATACACGACACATCCGTACCAAGAGATTTCAGATACACCGAGAGACAAAGGGAAACGGAAAAGAGGAGACGAGGAGGAGGAAGAGAGGATAGGCCTTGTTCTGTCAACGGCACAAAGGACGCCCCTGGTCGATTGCTGGGAACTCGATGTGTATTTGGGGGGGGGGGGGGGGAGCGGTGTCCAACGCCCCTCCAGTGGCTGACGCCTCGGGGGCTCCTGGGACTTCTTCTGGCTACATCACTCTTCAGACCACCCTTTATTTAAGCCACAGAAAGAGGTGGGGGGGGTCGACGATTGGCCAAGTTTTTCCGGGACTTTTCACATGGGCACTGCGGGAGGAAAAGGAGGTTAGTGCTCAAAGGTGAAGGGTACTCTTTTGCCCTTGTGCCACCCGTTTTAATGCACGAATGGAGGGTGGCTCGAAGCGTGATGCAGCCAGACAATCACAACAGGTATTTCAAGTGGGCCACTTGAGCTCCAGCGCCACAGTGCCACACGAGCCTCTGTGAGCATCATGGGACGGTTTGGATGCTTAAGTGATCCGAATGAAGGTGCTCCATCAGACAAAGGCCTGACTTGGAATATTGTTTTGGCATCGATCCTGCCCCCCCTCGCCCCAGATCACGCATCACGATTTTCTGCAGATTTGCCACAGAAAGGTTTCGCATATGTATGGTCTCGGTTTCTTACTCAATGCTCTTCTCCGACGACTCCTGCCCTGCCCTTCCAGCAGACCTTCGCGCAGGTCTGCTGCACGAAGTTGACACTCCACGCACACTCCCGCAATTTGACCGTCCGACGCCCCCTGCCACAACGCGCCGCTGCCAAGCACTCCACTGGGCTCTTGCCAGACGCTGACTGACGTCGGATATGGTTAGCTATTGGCGCTCAACCGACAGCACTTGGCAGGCCCACCAGCCGCGTGCAATATGAAAGAAAGCGGGCACCAATGATCATGTGCACTTCTGTACTGTCCTGATGTTCCGGGCTGGCAAAGGCTGTATGCGTTGATCACATCTGGATCACACACACCCAGGTGTGTACACCACTGTGTTGTGTAAGCTCAGTCAGAAGCCCCTGCCTTCTTCCGTCAGTCCCTCCCTTCCTCCGAAGCCTAGCCACCTTCGCAGTCCTCCCTCCGTCCCTCTTTGCCCCATACAACCTTCAGTTTCCTCTTGGACTACCATCTGAAGCAGGACAAGCACAATCACCACCACGACTGGTGAGAAGACTTGGCAAAAGAACGACCCCAATTGCCTGCAAATCAACAAATGCGGAGATTGGGATCACCACCACCACCACCACCACCACCACCACCACCACCACCACGATCATCATCAGCAGAAGCAGCAGCATCACAAGCACCACCACCACCACCACCACCACCACCACCACCACCACCATCATCAGGAGCAGCAACACCAGCATCAGCATCAGCATCCGCAGCAACACCACCAGCACCACTACCACCACCACCACTATAATCGCCACCGACGCCACCATCGCCACCACCGCCACCACCACACTCCCATCATCATCAGCAGCAGCAGCAGCAGCAGCAGCAGCAGGCCCATCACCAAAATCATCAGCATCATCATCATCATCATCAATACCATCATCGCAATCATCGTTGTTGTCATTGTAGTAGTGGACATTGTCATCAATATTGCCATCATTCTCACTCAGCAGACATCACATCACACAAGAATCCACACCCATGACCACTCAGGTCACTCCATAGCCATCGCAGGCTTGCCGAAGTGCATTGACACAGCTCTGCATGCACTTATAGAACGCCAATGAGACTCACTATCAGAGCCCAGGCCAGATGCTAGCGACTCACCCACCTACCCACCCGCGCATGCAGACAGACATGAGGTCGGGCAGGTAATGAGGGACAACAAACTCGTCAGGCTCATGTGCTCCTCCCCCCCAACCCCATCCCTAATCAATACAGTACGCACGCCTACTGTATCTTGGACTGCCCGTGTGTTGCACAGCGCTGACACATGCGCATGCCCGCAGCCGTTCCATCCAGTTTTCCCAGGCACCACCGGCATTTGCGTGGGCGTAGGGCATAAAGGCAAAGCAAAGCCGAGACACACACTTGGCAAATTCTTGTGCATACATGAAATGTAAACCCCCCTACCCATTTATATCATGCACGTGATATTATTTTGGTGCGTGATATTATTTTGACCACCCCCTGTTTGCACCAGATCTTTGTTGTGATGGTTCCTGACTCTGAAGTTCCGTTTCTTGTTGATGTCATTGAGGCATGGCAGCATGACGAACTTGCTGTTGAACACGTTTTTGAGGCTGTGACGGATGATGAGGTGTCGGACGTTGAGGAGTACCCAACTGGGGATGATGATGATGATGAGAGTGACATGGAAAATGCTGCCGGGCCACAAGTTCCCGCTACTGAAGTTCCGGATCTCGGTTATATTGATCCCACCAAAGTAAAGCCTCGAATCCCGTACCAGTTTGTGCCTCCAGAAGTGCAGCCCCATGCTGCCCTAGCTGCAAAGCCCCAGCAGAAACCCAAGGCAGCAGCACGCCAGTTGTCAATGGCCACCTTCTTGGCACCAAAATAACTGCATGTTTTGGCTGACAATCACATTCCCCACTGTGTTTTGCCTTGTTCTGTTGGATGTGCTCGGGTGGCCAAGATGGGTGCGTGATATTATTTTAGCGGTCCAAATGGTATCATGTGTTATACAGTCATGTGAAGAAATAGGGTGGACAGAGCCTCCGAGAGGCTGAAACGTGTAACAGAGCCGTCCATCAGGGATCTCTATCTCTGGAACCAGTTCACGCGGAGGCGCTTCATGTGCTGCCTCCCTGGGTTTTCTGGGGGGGGGGGGGGGGTTCAGCCCTCTCACCCCAAAAGAGGCACCATAAACCGCACCCCCTATAAGCCCCCCGCGACTCCGAAGTTCAAAAAAAAAAAAGCGAAAATGGTGTGTTTGGAATCCAAGCAAAAAGGGGGGGCGTCCGCAGCGCCTGCGATTCAGTGAACAAAAAAGTTGAAACTTCTTATGATCCCAAAAATTTGTCGCATATTTCATTCAACCTTCATCGTAACTGATTAATGGTCCCGGTCAATTGAGCCCCCCACTCCCCGCCCCAGCTTTGGCGGTCTCTATTCGGAACAGCTGACTTTCCTAGCAATCTATGGTCCTCTTCTCCCGGCCAATCACGTGCATCCACCCTCCGTAGGCCCTCTTGTCATTGAAGCACACTGCAGTGTTCACTTGTGGCACCAAAGTAAACTAGGGGCCAATTTACGGGTTCGTACCTCAGGCCTGCACGTGCCTCAGACAAAAGCGGAGGCTAGAGGGGTGGTGTAATGAAATACCTTTCGGAAGGCGAAGAGAACAGGGACTGCTGTGGACGAAATGTCCCATGATCGTTTGCCGCAAAATCGCTAAAAGTCTGCCACCCCCCCCCCTGTCCATCAATAACCAAAAGCCTGAATCAATCAATGCGCGTCGAACACCTACTGACAATTTGACGCGGGGTTTCGTTGCACATGCACTGCCAGCAGGGTACAATAACAAAGACTGCCTCCCCTTTGAGGACAAAACACAGAAGGTCCTACAAGGGAGACGTTCCCGGTGCCTTACAGCCAGACATTACCACTTACACGATAATCAGCCCCAGACCGTCGACAAGGAGCTACAGGTTCATGCGGAGGCAGTTGTGTCGGGGTAAGTGGCTAAAAAGGGAAAGCGGACTGTCAATCCACTGGTACCGCGTTCAGCGTGCAGCATGTGGCAACTCGGAGCACACCAATCTATAAGATAGGGAGCATGCCAAATTGCCGAGCCAATTTATTCAATCAAATCAGCCAATTGCAAAGGGCATGTTGTTGTTTTGGGAGGATTGACGAGTACACCCAAATCGCATGTCCTGACACCGTGGCACCGAAAAGCGATTTGCAATCTCATGTCCTGGATTTCTCCCCCTGGTCGGCCACTTGGGCTTGGCGCCCCATGCACGTGCATAGGGGCTGACCCCCACGAATTCGAACTCTGGGGACCGCGTGGCCAGTCCATCAGGTGTGCAGTGGTGCAGTGGTGTTGCAGGGCTGCAGACCTCTTCTGGAGGTTGGCATTCTTCCAAAAGAGCGCCCGGTACGGCTGCGACTGTGCAGCCGACGGCATATTCTTCGCCACTTTGAGCACGGCCTCCTCGTCTTGAGAGGGCTGGGGACGGGCAGTGCAGGGGCTGAGGCACGGGGGCATCCGTCAGCCGACTCTCGCCTCATGCCACCAGACGCAACACCGCAGTTCCCGATGGGTGCCGTGTTGCGGCCGACAATCCAGGGGCTGACTCCCCGTTGCTTACTACTGACAGGTCAGAGAGACTCCGGTTCCCCCAGCGGTTAAAGGCCTGGACTCCTGGACCCACAACCCCAGGAATGACCCTTTGGGCCCTTGGGGCCTTACAACGGCGCCATTCCCATCACAAACCCTGTGTACTGCGCTTGGAGCTTGAAGGATGGTACCAACAGTCCAACGCATATGGTGTTAGTGACACTGTCAGCACAACAAGCAGCACATATAGGCCACAAGAAAGAGAGCACCCTGCAAGGATGCGTTTGCGTTGTTATGTGCAGCGTGGCTAAATATCAGTGCTACTGGGTACCAGCTGTCATTGCCGGCAACATCTTTCTGATCAATTTTCAGAGGGCAGTGACCGCCGACTGCTGGCGCCAGGTGGGCACTCTGGAACAGACACGGCACTGGTGTCCGGCAGGGGAAGTGGGTTTCGTCAGGTGCCAGCCCTGGCTCATGGTTACACCCACAGTTCAGTAGGAACCAGCCGCACACGTGCGCAACCAAGCCCCATCTGATCAGGTCTTGACCTGGCGGATGCCAGTGGCAAATCCGGTCTTGACCACGCAAAACCTGGCTGCTCCGGGACTGACGAGCACATGCGATCCTGCGCATACCTCTGCATCATCCGAGACGTCAGCCAACGTCCCATACGTGGGCTCCGGGGTTGGCAAAGCAGACGTCGGCGGACTACTGCCGAAGGAGCTGTTGCCATTGAAACTGAATCCGTTGAGAGCCATGACGCGGAAGAACACCTGCGGGCGCCGATGCAGCAACACCAGGGCCTGGCCTGCTCATGGCAGCGGGGGTGGGCGGAAGAGGTGCTCCATAAACGCGGGGTGGGTGCCATGTGGTACCACCGGACAACAGTAAAACCACTAAAAATGACGGAAAATATCATCCCCAGCCCCAAATCACAGGAACAACCAGAACATGGAACCACCAAATCCGATGGTTCCAAAAGTTGCAGAAACAACACCTCGCGTTGTTCTCGCATGGGGGGGGGGGGGGTATGATGCTTGCTGGTCAAGGTGTGGGGTCAGTGCACAGGGGGATGCAGTTTGTGGGTGAGAGCGGAATGCTTGTTCCACTGCTCATGATCGCAGGCTTCTGCCCCTGTGCCCCCCCGCCCCCTCCTGTCACTGGACGCTGGGAAGTAAAGCCACAAAAGCTGTGTACACAGCAGGAAGGAATGCATATACTCCTGGGCCTGGTGTTGGCATGAATTGGTGTGGTATCCCTCTTGCAACTCGTCATGCACTGTGTAAGAGAGGAAGCCCGCAATTCTGAAGCAGCTCGCCGACGGGAGCGTGGACGCCCGGCCATGTCTGTCGCAAGCGCGTCGGGCATTATACACCAGCATGCGAATGGTCCTTGTGATCAGCACTCCCTTTGGAGTGGAGACACATGGGAGGAGGAAATCGACTTGCCCCCCCCCCCCCCCTCGTCCAAGCTACAGCCGGATACCTCAGAAATACAATCCCGACGTGGGTGTAGGTTGGACAGGGGTATCTAAAATGAGTTCTGGACGGATTCTTGGAGGAAAAGCGCCAGATTCGCCTGAATTGTGTGTCAACTCGCTGTTTTGAGCAATTTCAGACGTCCTGCGATGCTTTTGGTGGCCCCAGCCCTTGAAGTCGAATAAGAGGGTGGGCTGGGAGGCAGCATCAAAGGGCCCCCAGAGACACACTGGATCGCGGCCCTCGTGGCCATGGTAGTTTGCCTGATCAGGCCCCACACAGCAATTACTACGTGGACACGTCCCTTCACCCCGTGCAACTTGGGATGCACTATTCGCATACTTCCCAGGAGTCCCCTCAAAAGGGGGGGGGGGGGCGGCGTAAACGAGGGAAACCCGTATGAAATTGCGTGCACAGCATCTGATATTGAGGGGTATGGGCAATGTGCACTTAAATGTCGAACTTTACGGCGCTTGCAGTGCCACAAAAAACCCATTGTCATAATAATCGCTGGAAACAAGAGTTTCAGGAATGCGGTGCACTGCAGTGAAACGGGGGGGCTCCCCGCTTGGAACAATTGCTGGCTGTTACAACCTGTTTCAAACCACTCCCAACACAGTGTAACAGCTGGATGCTGGTGGACTTGTGTGGAAAGCTTTTGAGCTTACGCCCATATCAACATGATGCATGTTTACATGATACGTGACACGTATAAATGCTCCTCTTCCCAGGTCCCTGGTGGTTTTACGGCTTATGCGGGGCAAAAAATGTTGAACAACATTTTACATCCTATTTTACCGCCTGTGTGTGACCATGGTCCAGTTTCTGGCGCTTTGCCGGCAAATTTTTACGGCGCTTCCGCCGCAAAAATTTTACGCCGCTGCAGCCGTAAAATCAGTTGTTCCCAAACTCCTATCTTTTCCTGAAAACTTGATTTCCACATTTCAAGAAAACCCACCCAGCAACTCACTCACAGTGCACACGTTTTCTTTTCTGTTCTGTTATTCATCATCTTCGCTGCACTTGCTCCTGCATGTGCTCCTGCATTTTACGGCGCTTCCGCCATAAAAGTTCTGGCCAAAAGTGAAGGATATTGGTGGAATAGGGGGGTAGGAACCCTGGGGTGCAAAGGGGTGAAAATGTGCTCAGCGCATGCACAGGACTCCCGGGAAGTATGCGAATAGTGCACCCCAAGTGCAAGGTCTGGACTCTTGACGTTCTGGCGTTTGTCACGGGCTCACCGTGGAACAATGTGCGCCCATCCCAGGAATCGGGATGGCATCCTGGACACGCTGGCAAGTCCGGACCGCCGTACCACTGGGACCCTGAATGTACGCGACAGGGGGGCATGGGCTCGAGACCTCCTCAAGGCTTGTGTGCTCCAAGCGCCACTCGCGGATCAGACACGGCTGCTCTGGCTGCACCTGCATGCAATTGGCAGACTGCTCCTCCAACATCTTCAGCACTGCCTGCAATTCAGGCTCCGCCTGCCGCGAGACATTGAAGATCAGGTTGGTGCCCTCGCGGCTCACCAACTGGCACAAATCCTTGCTGTCAAAGAGCCGCTCCACTTTGGCTTGAACCTGAGGTCCGGGTGGCAGAGCAACTGTGAATAGAGCATGACCAGGGCTTCCAGGGCAAAGGAGGGGGTGGGGAGTAAAAGTCTGTTTCGTTGGCCTGCGGGCTGCTAGTGGAGCGGAAGCACTGCCCCCCTCCCCCCCCCCTAAGCCGCAGCAGTGTGGACCCAAGACGGAGCAGTGAAACAGGGACAGCACAGGGGCTCCGTTAGCACAACCTCTCCAGGGAAAGGAAGGGTGCGTAGGAGGGATGGGCAGGCAGTAGATCCAGGGGATCGGGTGGTCAGAGGCCGATGGGCACCGCTGCCTACGGAAAGGACTCTTGGAAAGGACAGGGGTAATTGGCCAGAGGCCAATAGGCGCTGCCAGCTTCAGAAAACAGTCCACCCAGGCGTCTTGCCAAACCCCCTGCAGCAGTGTGCACCCTCGGGACAATGCACTAGTGATGTCCTCATGCCATTTGCACACATAGGCTCCCCTGGCAGCTTGCAATAGAACAGCATTTTGGCATGGGTGCTGCCAGCCACCCCTCTGGACCCATCTGCCCTGCCCCTCACCACAATTTTTACCTTGGGAAAAAAGAAAATGTACTCAGGGACAGATTTCTTTAGGCCATTTTTGGGATACACACTTTTGGGTTGCCCCTCCCCTCCAGCGCCCCCAGCACCCGACGTCAGCGGTGTGGCCAGTCAGCGATGCCCACGCAGCACTCCCTCCTCCTCTGGCAAGGGATAGTGTGTGCCTGCGGATGGTGGGCCCAAAACACACTGTCCCCATTTCTTCGGCACAGCAGGGCAAGTAGCGGGCGGCACAGAATCCCCCCTTTTGATGAGGTACAGCAGAAAGAGTTGGGGGCAGGCGGGGGAGAAGAGGTGGGCAAGCGACAGAGGCAAAACAAGCACAGCCGGTATGCACAGACTCGGTGCACAGTCGTATGCACAGAAAATACACACCGATGAAAGATACATGGAACTGGGGTGGGGGGGGGGAGATGCCGAGTGTCAATGCAGTGGCACTGGGGACATTTCACTACAGTTCTGGACCCTAACCTCCAGCAGCGTGAGGAGGGGGGTCCGGAGGGGAGGTGGAAAATTCTGTTCCGGTTTTGGGTTTTGGGGGGCATTTTTGAATTCACTGTTGTATTCCGAGCATTTTAAAGATACACAGATCGGTGGGGCGAAATCACCGCTGAAGTGGTGTGCCGAAGCGGGCGAGCATCAAGACTCACGTGTCCGCCAAGCGGTCGAAGCCGCGTTGCAGGCCCCTTGGCAACTGCTGTTCCCCGTTGGCGCAGGGTGGGGGCTGTGGAGGGGGGGGGGGGTCCAGGTCTCCAAGTAAACGCCCCACTGAAAGTTGGTGGTGGGTCCCAAGTCTTACACAAGCCTCAGGTGCAACTCTCTAGGGGGTTCCCTGCCCTGGAAATTCTGCTGATTACATTGAAATTTCAGGGGACACACGGTTCATGTGGTGGTCGACTTGAGAAATCAAATCTCCCACACCAAATAGACCCTGCGCCACCCCCCCCCCCTGCACGTACACACGGTCCGGTCCGTGCGGACAGAGCCTCACGAATTCTGACCCTGTTTAACAGGGCCGTCCAGGAGAGTCTGAAGCCAGTTCACTCGGAGACACATAACTGACACCAGTTGCTCTTGTTTCTTGTGGTCAGCGCACAACTACTAGGAGTGCTCCAGTTGACCCCTATATCATGCAGGCCTTGAATGAAGAGAGAACTTGTCCTGGGACCAAGCGGCAGGTTTGGTGCAGCTGCCAAAAATTCCCTCTAATTCAGTTCTGAGCGGTTGCAGTCTACCCTGGACCGGCACGGGGGGCGGGGTGGACTTATTTGAGAATGAAGAGGATGGAATGACAGGCAGAAACAGGTGCAGAATCAAATGCAAATCAGGCAATGCACTCCACGGGCCGGAAAGGATGCGGTGCCCTGTCACTGTGAGGCTGTGTGGATGACCTCCACACCTCCCACGGCACTGTGCGACCAGAGTGACTGCAACAAATACATGCAGTAATAAATGCAAATTTGACGCAACGCACTCCATCGTCTGAGAAAATTTCGTCTTTACCCTCCAACTCCAAGGAACGGGGGGAACGGGGTCTATTGCCCCCCCTGCTAGAATGAGAATGAAAGCAAACGCCCTGACCCACAGCCCAACAGATGCACTGGGTCCCAGACATTGTGTCGCGTTTTTAAAGGGGCTGGGAGGCGATACCTCATCCACACATGTCCCCAACTTGCTGCCCACCACCTCCAGGCTGTACCCCATGCCGAACTTGTTCTTCAAATGCATAGTGTCCCCCAAGCAGCACAACGTCCCTCTGGCCATGATCCCAATGCGATCACACAGGGCATCCGCCTGCAAATGCACCATTGCAGGCAGGGGCGGCCAAGAGGGCACGAGAGGCCAGGGGAGTCCAACACTACTGCCCCAGCAGCAGGAAGGGGGAGTCCTAGACAGCGTGCCTCAATGCCTTTTGGTCGTTTATTGGCTCAGCTAACTCCTACTTCTCAGTGTGTTCCCGCCTGACCCAGCCGCCTTGTGGCTGTCACTGCCACATTTGACACAACAGTGGAGTACATTTACTGCTCCTGTATTACCCATGGCAATAGTTACTCCGTAGTCAGTGGCCAGCACGACATCTTGGCCTTAGGTTGCAGTGCAACAGTAGAACAGTTCTACAGTGAACAGCAAAACCAATTGCATTGGACAGAGAAACTTCGAAAACAAACAATCATGCAACAGCAAGGAGCCCTAACCAGTTCTGAAAAGCCTGGGGCAAGTGTACTCACCATTGTGCCCCCCCAAAATCCCCCTGACTACTTGGGGGAGGTGGGTCACCAGACAATGTTGCACTATCCCCCATCGGCATTGTTTTTGTATATGCAGCACACGTAGCCACATGGCATGAGCCAACTGACCCCGCTCAGACCACGCAAAAAGGGGTGATGATGGTCAGTGGGCCTCAGCTCTTCACAAAACCTGATCATATTGCGCCTTTGCTGTGTGCATGTGTTGTGAGGGGAAAAAATGGCACTGCCTCTGTTGTCTGGAGGAGTTGTTTGCGGAGCATGGACTGAAATGTGGACCACTGCGGTGCGCCACTTCCAGTACACGTAGTGCAGGCCCATGCCCCCCAACTTTTTGCGGTCACCACCTTCCCCACATCACGTTTGGGACACATGCGCGGCGTGTTGCTAACGAAGTGTCTGGCGTACACTGTGGTGTCGTTCAATACAAGTAGCCACTTATAACGCCACCTCGAGAGCAAGGTCATGGTGACTAGTTCCAGCCATGATCATAGAACCCAGCACGGTCCCAATGTCGTGTATGGTTTGAATTGCTATCTTGGGTTCCTGTGTGGCCCTCAAGGGGACAACGGGGGGCGAAGGGCACCCTCCTTGAGAAAATGAGTAGACCCCCCCCTGGATTTCATGATGTCCATGAGACATCGCCCACACTAGCGGGGACACCGAAGAAACCGGGAACGATGTGATCAAACGCTGTGGTACATGTGGGACATGCGGGCCTCTAAATGGCTGGGGGCATATTGTGGGCTGAGGGCGAGCGGTGTAGAGGCTTGGTACACGTTGGATATGTGGGAGCTGCAGGGCATATAAGGGGGAGAGGGGGAACTGTGGGTATGGGGTTACTGAGGTAATGTTGGATTAGAATGAAAATGACTGACTGGGGGGTGCAAGTTGCACAAGGGGCAGTGTGAAGATGAACTAGTACGCCGTGTGCAGGGTTAGGAGACTAGATGCAAATTACACTATTGGGTGCCACCACATGGCTGTTGACTTTAATAGCTTGTTACTGCGATGTGGCCCCACCCTTGTTCTTGCTTGGCAATATGCTGCTGCAGTGCTTCGCCTTGTCATCTTTACCTGGTGAACCCACAGGCAACGCTTGTCATCGCTGCTAATGCTGCTAAGATGCCACAATTGCCACTGCACCTAAATCCTGCATGGCTGGCACCCTGGACTTCTGGGTCCTCTGCCCAGCTGTGAACACTGTCGGGCAGCCCTGGAACCCCAACATCGTGGCTAAATGGGGAACTCCCATCCTACCATAGTGACCGGTGACACCAGCAGCAATAATGTAATGTACTGTAGTGTAACGCAATGCAACGTAATGCAATACAACGCAATGTAATGTAGTGCAATACAATGGACATGCAATGTGATGCAATGCAGGCAATGTAATGCAATGCAATGTAATGTAATGTGATGTGATGTCATGTGATGCAATGTGATGTGATGTGATGTAATGTAATGTAATGTAATGTAATGTAATGTAATGTAATGTAATGTAATGTAATGTAATGTAATGTAATGTAATGTAATGTAATGTAATGTAATGTAATGTAATGTAATGTAATGCGATGTGATGCGATGTGATGTGATGTAATATAATGTAATATAATGTAATGCAATGGAATGTCATGTAATGTAATGTACTGTAATGTAATGTAATGTAATGCAATGTAATGTACTGTAATGTAATGTAATGTAATGTAATGTAATGTAATGTAATGTAATGTAATGTAATGTAATATGATGTAATATGATGTAATGTAATGTAATGCAATGTAATGTAATGTAATGTAATGTAATGTAATGTAATGTAATGTACTGTAATGTAATGTAACGTAATGTAATGTTATGTAATGTAATGTAATGTAACGTAACGTAACGTAACGTAACGTAATGTAATGTAATGTAATGTACTGTAATGTAACGTAACGTAACGTAATGTAATGTAATTGAATGGAATGGTCATGCCGGTCTACTGGTGTTACCAGCCACTGTGGCCAAGTGGGTCCCCACCCCGCTGCAGTGCCGTGGGTCCATGAGCTGCTTGAGATTGTCCACATACATACATGCCAGGCTTCGTTTATAAGAGGGGGGGGGTATTTTGGACAAGACCCACCCACCCAACTTTGGACCCACCCACCCGACTTTTGACCCACCCAGACCCCCCCCCCTCTTATGATTCTGTGGGGAGCATTTTTTGTGAACCGAATTGAAGCCAAGGTGCTCTCCTGGGTCAGGCATCCCCAAAGGGTGACACACCAAAACCTTCACAATACCAGGGTTTGAACCAGGGATCTTTGGAGCTGCAGTCAAGTACCTTGACAACTGGGCACCAACCAGCTCTGATAGCCCTGTGCAACAAAGGGTGCACAGTTTTAAAGTGTTAAAAAAAAACGCCATCTGAAAAATTGCCACCTGCACACCTGCCACTTGCACAACGACAAAGCAGAAAGGGGCACCAGCAAACAGCCAGACAAGGCTCCTGTGACCAAAGAAAGAAGGTGTGGCAGGAGCCCAACCCAGGAAACCGTCGGATTATAGAGGAAAGGGCTCCAGAGCTTTAGACCCACCCACCCGGCTGAAGACCCACCCACCCAGACCCACCCCCCCCCTTGCAAAATAGCTCTTATAAACGATGCCTGATACATGCATGCATTGCATTGCATTGCATTGCATTGCATTGCATTGCATTGCATGGCACTACACTACACCACTACACCACACTACAATACATTACATTTCATGACATTTCATGACATTTCATGACATGACATTATGTGATCTTACATTATAGCACGCCACATTACATGACATTACATCACATTGCATCACATTACATCACATTACCTCACATTACATTACCGGACATTACATTGCACTACGTGGCATGTTACTTGTTACGCATGGCATTGTGCGCTTTGCGCTTTGTTCCACAATTGTTCCACGTTCCACATTCCATGTTCCACATTACTCCACATTCCACATTAATCCACATTGCAGGCTGCACATTACGGATTGCACATTACATCACATCATGTTGCATTGCATTACATTGTATTACATTATATTCTATCACATCACAATGCATTGCATTACATTGCGTTGTATTGCATTACATTATATTGTATTGCATGACATTACAATACACTGGATTTCATTTCATTTTATTGCATTGCATTGCACCGCATTGCATCAAGTTATGTTGCGCTACATTACATTACGTTACGTTACATTACACTACATTACATTACATTACATTACATTACATTACATTACATTACATTACATTACATTACATTACATTACATTACCTTGCATTACGTCTATGTCCATGTCTATGTATGCCTATGTATGCATGTATGTGTGTGTGTGTGTGTGTGTGTGTGTGTGTGTGTGTGTGTGGCAATACAACGGCAGAGTACTGCGCCCCTGTACTGCCACCGGGTGGGCTTTGGCAGGCAACTAAGGAGGGGAAACTCAAAAAAAGATGATATAGAAGGTGTTGGATGGTTTTGATGGGGTATTTGGCCCCACCAAGGGGTCTCAGGAGAGAGCCTCTGGAGGGTCCCGCGACACGGAGGATGATGACCAAGGTACAATGCCCTCTGGCCTGAGTCCCAGCTAGCGATGTTCATAGCGCACATCAGCATCTAAGGGCACGCTGGGCGATATGTATTATCATCACGGCAAGCAGCTGGTCGGTGTGGTGGTAGGGCAGCGGCGGCTGAAGCACGTGTGCGCGGTGAGCGTGGCTTTGAAAGTGGATTCGGGAGGGGTGATGGAGCGTAAGGGTGCACAACGAGCGGGACAAAGAGGGGCACAGTGCGGGGACTAACCCCTGTCCTGCAAGCTGACTGTGCGGAGGGCGCACAACTAGCTAATGGTGTGCCCGGTGTGCTGTGACCCACACCAAGCAAAGAACATTTGAAGCAATGGTGGCCGAGGGCCAGGCTAGGCTGGAGCTCATAGAAAGCCTTTGCACAATGGTCCAAGTTGACTTTGTGTCGGATGTGCATGGGACGAGGGGAGGAAGGGAAAGGGGAAGAGAACCAACTGGGGTGTGGTTGCGATTGACAAGCGAACAAAGCATGCAGTGGTGTGAGAGAAGAAAATGATGTGAGACGAGACCAAGCAGGCTCTTGTGTTGTGCTAGAGCTTTGCCGCACTTGTCGGTTGTCTGCTACACTGCCAACCCAAGGACTTGCTCTTGCTGAGATAGGTAGGTAGGTAGGTAGGTAGGTAGGTAGGTAGGTAGGTAGGTAGGTTGGTAGGTAGGTAGGTAGGTAGGAGGAGGAGGAGGAGGAGCGCCTGCCGCGGTCCCATGGACGATGGGCCTGAGCATCGTTCCCCGGGGGTCCCACGCAAACCCGCCAGGGGAGTCCTCCGTTTTACCTCCGCAAGAGCAAGACGGATCTTGTCTCACACCTGAGGACGCTCTTCCCAGCAGGCCATCCGGGTCTCCGCGCCGGCGAACGGCAACGCCACGGTCCGATCTGCCTCCGGATGCCCGTCACCAACCGTTTGAAAGTCCTGGATCCACCCGAGTCAATGTCCCAGAATCGACCAGCGCGTCAAGGCGTGGGTCTCCCCGGGGCATCACCCCCGACTTAGAACGCCGCCAGACAAGGGGCGCAGTCTGGCCTGACTAAGCGCTGTGCCGGAACGGTCCGGGCGCGTGAGTTCGAGGACGTGATCACGTACGTGGATAGGGCCACGGGGAGGGCCGATCCAGAGCCACTTGCACGTCCTTGAAGGCCGTGCGGGGGCCTTGGGAAGCCGCATTGAGGATGGCCAAGAAGGCCGAGTGTAGTGCGGCACACCAAGAGGGGATCTCATCTCCACAGAGGCCGGTCCTTCGCCACCGTAATGGATGGCCGAGAGGCGGCGCCGGTCTGGGAAATGGGGGGCAAGCCCGTGCCGGCCGAGGCTGTCCAAGACGACCACACCGTGTGCCCCAAAGGCAACTTGTTCTCGCACGCACCGCGGGACCCGGTTGCTCTTGAGGTATACATAAAGGACTCGGTATGGACTTCGCCTTCGACGGGTGGTGATGGTGGACTTCACCTGAGGGGCCAGGAGGAGGTCTCCTGACAATCATAGGCTAAGGATGATGTCCCAGGCAGGCCACTTGGTAGCCCCAGGCGGCAGGGACCAGTTGGTAACGTGGTACCATTGTGGTGGAGGGTTGTTGACGAGGGACTTGTCCACAGAATCCCCCTTTTTGGGGGGAGTAGTGGTCAGCGAGGGGTAGGATGGGCACCGCGTGCCGTTTGTGTAGGAGGATGGTGGTGAGCACGACGCCGCAAAGGAGGCGACGCAGGTTGGCTGGACGTAACCCCCGGTGCTGGAGGGCATCGCGGTGTGGCAGGGAGATGGCCCCAAGGCGCCCGACGGTATAGGTAGGGAGAGTATCGTGGGCCGGGGAGCCGTCTACGGCCAGCAGGAAGGGCTCGTTGCCCCAGAGGATGAGGACCCCCGAGGCTGTGGGCGCACAATGGTGCCAGGCGTGACACCACTGGGAGAGTTGGGCCGTGAGCCACCGATGGTAGTGGGCGCGGAGCCAGGACACATCTCCGTGGACTCTTGATCGCACAACCACACAATTCCCATTTAGCAATCGACTTTGACCAGAGATAAGTAGAATACCCGCCAGTAACTCTCTCTCATAAGTGCTGTACTTCGCTCTGGTAGGATTCCACTTCCAATTCAAATGCCCAATTGGAGCCCAGATGGTATTGCTGCGGATCGTAATTGTGTCGTAACGTCCCATCCGGATTGATGCCTGCAGTTTTTAATTCTTCTGCCACTCGCTCAGCTGCTCTCCTTTCAGGTAACCTTCGCCACTGCATCAAGACACCACCTCCTCCAACAAGGGAAGCATCTATGATGACCACGAATTCTCCTTCGGGATCAGGTGTGCCCAAGACCCTGAGATTGGATAACTTGCTCTTGATCTCCTCAAACTGAGCTTGGTGATGAGGAGTCCACTATCATGGCACAGTCTTCTTAGTCAAATCCGTAAGCAGATGACCACTATATGTGAAGGTGGGTATATGCCTCCGATGAAAATTGCATGAACCCAAAAATCCACGAATGTCCTTCACGCCTCGTGTCTTGTCATCACGGATCTCCGTTTTCAGAATTGGTGCCACCTTGTCAGCCACGGGTTTCCACCATCTCCAGCCAACTTGAAAGCCCAAGTATTCCAATTCTTCACGCAAAAACTCACATTTTTCGAGTTTGGCACGGGTGTTGCAGTCCTCGCAAATCTTCACGAATTCATCCAGCAACTTCACATGGTCCTCGATTCAGCTGGTTCCTAGGAGAACGTCATCGATGTAGACTTCGACGACCGCACCCGTTTTCATCAATTCCTGAACCACGGGCTTGAGTTTCATTTGAGGTATGATTTGATTCATAAGCTCGTGAAAGGTAGCAGGCGCATTGGCTAAACCAAATGGCATAACCTTCCAGCGAAAAACCTGCCCGTTTGGGGCAATGAAGGCTGACAGCTCTTGAGCTTGCTTGGTTAGCTCCACTTGCCAGAACCCGCTGCGTTTATCCAACTTGGACTTGTATTTGCATTAAGAGGCCCTTTCCAACGCTTGTTCCAAACTTGGCAAACTTCCCGAGTGACGCTTGGTCAACTTGTCCAACTTCCCATAATGAACAACCAACCTTTTTCCAGTACTTCCAAGCTTGTCCACAAGGAAACATGGGCTGCAGTGCTTTGGAAACTCCTTTCCTTCATACCTCTAAGCCGGATTCGCAGAAATGCACTCATTGATTTGACGAAGTATTTCATCAGAGTCCGTCTTGCTTGCAGGGAACGGCTTGGATCTCACCGAAGAAATTTTGTGATCATCCAACAACTCCAGGTCCATTGATATCAGTTTCTTTACAGTCCCATGTGCCAGGTGCCGGGGGCCAAACGCCACACGTCTGTCCTTAAGTACTTCCTTAATCTCTAGGGGTAAGTCTTTTATTTTCTCTTCAAAGTCATCTTCCCCTTGTAGATTAGAACTTCCGTATTCTTCACGTTTTGCACCGCTAGCATTGCACGTGCTGAGCATAGTTGTGACGTCCACGTACACATCCTCATCGACAACAAAAAAGGCGTCGTCATCCAACAAATCATGCAAAGGATTATCTTCAGCACCATCGCACTCGTGAAATCCACAGGCTGCTGAATAACTGTAATGGGACTTCCAACGATCCTTGAGCATGTGGGCCTGTTGATTTTTTGAGATTGCAAAAACTTTGTCCTCCAATTTCTGCTTCGGATCTTCAAGATCAACACCATTTGTTGGCCATGCATGGGGTATTGCCCTGTTTCTTTTGTAGTCCGACGGCTCAACTTGTAAGCGGTGCTTGGTCTTGGCTCGCATAGCCAAAAAGGTGGAAGTAAAAACTTCAAGACCATCCTCTAGCTTCTCCTCCTCAACCTCCCGCTGGAGATCTTCCACCAAAACTTCATATCATGTCTCTATACAGGGGAAAGAATTGAGCTGGAGGAAATTGACATCCGCTTCGTAGCCGTGATCGCCCTCCCTTTCTGCGGTGAGATCCTCTTTTGGTGCTAAATGGGGCTCATCGAGGGGTGAGTTTGCAACCAAGTGTTTGTCTTCGGAAATTGCTTCTCCTCCGTTAGGACCCTCCCATTGCACTTCTACCTTTTCAGGTTCTTCTTCAACAGCTGCAACTTGCTGCATATCGTTTTTCTCATCGTCGTCAACCTCAGAGCGCCGCAGCGGCTTCATGGCTTCACCCAAATCAGGTGTTCCTGCCGCATACCTCTTGCGTAGGTCATCTACAGCTAAACCTCGGTTGACACGGTGTAGGAATTTCACGACTTGAGGGTCCAAATCACTAAATGGTATAGTACAACTTCCACCATCCAGCAATGAGGCAATAGAGCCCCAGCGAGGAGCCGGTAGTGGATGTTTCGCTCCATCAGAAACATACAGCAGGACCGCGGGTAATGGTACCCGCGCGACGGTGAGTTCGTCGAGTAGGGGTCTCCACTCTCGTGCCTCTCCAACGACTCCCCTATCTGGCGTGATAACCAGCATTTTTGCGCCGTCCAATACACATTTGGTAACCATTTTCTTTAAATGGGACCAAGGGGGGTTAGCCCAACATAAACCAAGGGTTGCCCAATTGTAACCATAGCATGAATTGAGCGGCGTGCAGTACAACGTCTCCGTGTGATTTTTCGGATTGGCATAAAGGTCCACTTGCGGTTGCGGTCCACCAAGATCCCTTAGGACTTCCTCACGCAATTCAGGTACCAAACTGCAGGCCTCCTTCTTCACTAACCTCATATGTTGACCACTGTAGGCTTCTCCTTCCATAGAAACCAAACTTAGTGCTCCGTCATGAGGGCTTTTAAAGATAAGCCGTGCGAGATTGAAAACAAGACCACTAATTGATCCTGCATTCTCTCGAATAAAATTCATCCCCAAACATACCTTGAATGCGGTGGTGTCCATCACGATGCAGTCGTGCTTCATCCCACCATCGTTCATGTTCACGTGGATTCGCTTTTCACCTTCACTGTAGGAATAATTGCCATCTCCAACCTTCACTACACAGAACCCTTTGCGGTCAAGGTTTTTTACAATAGATGAGGCGGCGACTCAGTCAGTTGCTCTAGTGTCAAACACTGCCTCATACCGTTGTCCTTCAACTTCGACGGGCAATCAAAAACTGAGGCCATCCTTCACAGCCGCCCTCAACACGTCTACAACCTTCTCCACTTCTGAAAAAGCATTGTTAGCAGGCTTCCTTTTTGCACTTCTTTCGTCGAAGTCATAGGCGCCTTCGTCAGATGTCTTGGGGTTCTTAGAGGATTGCTCGGGTCCCTTATTTGGCACCTTTACCTTTTCCTTTGCCCTTTTGACTGGACGTCCTCCTTGAACATCTTCTTGGCATCTTCGAGAACAGGCTTTATTTCCTCTTCAAAGTGCCTGTGACAACATGAAACTTGTCAGCCTGTCTTCCTTTTGCTGACGCAGCCATTGGAAACAATGATCGCTGTAATGAGGAGTTTTTCCGCGGTGCTTGCACTCGATTCTGGCCTTGAACTCAGCAACTAACTGGTTCGCACCTAGCGTGCACTTTCCTCCTCGTCCACCGCCTTGGCCTTTGCCTTTGCCTTTGCCTTTGCCTCGACCTTTTCCTGTTTCTCCTTTTCCTTGTCTTTGAGAAATTCGAAGGTCTGCAATGGCGCCCTCAAAACGTTCCAGAATGTGCTCGATTTTCGTCGCGGCTTCCAGAGGTGGTGTCGGCGTGCCTTCAGGTACCTTTTCCTTCTAAGCCTTGCTGAACCTCTTGGTGGATGTCTTCCCATGAGATGCCCTTCGGGTGGCCGCCAAATGTTTGATGCCAACTAACAATTTTGCACGTTCCTGCATAAAGTCTTTCAAAACTTCGTACGAATGCATCCGCTTGAACAATTCCTCATCCTTGTCCACTCCATAAACTGCTTGTCGTTGATCTTGGCTGACAGCTCACGTAACTGTCTCCCTGGAGTTGACAACCCAAGGGTTGCTCTATCAAACAACTGCTCAATTTCTTCAATTAACCTCTGCATTGCTTTGGGTTTCGGATCGTATGGAAGATGTTGAACCTTACTGAGCTCGCCAAGTATTCTCAGACCAGATTCCAATGTACGGTACATTTTCTACAGACTGTGCACAAAATCGTCGAAGGATTTTGAATTTTGAAGTGCACACGAAGCCCCTTATGAATGTTTGTGTCCTTGATGCTATGCACAATCAAGTTTGCCTTCACGCAATCACGTACCTTGGTTTTGCCGGTCAGTACCAAATAGCCACCAAATCTTTCCGTATAACCTTCCACATCCTTTCCGTCAATGGTCGGCACTTCCATTTTCGGCGCTTGTGTAATGCCGAATCCGAATCTCCCATTCAGCTAGCACTTGCCTTTCCTTCACATGCTTCTCTCAACTTATGGAAGGCCGAGTTCTCTTTGGTGGCGAAGGGACTGGACGTCGGTATGGGTTTTTGTCGACTTGATACTGCCGGGTCCTCTATCTTCTCTCGTAGGCTCTTCAACTCGTCCAGTAACGCAGCCATTATAGGATCAGCGATGTCGACTTCTCTGGTTTCTCCTAAAGACAGTGCGAACTCTACCTTGCGCTCTTTCTTCGTGGTTTTTCGCAGTCGTTTTCCCTTTAATTCGACTGCTTTCTGGAACATCTTCTGAGTGAATTCTTTCTTGCCTTGAGCTTCTATCCATTGTACCAGATCATGCCTTTATTCCTCCATCAGGTTTTCGACTTCACAGTTCAATGCGGAGTCAAGATCCTTGGTAGGATATTCTGAAGAGTTTCCGGGATGATATGTGCTAGGTTCTCCTCCCCGGTCAATATTCGTAGTTGTATCATCGATTGCATCTGATTCACTAAATGCTTCTGCAAATTTTGGCATTGGAATCGTGGGACTGGACAGCACCTCGTCACCCGAAAATACTCATGAATGTTGCAATAGTGCTTGTCGGCGTCTCCCTTCACGTACCCGAATCATTCCTTTCTCTTCGACTTCACGTTGTCCAAGGGCCTGTGATTCTTCGGTGTGTCTTTCCTTAATCTCCTTTCGTACAATCCTCTCGTGCGCAATATGAAGCTTTATCGCTCGTTCTTCGGGAGATGCAAATAATGTATCCACCGCGTGGACGTCGTCGTCTTCATTTTTGTTTGCCCCTTCGTCTTCCGAGTTCGATCAATGCGTCGTGCTTGTAGTAGCTTCTTAGTTTCGCTCTCGTGCACGGCTCGAATCGCTTTGTTGCTCACGTACCTGTGCTACCACTGTTGTGTGGCCACTTTGCTCATCACTTGCTTGGTTTGTTCCTCAGACCTCTGCATCTTTCAAAAATCAAGTCAAATAACCAGAACAATCCCGAGAACAGCGTGGACACGAATTCGAATCAATAAAGAATTGATGGGGCTGAACACAAATATAGTTATGGGATAATATGCACATGCACATGTGTGGAGAGTCCAAACAACATGTTATTTACATCTTGCCATGCTTGTGGGTGTTTGCATGTACCTTTCTGTGATTCAGGCACTTGTGTTATTCCTCAAATTGGCATCAGGATCAACTTTAGCACCTCTGGACTTGGTCTAGACTTCCTGATTTTGGGTCTTCATGAAAGTAGGGCAAAATGAAAAGATAGTAAAACATACGATTGAAATTCATATTCGCAACGTCCAAAATAGGTGGAGTATCACTTTTGTTTTATTGAAAGAATTTTCTGTAATTGAGCAAAAAATAAATATCAAAACTTCAAACTCAGTAGGATCTGCCCAAATCTGGGGGTCATTCCTAACCAGCCAAAAACCACAACTTAAGGTCAAAATGGTCAAAAATACATATCATCTATCAAAATGTGCGGATTCTCACACTGAATTCAAAAATGATGTTGCTTTTAAACAAGGCTGCAACATGTGTGAGAGGAACCCAAATTACCGGTAGCCCAATTAGGCCAAAACCATAGTATCATATATCGTGGAAACACCTACCCTCTAACCAACCACAATAGGTCTCCTTGACCTTAATCAACAAGATATCTCCCTCACAAAGGCTCAAACAAACATAAATGATAATCTTGGACGTCATCCAAACAAATCAAAGAAACTTTCAGAGGTCGCGATTCTCAAAACATCTCTAATTCCCATGGGCGTGTGCCCTTTCTTCTTGGTCGCCCCTTCCGCCTCATTGGCGGCCTCCGCTTCGGCTGGGGAGGCGGCGGGGCTGCCCACAATTTGCTGGACGAGGGGCGGGCTGGCAAGGAAGGTACGCAGAACCTCAACGATGCCGGGCAGGCTCGGCGCGTGGCTCCGGACCCATGTCCATCGCTCCCGAATTGGCTCCTTTGCTGTCCTAGCCCCGGTTCCCAAACACCCCCGGGCGGGTGCCCCGCCCCGGGCCCCAGATGACCCTCTCGTGCCATGGTCGCCAACCCCCTCCCCCACCGACACCGCACTGGCTTCCCTTCTGGAATGGATCTTCACCATCCCACGGGGGTGCGAGGATGAAGTCGCCCACACCTTTCACCTCCAGTTGTTCCACCACCATGGGGCGCACGCCAGCTCCCTCCCGCAATCGAGATGTTGGGCGCATCAGTGGGGGCCGCGGAGCTCGCCGCAGCATGCCTGAGCACGCTAGCGAGGGCGTCAAAGGTTAGGCGCTTGGGGTGAGGTGACAACGGCGGCCGCAAGGATGACCGGCACGAGGGCCAGGAACTGCGGGGAGCTGGGTGGTGGCAGCTCAAATGAGGCGGGTACCGCATTGCGCACGGCATTGACGAACGTAGCCGACGTGGCTTGGAGGCTTCGGAGCTTGGTTGCAATAAACAGGAGGGGAGCCAGGGACCGGATGAAGCCACCCATCCCAACGGCTTTAGCCTGCCGCTACGCAGCAGCTGCACGTTGGACTTGCCGCAGGGCGTTGTCCCATTCATCGCGGACAAGGTCAAGGTCATGCTTGAGGGACGCCAGGTCATCTTGCGCAGTGCGCAGTTCCTGCTGCTGGGCTTCATATCGGTCACGCAGCTGGGCATAGTTAGTGGAGTAGGCTGAGATGTCCAGGGTCGGGACAAAGGGCTCTCCTGGCTATGAGGGGCTGGGGGGGGACGGATCCAGGGGCGGGGACCGGGGAGTTAGGCAATGTGGGGTCCGTGGCAACCGGCTTGGACTGTGAAGTTGCCTCGAGAATAGTGAAGGATAGCCTCGGGGGTTCGGTCAACAGCGACGTGGGGGAGTGGCCACTAGGAGTCACAGGGGTGTGGTCGCCTGTGCGGTACAGCGCTGACGCTGGGGTGAAGGAAGGGGTCGCAAACAGTGATCCCACTGGGCTAGGGGCCGGCTGCCCCTTGGCGAGGTAGGGCGCATGGCTCGGAGGAGTGAGGGGGGAGGGACTAGCCGTGTCTCGGATGCCGGCCTGCATGAGGACGATGGTGGGTGTTGTGGCCCATGAGTGTTCCCCCGCCTGCACGATCTCGTGCAGCAGCTCCACACTGCGGACTGGGAGGACCGAGCACTCCAGCAGCGGGCACAGCTGGTCAGGGGGCCACATGCCCTTGTTGACCAGCGGAGGGGGGCTGGCGACCGGGACCGACGTGAGCTGTCCGGAGAGGCAGATGCAGGACGCCCATGCCAGGAGGCCGAACTTCAGCGGGATGAGCTCCGCCGTCGGGATCTGGGCCACTTGTGGACCGCGTGCACGTCATTGAGCAATGCCCAAAAAGCCGCCACCACCTTTCAGGCCCGTAGGTAGTCGCCGGTTGGCCTGAGGTGGGGGGGCAGGAAGTGGCTGATGGGCTTTCGGGCCTTGAAAGAGACCTTTTGGTTCTGTATATCCGGGACCGCTTGGGTGTCGGTGGGCGGGGCCTTCTCGCGGGTGGAGTAGAGGTTCCGGAACACGATGTGCCGGAGACGGGCAGCAGAAATGGGGGAGTGCCCAGGGCTCCACATCGTGATCCAGGCGGCGGTGAGGGTGTCGGGGTCCTTGGAGACATATTGGAGTACAGGGCCGCCTTGTGCGAGCGCTAGGGGGACAGACTCGATAATCTTCACCTCCGATGGACATGGACCTGTGGCGACCGTAACGGTGGCCGTAAGTAGGAGCCCCCTGGGTACCCATGCCCCCGTCACGGCGGTGATAGCTTGGATGGTACCGTCCGCCGCTATCCAGCGCAGGGCATCGCACAGGGCGGGGTCCGGGGCCCGTGCGGCCTCATCCGCCGCTTCCAGCACGTCGTCCTTCAACATGTCCAGGTCCCGCAGCAGCCAGTCAACGTCGTCGGAATGGGCGATATCCATCAAGAACATGGGGAACGGTCCCCAACGGAGGGCTCCGCCTCGACCAGCCTCAAGAGCTGGGCAAGGGGAGTCTTGGGATGGCGATGAGCGGTCAAACATGGTACGCTGTAACGAAAAGGGAGCGGGTGGCCTCCGGCCGCGAGGCATAGAAGAGGGGGCGGGGTATAGGGGTTGCAAGAGGAACGCAGGCGGCAGGGGTGGCACGCAGCGGTCTGGGTGCCAAAAAAAAGGATAGGGCGCCACGAGTGTGGGCATGGTGTAACGAAACGAAATCCATGGCGCGAGAGCGCTGGACGACACGGGGCCGCCTAACGGAGCGGTTTAGCGGGTCGGGGGCCCACAACTCACGAGGACAAGGGTGCACAGGGAGCGCCGCGCCGGTGCGCGGGGCTGCAACCCATCGGGCGTATAGACGAGCGGGGCTCACGGGCAAAGCATCGCGGGAAACGGTTCACGATACCCCTGCACAAGGGGTCTCGTAGAGGGGTGGATACGTTGAATGCAATCCCCGTCGCCACTCTCTGTGGCCCGGAAGACTGCCACGGCGAGGTCGACGTCTTGCCAGAGCTATTAGGGGGATGATGCGCCCACTGCGGATAGGAGGGGCCTCCGCAAAGGGGAGGGACGCACTTGGGGTGCGGCACTCAGCCCTTGGAGACACGGCGACGAGGAGAGGTAGTGCACCACACGGGTGGAGTGGAGCTGGAATAGGGGCCGCGATGGCACGAGAGGAATCACGTGGTGGCAGGACAAACACGACGCATGACGACGGACTTCGAGGCTGGCAGTGCGTGTGGGCAATCCGTCCCACAGCTACCATGCTGAGGGTTTTTAGACGGGTGCCAGGTCAGGTAGGGTACGTAGAAGGAGGAGGAGGAGCAGCGCCTGCCGCAGTCCCATGGACGATGGGCCTTGGCGCTGTCCCCCCGGGGTGCCGCGCAGACAAGCTAGGGGAGTCCTCCGTCTTACCTCCGCAAGAGCAAGACGGATCTCGCCGGATCACGCCGCACACCTGAGGACGCTCTTCCCAGCAGGCCATCCAGGTCTCAGCGCCGGCGAACGGCAACGCCACGGTCCGATCTGCCTCCGGGTCCCAGCCACCGACCGTCTGAAAGTCCTGGATCCAGCCGAGTAAGCGTCCTAGGATCATCCATGGCATGAAGGCGTGGGTCTCCTTGGGGCATCACCCCTAACTTGGGACGCCACTAGACAAGGAGCGCAGCCTAGCCCGACTACACGCTGTGCCGGAACGACCCGGGCGCGTGAGATGGAGGACGTGATCAAGGACGCAGATACGGCAATGGGGAGGACCGACCCAGTGCCATCTGCACGTCCTTGAAGGCCGTACGGGGGCCTTGGGAAGCCGCATTGAGGATGGCCGAGAAGGCTGCTTGCAGGGCGGCACACCAAGAGGGGATCACAGCTCCACAAAGGCCGGCCTCCAAGCTCAGTGCGTCGCCACCATAATGGATGGTCAGAGGCAGTGCCGGTCCAGGAAATGGGGGGCAAGCCCGTGCCGGCTGAGGCTGTCCAAGATGACCACGTTGTGTGTCTCCAAGTCCATTGCTTTGCGTCTTCTGGGCGGCTTCTGGTTGTCCTTGAGGTACACATCAAGGACCCGGTATGGACTTTGTCTGCGACGGGTGGCGATGGTGGACTTCACCTCGGGGGCCAGGAGGAGGTCCCACGACAGCCATTGGCCTAGGATGACGTCCGAGGACACCTGGAAGACCCAGGCATCGGGCCCCAATTGGTGACGCGGTACCATTCCGCCGGTGGGTTGTTGACGAGGCACTGGTTCACGGGATGTGCTGTCTGGGGGGAGAAGTGGTCAGTGAAAGGTAGGATGGGCACCGCATGCCTCTTGTGCAGGAGGACGGTGGTGAGTATGACGTCGCAGAGGAGGCGACGCAGGCTTGCAGGACGCAGTCCCCTGTGCTGAAGGGCATCCCGATCCGGCGGGGAGATGGCCCCAAGACGTCCAACAGTATTGGTAACAAGGGCCTCGTGGGCCGGGGAGCCATCCACGGCAAGCAGGAAGGGCTCGTCGCCCCAGAGGACGAGGACTCCCCAGGCAGTGAGCGTACAGTGGCGCCAGGCATGACACCTCTGGGAGAGCCGGGCTGCAAGCCACCGATGGTAGTGGGCGCGGAAGAGCGGGTCAAGTGGGCAGGACAGGATGTGGTCGCCAGGGGCAGGGAGGAGGCAGAGGCGGCACGGTGTGTCCCTGGGGGGGAACAGGGAAAGGGGTAGGCGGGTAACTGTGAGGTGGTGTCCCCACGAGAGGAGGCCATGACTGACAGTGATGATGTACTCACCGAGTGCAGGGTGGCGTTGTGGAGGGGGGGACTTGGCATAGGTGCGGTGGCAGACGAGTAGGGGTAAGGCAGGAGGGGGGCCGGGGCATGGTTATCGTGGTGGCCTGAGTGCTCACGGGGGTCCGGTCGCTCATTGCGATAGGCACTTCGGCGCCTCGCCAGCGGGCTATTGTGCCGATACCCAAGGCTACGGCGGCGGAGAGGGGACCTATCCGGGCGGCGTGGGCTGTACTGCCTCTGGTGCTTGGCCTCTGGTTCCCCGTCAGAGTCCGAGGCCGCGGTGAGGTGTGCCTCGTCCTCCGGGTCCTGCCTACGGCGGTGCTTCTGTCCCCGCCCTCCACGGTGGGCCTTGCGGGCGGGGTATTCGCTATCGGGGTCAGGGGCCCATGGGGTGTAGGGCTGCTGCTTGGACTCCGCCCAGGATATCTTCCAGCCTCGGGCAATGTGGTGCCGGGTCAGCTTCATACCCTTGTCGCAGTCGACGGGCTTGACGCCCACGATGGTGAACTTCGCCGTGTGGTGGAGCTGCGCGTCTGAGATGCACGCGAGCATGGCACCGAACTTGTCGCGGAGGATGCGTCCCAGCAGCCCCGCGTCCACCTCCCCCGCCGGGGGGTCATCGATCTCCTGCCACCCCACCCAGGGCGCCTTGGAGAAGACTTGGGGGTCCACCTTCTCGTACGTGTACCCCTTCTTGGCCGCACCCTCTGCTTGGTTGATAGCCTGGGCTTCGGCCGGGGAGGCGGCAGGGCTGCCCACGATTTGCTAGACCGGGGGAGGGCTGGCGAGGAGGGTGCAGAGGACTTCCGCAATGCCAGGCACGCTCGGCGCGTGGCTGCGGACCCATGCCCATTGTTCCCGGATCGGGGACTGCGGGAGGGAGCTGACGCTCGCACCGTAGTGGCGGAACCGCTGGAGGTGGAATGTGTGGGCGGCTTCGTCCTCGCACCCTCATGGGATCGTGGGGATCCAATCCCGAAGGGAGGCCAATGCGGCGTCGGTGGGGGAGCGTGCCGCTGACGGTGGCTGGAGAGGGGCACCCGGGGCCCGGAGTGGGGCAGCTGCCCGGGGTTGGGGAATCGGGGCCGGGACAGCAAAGGATATGTTGAGCATTCGTGGGGGCTTCGGGGCTAGCCACAGCCTGCCTAAGCACACCAGCCAGGTCATCAAGGTCGGGCATGTGGGGCGAGGTGAGGACAGTGGCGGCGAGGATGACCGGCACGAGGGTCAAGAACTGAGGGGATCCGGGGGGCGGTAGCTCGAATGAGGCCGGCACCAAAATGCGCACGGCGTTGGCGAACACAGGTGGCGTGGATTGGAGGCCACGGAGCCTGGTGGCGATGGACAGGAGGGGGGGCAAGGATCGGATGAAGCCGTTTAGCTTAACAGCCTCAGCCTGCCGCTGTGCAGCGGCGGACCGCTGGACTTGCTGCAGGGCGTTGTCCCGTTTAGTGCGGATTATGTCCAGGTCACACTTGAGGGACGCAAGTCATCTTGCGCAAGGCGCAGCACCTGCTACTGGGCATCATACCGGTCACGTAGCCGAGCATAGTCGGTGGAGTAGGCGGACACATCAAGGTCCGGGACAAAGGGCTCACCTGACTGTGAGGGGCTGGGGGGGGGGGGGCGGACCCGGCGGCGCGGGTAGGTGACCTAGGCGGCGTGGGTCAGTGGCAGTTGGCTTGACCTGCGATGCGGGCTCGGGGATGGTGAAGGAAAGCCTCAGCGGCTCGGGTAACAGTGACGTGGGCGACCAATCATGACTCGCGGGAGTGGCGTCGTCGCTGGAGCGGTACAGCGCTAATGGCGGGGTGAATGCGGCTAATGCAAACAGGGACCCCACTGGGCTGGGGGCGGGCTGCCCCTTGGCGAGGTAGGGCGCGTGGCTGGGCGGGGGGGGGGGGGGGGCAGGCTGTGTCTTGGATGCTGGCTTGCAGGAGGACGATGGTGGGGGTTGTGGCCCATGAGTGTTCCCCCGCCTGCACGATCTGGTGCAGCAGCTCCACGCTGCCGACCGGGAGGACCGAGCACTCCAGCAGCGGGCGCAGCTGGTCACGGGGCCACATGCCCTTGTTGATCATGGCAGGGGGGCTGGCGACCAGGGCCGGCGTTAACTGCCCCGAGAGGCAGATGGAGGAGGCCCGCGATAGGAGGCCGAACTTCAGCGGGATGAGTTCCGCTGTCGGGATCTGGGCTGCTTTCAGGACCGCGTGCACGTCATCGGGCAGTGCCCAGAAAGCTGCAACCACGTCGCGGGTCCGAAGGCGGTCCCATGTCGGCCTGAGCCGGGGGGGCAGGAACTGGCTGATGGGCTTGTGAAGCTTGTAAGAGACCTTCTGACTCTGAATCTCCGGGGCCACGTTGGTGTCGGTGGGCCGGGCCTTCTCGCGGGTTGTGTAGAGGCCCCGGAACACCGGGTGCCGGAGGCGGGCTCCGGAGATAGGGACGTGCCCGGGGCTCCACCGCGTGACCAGGGCAACGGTGAGGGCATCCGGGTCCTTGGAAACATTTTCAAAAAGAGGGCCGCCTTGCGCAAGCGCCAGGGGAACATGCTCGATAACTTTCACCTCCGACGGGCTCGTGGCGACCAGAACGGTGGCCGTGAGCACGAGCCCCCTTGGCGTCCATGCCCCTGTTACGGCGGGGACAGCCTGCGTGGTACCGTCTGCTGCTGTCCAACGCAGGGCATCACACAGGTCGGACACGGCGGGGTCGGGGGCCCGGACAGCCTCATCCGCCGCTTCCAGCGCGTCATCCTTCAGCATGTCCAGATCCCGTAGGAGCCGATTAGTGTCATCGGATCGAGCGGTATTCATCATGAACACGGGGAACGGTCCCGGCGGAGGGCGCTGCCTCGACCAGTGTCGGGAGCAGGGGAGGGGGAGTCTTGGGACAGTGTTGAGCGGTCAAACATGGTTAGCTGCAACGAAAAGGGAGCGGGTGGTATGTGCCCGCGAGACATCGGGAAGGGGGCACGGCATAGGGGCACGGGGGGTACGGGAGCAACGTGAGCAGTAGTGGCAGCACCCAGCGGTGTGGGCGCGAAAGAAGAACATAGGGTGGCACAAGCGTGGCCATGGTGTGATGAAAGAAAAATCATGGCGTGAGAGCGCAGAGCAACGCGGGACCGCCTCACGGAGCTGGTCGGCGGAGGGGGGTCCCAGTTCTCACGAGGGAGCGCCGCGCCGGTGCGCGGGGGTGCACCCCATCGGGCGTATAAGCGAGCGGGGCCCATCGATGGGGCGACGCGGTAAACGGCTCACGATATCCTTGCACAAGGCGTCACGTAGAGGGGCGGATGCGTTGAATGCAGTCCCCGTCCAAACTATCCGCGTCGCGGCCCGGAAGACTACCACGGCGAGGTCGACACCTTGCCAGAGCTGGTTGTAGGACGACGCGCCCACTGTGAATAGGAGGGGACTGCGCAAAGGGGAGGGACGCACCTGGAATGCGGCACTGAGCCCTTGGAGACACGGCTACGAGTAGAGAGAAGGCACCATGCGGGTGGAGTAGAGTTGGGATAGGGGCCACAATGGCAGGAGAGGAGTCATGCGGTGGCACGACAAACACGACGCATCACGTCTGACTTCGAGGTTGGCGTTGCGTGTGGGTGATCCGTCCTACAGCTACCATCTTGAGGGCTTTTAGACCAGTGCCAGGTCACCACAGGTAGGTAGGTAAGTAGGTAGGTAGGTAGGAGGAGGAGGAGGAGGAGGAGGAGGAGCGCCTGCCGTGGTCCCACGTACGGTGAGCCGTGGCGTCGTCCCCCGGGGGCCCCACGCAGGCACAGCCGAGGGAGTCCTCCGTCTTACCTCTGCTAGAGTAAGACGAATCTCGTCGCACACCTGAGAACGCTCCTCCCAGCAGGCCGTCTGGGTCTCAGCGTCGGCGTACGACAACGCTACGGTCCGATCTGCTCTCCGGTCCCGGCCACCGACCGCCCCGAACTGTCCTGGATCCACCCGAGGCAGCGTCCCAAGATCAACGTGAGCGGAAGATGTGGGTCTCCCGGGGCATCACCCCCGACTTAAGACGTCGCCAGACAAGGAGCGCGATCTGGCTCGACTGCGCGCTGTACCGGAACGACCCGGGCGCGTGAGGACGAGGACGGGTCACGGACATAGATAAGGCCACGGGGCGGGCCGACCCAGTGCCATCTGCACGTCCTTGAAGGCCGTACGGCGGCCTTGGGAAGCCGCATTGAGGATGGCCGAGAAAGCTGAGTGCAGCGCGGCACACCAAGAGGGGATCACATCTCCACAGAGGCCGGCCTCCAGGCTCCGTCCATTGCCACCGTAATGGATGGCCAAGAGGCGGCGCCGGTCCGGGAAATGGGGGGCAAGCCCGTGCCGGCCGAGGCCGTCCAAGACGATCACGTCAGGGGCTTCCGGGTCAACGTCTTGCCATATGCCGGGCGGCATCTGGTTGCTTTCGAGGTACACGTACATGACTCGGTATGGGCTCCGCTTGCTACGGGTGGCGATGGTGAACTTCACCTTGCGGGCTAGGAGGAGGTCTCCTGACAGCCATAGGCCTAGGATGACGTCCCACGCTGGCCACATGGATGACCCAGGCGTCGGGGTCCAGTTGGCGACGTGATACCATTCCGGCGGAGGGTCGTTGGCGAGGGACTGGTTCATGGGGACCCCCGTCAGGGGGGAGAAGTGGTCTGCAAGAGGCAGGATGGGCACCGCATGCCTCTTGTGCACGAGGACGGTAGTGAGTATGACGTCACAGAGGAGGCAACGGAGGTTTGCACGACATAGACCCCTGTGTTGGAGGGCATCTCTGTGCGGCGGGGACACGGCCCCAAGACGCCCAACGGTGTAGGTGGTGAGGGTGTCGTGGACCGGGGAGGCATCCACGGCAAGCAGGAAGGGCTCGTCGCCCCAGAGGACGAGGACTCCCCAGGCAGTGGGTGTGCAGTGGCGCCAGGCATGGCACCTCTGGGAGAGCCCGGCCGCGAGCCACTGATGGTAGTGGGCGTGAAGGAGCGGGTCGAGTGGGCAGGAGAGGACGTGGTCGCCAGGGGCAGGCAGGAGATAGAGGGGGCAGGGCGTGTCCCTGGGGGGGAACGAGGGAAAGGCGAATGACGGTGACCGTGAGGTGGTCCCCCCACGTGAGGAGTCCCTGACAAACGGCGGTGGCGTATTCACCGAGGGCAGGGCGGCGCTGAGGAGGAGGGGTCTTGGCATAGGCATGGTGGGAGGCGAGCAGGGCGCGCCGTGCGTGGGGGAGGGCGTCGTGGACTTGGAGGCCTGCGTGTGAGAAGCAAACGCGGGGATCCCGCAGAGGACTGAGTCATCCCACCGTAGCCGGGCAGTTGACAGCGGCCTGCCCTGCCGCCGCGTCAGCCTGGTCTAGTAGGGCAGGGGGGGGGGGGGGAATGCAAATTGAGATTGCAAAAAATGCGATGCAACAAAATGCAAATAAATGCAAATAAATTCAAAAAATGCAAAAAAAATGCAACCCCACAACCGATGTACATACGGAGCAATTCCACAACCGCTTTTCCGCAACAATGGATGTTGAAGGTCCTTCCAAGTCACTATCACACTAGATTGAACCTGCCCTCAATATCTCCAATAAACATGAGCATATTTGTAATGTGCCGCGTTGCATTTGGCAAGCCACTCCACTCCTGCAAAAGTTACAGGAACATAAATCAAGAAGCAGGCAAGCTTTGCCAACTCACCTCCACGGTTGGCCCCAAAAGCAGCCAAAGCCGTCGGGGTGTTAATGGCATTGTTCTTCACCCTACAACATTGATGCCACTGAGTCCGAAAGGACTCGTTGCTTGTCGACCTCACCATCAGTCAGCTCACGGGTATCGTCAACATCAGCAGCAGCAACATTTGCAACACCACGTGACACAAATTTGCCCATGGATTCTGACATTAAAAGGAAACTGAAGGCAAAACATATGCAAAAAAATGCAAAAAAAATGCAAAATATGCAAAAAAAAACCATTGGCTCCTGGATATGCAAAAAAATGCAAAAAAAATGCATTTGCATTCCCCCCCCCCCTGAGTAGGGGATCGAGCCAGGTGCCGGTGATGTGGGAGTAGAGGTGGCGGGGGGGAGCGTGGCCACTGGCCATAGCACGGCGCTCGCGGATTAGGTCCCCTTGCAACGAGTCGTCTGGTTCCCGTCGCCCTTCTTGGGCCATGATGTATCCTTTGCAATCAGCAAAGTGCCATGAGCTGCACCGGAACCCGAAGGTGGGGTCGGCCGAGGGGCCCCGGGCGGTAAGGGCCACCCACGCAGTGTACAGCTCCGCCGTGTAGGCATTGTCCAGCCATATGGGGATAGTGACAGGGTATACCTGGTACCGGAGAGTGACGGGGAAGAATACTGCCACGGCCCCACCACAGCGCCGGGTCCGTGGGCACCATGACGCATCATGGAGGATGCCATAGTTGTCTGGGAGCCAGGACAACGTGGGAATGGCCGCAGTCACCGCGTGGTAACGGCCAACTGGGGGGGGGGGGGGGCGTGCCAATAGGGGGGGTAGGATGTGAGGACACCCGAGGCCAGCCCCCGCGGTGTGCATCCTCCGCGCTCCGGTGGCCCGCAATCATCCATGCGTGGGTGTCCTGGACCTCAAGCCCGGGGGATGATAGGGCCATCTCGTGAGGAGCGTGGTCCGGCAGATGCTCGGTTGAGGGTAAATGGATGGAGATGTCGCACTGGTGGCATAGGGCAACAAATAGGTCGTGGTCCGTGGGGTGGGCAGCACACCGGAGCCCGAGCTCTTAAGTGAGGCAGGGTTGCGAGGGGTGGAAGCGCCATAGGGCAGTCAGGAGCCCGTGGTGCGTGGACCGACGGACCAGGGGGTTGGGGTGGTTCAGGTGTCGGATGTAGACGGTGAGGAAGTTGGCGAACCCGACCACTGGAGCTGTGGGGACACCAATGCCCCCTTCGGGAATGTCGCGGAGGAACTGGGCAGAGGCTGACAGGGCCTAGCCAGCAGTGGCGTGCAAGGCCAAGGCGGCCATGGCGTCCAGCACACGCATGGCTCCATAGGAGAGGGGGCGGAGACTGGTAAACCAGCTCACCGTCCCGTGGCACTTGGCGACGAACATGGCGAGGGGGTAGTGGGACGGTAGTCTAGGGGCTCGGAGCGCCCTGCACGCGGATCTGCTGCCAGAAAACAAACGCCTGGAGTCGACGGGGTGGAAGAGGTGGAGGAGGGCGTGGCGGCCAAGGACGCGGACTTAGTCCTGGCGAGTGGCGCATCGTACTGAGTGGCCGTTCAGGTATACCGTGTCCCTGAGGAAGTGGATTCTGCCATCGCGCATCTCCGTGCCGACCAGGACCGTCTTGGTTGGGTGTGAGTGGAGGTTGGTGAGACAGCCCGCCCGCTCAATACCGCGGGTGAGGGTGCAGAGGTGGCCACGGTCGCCGGGCAGCCACTGGGTATCATCCATCAGGAGGACCCGGTTCAGCGGTCCCGCGGGGGTTTCAGCGGGAGGGACGTGGTGACAAGCTTCGCGTCCTCGGACCTCGCCATATATGCAGTACTTCATGCCAGAAACAAGGCATCCCTGCCCCGTGCCGGCACCCAGGTAGATGGAGGACGGGGACCGGCCGTCATCTCCTCCCGTCTGTACTTCCAGGGCGCGGTCGTGGTGCTGCAGGGTTGTGGCGTCGGCCGCGGAGACCCCGGCTGCGGTCAGAACGGCGTACTCGGTGGTGTGGTTGATGGAGCCGTACCCGTGACGGACGTCGTCCGACAGGACCCACGCCTCGAGGCGCTGCCTCCAGCGGTCCCACCACACGTCGTGGAGGACGAGAGGAGCTCCATGGAGTGGCAGTGGGGGGACATCCCGAACTGGTAGGGTGGCAACATGCCGCCCGCCACTAGGCGGGGCTGGTAGTGGTCTTTGACTAGGGCGGCCTGAGCTTCCACACCGTGGCTAGATTCGTGAGCGGCCTACCGTTGGCGATGGGGCCGTGTGGCATCTTCTTCGGGAGGTTGATGAAATCCGCGGAGTGCGCCTGGGGCAAGGGCGCCCCACCGAGAATGTCGTTGACCAAATTCGTGACGACCGCAAGCTGGGCGTCGTCCAACTGCCCGAACAGCCGGTATTCCAGCAGATCGTGGTACGGCACGGTGGCCGCGGCTCGGTGGATGATGGCACGCAGGTTGGTGATAGTGGCGCGGGGCGGCGGGCCACGCGGGGCACTCGCCCATCCCGTAATGGCTTGGACGTGGGCGAGGGAGAGCGCCTCGAGGGGAGCCAGGTGCCGCTGACGCAATTGGTCAAGCGCAACCGCAGCTTGTTGGTGGAGCTGTACCGGGACCCCCACAACGTAGACGGGATCCACTGGGGGCATGCAGCGGGCCCCTAACGTGCGGCGGTAGTCCACTTTGGTGGGCTGCCCGGGGGCATTGGGTAGGGGCGCCAAACCCACATCTTTCTCGAGGAGGATAACATCCCACACTGCTGGGATCTGTTCCTTGAGGCGGGCTACCTCCATGAGGTGAGGGGATTGGGATGCCCAGTCCGGGTGCGCAACGGTGTAGCGCCGCAGGTTGGCGACGTGGACCCGGACAGCCGATGGCACAGGCTGGCTGGGGGCAGGGGGCCCGTAGGCTGCCGTGGCAGCGGCGTAGAGCGCTGTGGTCACCGCGACGTAGCGTGGCGGCGCATCGGGGTCGCCTGGGGGCGGCGAGGGGAGCTCGGCCCGGAAAGTGTCGTTGAGGGCGCGGAGTTGGCTTGCAAGGGGTTCCCGGGGGATGGGGAAACGGCCTCTCTCCGGCGGGCACACGAGTTGGGGGGCAGGGGGGGGGGTCATGGAGGGTGGTCAGCACGGGCAGATGGTCGGACGGGAAGCTGGAGTCGGAGCGCACCTCCGTGGTGTGGGCAGCTTCTGAGGGGGTCCGGAGGAAGGTGTGGCCTAGGGCACCTACGAAGCCTTGCGGGCTCACACACGTGGGGGCCTCCGCAAGGGGGTGCAAGCGGCACAACCCCAGGCGCGCGAGCGTGGGCAGGACAAGGCCGCAGAGCGGGGCGGGGCACACTGGGAGGTGTGGGACCCAACGGCAGTTGGCGTTCAGGTCCCCCGTCAGGACAACGACCCTGGGCGGGTGGAGGAGGAGATAGGGGTATACCCAGTCCAGGACCTCCTGGAGGGTGTCGAGGTCTCCATCGGCCGGGAAATATACGTTGGCGTGGCAGTGGGTCACGCCCACCACGGTGAAGTGCGTGACGAGAGCGCGCCTCGAGGGGTGGGCGCTGTGGCTGGTGACGGTCAGGTCTGGAGCCCTGTAGAGTAGCGTGGCACACCCCCCGGCCACCTTCGCGGGGGCCTGAATGGTGTGGTAGAGGGGGTGCACCCTTTGGACGACCAGGGGACCAGCTTCTTGAACGTGCAGGGTCAGTGGGTACTAGTATTCACGTACCAGCACGTCCAAGGCACGTAGCTTGGGCCGCAGCGACAACTGAACGTTTAGGGTTACGATGTCCGGGCGAGACGGCGGGCGGTCGGGAGGAGGGGCAGCGGAGGAGGGGTGGGTGGCGGGGGGGTGCTGGGACAGTTTGCGGGCCACGGCCGCAGGGAGGGCGCGAGGAAGGCCCCGGACCCACTCACGCAGGTGTCGGGGGTGATATGTGGCCAGCACCAGGACACTGGCTCGGGTGAGGCCGGTGGCCGCGATAGAGACGCGGTTGTGCAGGGACGGTGGGAGGACAACATGATGGTGTTCGGGTAGGATGAGGGAAGCCGGGGGCATGCCTTTGCGGGAGAATTGTATCTGGTGAGATCCAGACACCTGCACGCAGTGCACGGCGCCCACCAGTGACAGGTGTCGCGGGGCCATGAGTCCGTCCCGCTGCACGCCCGGTAGTAGTGTACCCCTGCCGGCAGGTGTAGGCACATGTGGAGGGCGTAAGGAGGCAGGACGAACTAGGCTGTGCCCGGGGCCAGCACTGGCACCAAGCCCCATTCTGTGGAGGGGGAGCTGGGGGTGTACGCACCTAGGTGTAGGTCCCTTAGCCGGGGGACGCCATCGAGGTGGGAATGGTGGAGCTGCAAGACGGCGTAAGGGGTGTCTTCGTTGCGCCCCGCCGGCTCTTGCTCTAGCGGTCCCTCGGATGCCGACCGAAGTATGGTTGGTAGCGGTGCGGGTTGGCTAGGGGGCTCCAGGGCGGGAGAGCGTAAGGGTTGTGTGCCATGGCCACGCGGGGGCTGTGGGGGTCCCCCGAGTACGGGTAGGGTTGGAGGGGGGCTGCAGCATAGGGATCATGGCGGCTTGGGTGCTCACGGGGGTCCAAGTGCTCGTCGTGGTAGGCATTGCGACGCCTCAGCGGCGGGCTATCATGGCGATGCCCAGGGCTGCGGCAGCGGGACGGGGACCTGTCCGAGCGGCGCGGGCTGTACCGCCGCTGGTGCTTGGCCTCTAGTTCTCCTTCCGAGTCCGAGGTCGCCTTGAGGTCTACTTGCTCCTCCGGGCCATGCTGGCGGCGGTGCTTCTGTCCTCGTCCTCCAAGGTGGGCTTTGCGGGCGGGGTATTCCGTGTCGAGGTCCGGGGCCCATGGGGTGTAGGGCTGCTTCTTGGACTCCGCTAAGGAGACTTGCCAGCCTCGGGCGGTGTGGTGCCGGGTTTGCTTCATGCCCTTGTCGTAGTCAACGGGCTTGACGCCAACGATGGTGAACTTCGCCTTGTGGTTGAGCTGCGCGTCAGAGATAGACGAGAGTCCAGCACCAAACTTGTCGCGGAGGATGCCTCCCAGCAGCCGTGCGTCCACTTCCCCCGATGGGGGGTCGTCCACCTCCTGCCATCCCACCTAGAGTGCAATGGAGAAGATCCGGGGGTCCACTTTCTGGGGCGTGTACCCCTCCTTCTTGGCCGCGCCCTCTGCCTGGTTGGCGGCTGCGGCTTCGGCTGGGGAGGCGGCTGGACTGTGCACGACTCGCTGGACAGGGGGACGGCTGGGGAGGAAGGTGCACAGGACGTTTGCGACGCCGGGCAGGCTCGGCGCATGGCTGCGGACCCAGGTCCACTCATCCCGAATCGGGGATTGCGGGAGGGAGCTGACGCTCGCGCCGTTGTGGCGGAATAGCTGGAGGTGGAAGGCGTGGGCAAATTCGTCTTCACATCCCCGTGGGATCTCGGGGATCCACTCCAGGAGGGAGGCCAGCGCGGCGTCGGTGTGGGAGGGCGTGGGCGACGGCGGCTGGAGAGGAGCGCCTGGGGCCCGGAGTGGGGCAGCCGCCCGGGGCGTGGGAACCGGGGCCGGGACGGCAAACGAAATTTCGGGTGCATCCACGGGGGCCTCCAGGATAGTCACGGGGGTGGGTGTAGCCACAGCCTGCCTAAGCACGGTAGCCAGGTCTTCAAGGTTAGGCGTCTGGGGCGAGGTGAGGACCGCAGCAGCGAGGATGACGGGCACGAGGGCCAGGAACTGTGGAGAGCCGGGCGGCGGTAGCTCAAACGAGGCTCGCACCGCACTGCGCACGGCGTTGGCGAATGCGGGTGGCGTGGACTGGAGGCCGCGGAGCCTGGTGGCAATGGACAGGAGGGGGGGCAAGGTCCTGATGAAGTTGTGTAGCTTAACGGCCTCGGCCTGCCGCTGTGCAGCGGCAGATCGCTGGACTTGCTGCAGGGCGTTGTCCCGTTCGGTGCGGATCATGTCCAGGTCACGCTTGAGGGACTCCAGGTCCCCTTGTGCTACGTTCAGCTCCTGCCGCAGGGCCTCATACGGATCACGCAGCTGGGTGTAGTCGGTCGAGTAAGCCGATACGTCCAGGTCCGGGACAAAGGGCTCCCGTGGTTGCGAGGGGCTGGGGGGGGCCGACCCAGCGGTCGGGGCAGGCGACTCCGGCGGCGTGGGGTCGGCGGCAGCTGGCTTGATCTGCTAGGCGGGTTCGGGGAGGGTGAAGGAGAGCCTTGGCTGCTCGGGTAGCAGCGATGAGGGCGATTGACCAAAACCTGCAGGGGCGGCCTCGTCTTGGGATCGGTACAGCGCTAATGGCGGGGTGAATGCAACTGATGCAAACAGGGTCCCAACGGCGCTGGGAGCACGCTGGCCCTTGGCGAGGTAGGGCGCGTGGCTGGGCGAGGGGAGGGGAGGGGGGCTGGCGGTGTCTCGGATGCCAGCCTGCAGGAGGGCGATGGTGGGGGCTGTGGCCCACGAGTGCTCCCCGGCCTGCTCGATCTGGTGCAGCAGCACCACGCTGCGGACCGGCAGGACCGAGCACTCCAGCAGCGGCCGCAGCTGGTCAGGGGCCCACATGCCCTTGTTGGCGAGGGCAGGTGGGCTGGCGACCGGGGCCGACGTGTACAGCCCACAGAGGCAGATGGAGGAGGCCCATGCCAGGAGGCTGAATTTCTGCGGGATGAATTCCGCCGTCGGGATCTGGGCTGCTTGCAGAACTGCATGCACGTCATTGGGCAGCGCCCAACAGGCCGCCACCACGTCGCGGGTCCGAAGGCGGTCCCATGACGGCCTGAGGTGGGGGGCCAGGAACTGGCTGATGGGCTTGTGAATCTTGTGGGAGACCTTCTAACTTTGGATTTTTGGGGGCAAGTCGGCTTTGATGGCCGGGGCCTTTTCACGGGCCGTGTAGAGGCCCCGGAACACAAGGTGGCGGAGGCGGGCCGCGGAGATGGGAGCGTGCCCGGGGCTCCATCGCGTGACCACGGCGGCAGTGAGAGTGTCGGGGTCCTTGGAAACATTTTCAAGAAGAGGGCCGCCTTGCGCAAGCGACAGGGGGACATGTTCGACAACTTTCACGTCCAACGGGCTCGTGGCGACCGTAACGGTGGCCGTGAGCAGGAGCCCTCGTGGCGTCCATGCCCCTGTCACTGCGGTGATAGCGTGGATACCGCCGTCCGCGGCTGTCCACCGTAGGGCATCGCATAGGTCGGCTAGGGCGGGGTCGGGGCCCCGGATGGCCTCATCCGCCGCCTCCAGCGCGTCATCCTTCAGCATGTCCAGCTCCCGTAGGAGGCGATGGGTGTCGTCGGATTGGGCGATATCCATCACAAACAGGGGGACCGGTCCCCAGCGCAGGGCGCCGCCTCGACCGGTGTCGGGGGCAGGAGAGGGGGAGTCGTGGGACGGTGTTGAGCGGTCAGACATGGTTTGCTGTAACGAAAAGTGAGCGGGTGGCCTGCGGCCGCGAGGTGTTGGGAGGGGGTAGCATATAGGGGCGTAGAGGCTACGGGAGGAGCACGAGCAATAGCGGTAGCACCCACTGGGCTGGGCGCCGAAGAAAAACATAGGGTGCCACGAGCGTGGCCATGGGGTGACAAAACAAAGATCATGGCGCGAGAGCGCAAAGTAACGTGGGGTCGCCTGGCGGAGTGGGCCGGCGGATGGGGCTCCCAGGACTCACGAGGACGGGGGTGCGAGGGGAGCGCCGCGCCGGCGCGCGGGGCTGCAACCCATGGGGTGCGTAGGCGAGCGGGGCCCCATGGCGGGACAACGTGGTAAACGGTTCACGATACCCCTGCACAAGGCATCACGCAGAGCGGCGGATGCGTCGAATGCAGTCCCTGTCACAGCTCTCCGCGTAGCGGCCTGGAAGGCTGCCACGGCAAGGTCGACGTCTTGCCAGAGCTGATTGTAGGACGAAGCGCCCACTGTGAATAAGAGGGGGCTACGCAAGGGGGAGGGACGCACCTGGGGTGCGGCACTCAGCCCTTGGAGACACGGGAAAAGAGGGAGAGAGAGAGAGAGAGAGAGAGAGAGAGAGAGAGAGAGAGAGAGAGAGAGAGAGAGAGAGAGAGAGAGAGAGAGAGAGAGAGAGAGAGAGAGAGAGAGAGAGAGAGAATGCACCATACGGGTGGAGTAGAGCGGAGAAGGGGGCCACAATGGCAAGAGATGAGTCACGCGGTGGCACGACTAACACGACGTATCACGACTGGCTTCGAGCGTGGCAGTGCGTGCAAGCGATCCGTCCTATAGCTACCATCCTGAGGGTTTTTAGACTGGTGCCAGGTCACCAGGTAGGTAGGTAGGTAGGTAGGTAGGTAGGTAGGTAGGTAGGTAGGTAGGTAGGTAGGTAGGTAGGTAGGTAGGTAGGTAGGCAGGTAGGTAGGTGGGCAAGTGGGTAGGTAGGTAGGTAGCGATGTAGGTTGGTAGGTAGGTTGGTAGGTAGGTAGGTACGTAGGTAGGTAGGTAGGTAGGTAGGTAGGTAGGTAGGTAGGCAGGTAGGTAGGTGGGCAAGTGGGTAGGTAGGTAGGTAGCGATGTAGGTCGGTAGGTAGGTAGGTAGGTAGGTAGGTTGGTAGGTAGGTAGGTACGTAGGTAGGTGGGCAGGTGGGTAGGTATGAATATATGTTTATGCATTCATAAATAGATTCAGCAGTCCTCATCCTTGAGCCTGTGCCTATGTACGTACACGCAAACCACACCTCCTCCATGCTGTGTGTTGTCAAGATAATGGAGTGGTGTTGTTTCAGCAGTTGAATCAGCTTCCACACTTCCCTCCGATGGACTGGGTCAAGCCCTGTCGTAGGCTCATCCTGAGGACAGCGACAGAGACGAAGGATAACACACCCCAAGAGCCCATGCTACATACACGGAGCCACCACAACATGGCAGGGACGTCTGGGTTCGTTCAACCACAGCAGCACGCATCTCCTCACTCGGCATATCAAACGGGATGTTATTACCCTGCTTCGGCAATGGATTCGGGACCCGCAAAAATGCATGTGGAATACAAAGAGGTTCTGTGCAAATTGGAAACGGAAACAGCGGATCGTTCACGCCAGAGCTCATAATCCAATCTGTCTATATCAACCACCAACCGTGCAAGCTCTGCAATTTGAAGGCCGCTGCCCGCACAGCACAGTCTCTGCAACAACCCAAGTGCGAATTTACCGGCTCTGAAACTGATATCTTGTGCCACAGCGTCCTACGAAATGGAACGATTCAGAACATGTTTCTGGTTATGAAAAATTCCCTCAGGGGGGGGAGGTTTGGGGGGGTGGGGGGGCTAAGTCGAAAGGGGCATTGGAGGGAGATCTTGTGGCAAAGGTTTGTGGGTGCGAATCGAATATCTGTCTCACTGCTCACCACTGCGGCTTGTTTCCTCTGGGCTCTCGTTTCCAACTGCAGCCTGGGCTGCAGACCTTTCCCCTTTGGCAGGTGGACGGGTGCGACATATTGAAGTTGAGCTAAGCAAAAATATCGGCGGAACCTTTGGCGGATGGATGGGAGGGGGTGCCATAAAGGCTCAGTAAATGCGCCGATTGGTACCCCCCGGTGTACGCCCCCGTTTGGGTTTTGATCAGGAAATGGTCTGCATTGCTTGTCCCAAGCGACTGAGGAAAGGTGGTTTTTGGTCTGTGAGAGCAGCACAGGTGTCCCTCTGCTCACATGTGCTGCGTGTGCCCCGTGGCGTCCCTCCCATGCCCGGCATGCTTCACACACACCCAGCAGGTCCATACTCCACGCTGCCGCACTATGCTTGGGCCTGGGAGTTGCCATAAAGGCTCAGTCAGTGTGCCGGTTGGTACTTCCGGGTGTACGCACTGGTGTGGGTTTTGATCAGCAAATGGGAGTGGGACAGTCGCCCCTCTGCTCACACGTGTGCTTCACACTGGAGCCGGCAATGCTGCACACGAAGTGTTCCCCCGCTTGTGTCCTTTGGCCTCTGGTTTACAAGTGCGACGTGGGCTTGCAACCGTACCCCATTGATCATCGCCTGCCCCTCCATCGGTAGCAGGGGGAGGGGGCGGGGGGTTGGGGGGGTTGGCAGTTTCCCGACGCACGTCAGCATGCCATACCATGAACAGCACGGACGGGTTGCCCAAAGCGGAGATGGCGACAGACAGACGCCGCTTCATGCCGCCGCTGTACGACTGCACAGTGTTGTGGCGCACGTCCATCAGGCCGGTCATGCTGAGCTTCTGGGCGATCTCTTCGGCGGCCTGATGTGGTCTGAGCCCCTTCAGGACCTGCAATCCGTGGATGGGGCCAAATCAGTAGCCTCTTGGTGCCAGAAATACAAAATAGAGGCTGCAGCCAGGGAGATAGAGGCTGGCTTCAAATCAGAGGTGAAAACGAGGCCGTCCGAGGCGCCCGGGTGTCCTCGGCGACCCCGGTTCGCTGGCACCCCCGTACCCTCCCCAATGGGACTTCCTTGGCAGCGCCAGTGGGCCGTCCCACGGCTGCCCTCCTTCCCTCCACCCTCCCCCGGGAGCGCCAGTGGGCGATCCCACGGCTGCGCTCCACCTTCCCCCCTCTCCTGCGGCGCCTGTGGGCGATCCCACGGCTGCAATCCACCCCCCCCCTCCCCAAGCAGCGCCTGTGGGCGATCCCACGGCTGCACTCCTTCCCCCTCTCCCCCCCTGCAGCGCCGGTGGGCGATCCCACGGCTGCACTCCCCCCTCCCCCCCACAACCCGCCCCATTACGCCGCCGGCCGAGTGGCCGAGCGGTCAACCCCATGAACTGCTGAGTGGCAGTCGCGGGTTCGAATCCCTTCCTTCCCCTCGTGCCCCCAACACAAGAAATGCAGTATAGGTAGCTGTTCTACACGCAACTGTATTTTGCCTGCTAGTATTACCTACCTACCTACCAGTGCAATAGTGTATATTGTATTGCCAGTACTGTATCTCCGTGACCCCTCCCCTCCTGCCCCCCGCTGCACATCTGCAGGTGCTTCAACTCACAGAACCAGGGGAGCGGGAGCCCCGACGGTGCCCCGCACAGGTGGACCTCCCTCCCCCCTACCCCTGCCCCGGTCCCCACATCACCACGAGTGCGCAACACGAGCGCACAGCGAGTTCCGCCACACTCGGTATGAGTCCGTCAACACTAGAGGAGGAGGCGTGTGCCCCGCCCGCCGGCTGCATGGCCGTTGGGTGAGTGAGGTGCGCCGGAGCCGAGCTTCCCCAGGGCGGCAATCCGTGGGCCCTTAAGGCCCTCTTCGGAACGGGAAGGTTAGCCCAAAGCCCAAAGCCCTCCCCAATGGGATGCTTCAACATGACCTGCACATCTGACACTTGGACTGCACATCCATGTTGCTGAGTTTGTTGTTCAAGCCTCATCTGAAAATAAGAACTGCCTCTCATCAGCACTCAAATTATCTGAATCCTGGGTTTTGTTTGTTGACCGCATCGGAAACCTTGGCTCTTACGACGTGACCAGATGCCAAAACCAGATGCGGCGATCGCAAACTGTTGTCAAACACAGCCACTGCTCACAAAATGCCACTGCTTTAGGAGGTCCCTGGCCTCATCCCAAATGGCAAAGCTCTGGCCGCTTAATGGTGGGGTGTGCACCACCTGACAAGCACAGAAAACAGGTGCCAGAGGAGTCTGCGTGGCAAATTTGAGTGAGGTGAGTTGGCTTGCCGCCTATCACCGCCTGTGTTTGCACTTGAGACCCCACTGTGTGTTGACTGATTGGCAGGCAGCAAAGTTCATACCGCGAACAATTCCAAGTGCTCCAAAGCTGTCAAATCGTCCCATAATATATCGTGTTGAGCACAGAGCCCTAAATGATCCAGACATGGGCATTGGGACGTGCCTGGGTGTGCAGCGACGGATCAGAAATGCTGACCCAGGCAACCCTGCATTCTCCCGGAGTAGGTCCCCGTAAACAGCCTCCACTGTTGCCTAGCCTTGATACAACGAGCAGCAGCAGCAGCAGCAGGCAGCTGGTAAACCCCACCCTCGGGGCAACGAATCGTTCCGTCCAATCCATTCTGTTCTGAAAACCGCCAGGCCCTGAATCCCCAACCGCTTTCCCCACCCCTGAGTGACCCCTTTCGCAATCGCTTTTGCTGCCCCTTTCCGCACCCCTCCCACTCAAGCGCATTCCTGGCGGAGGGCATCAAGATGGGCGGGATGGCGAGAGGGGTGGCAACTCGCTGGTGAAAGCTACTGCAACTGAGGACTGTTGCCGGTTGTCCAACGGCACCTGATCATTGGCCGAGGTTGCCAAAGCCCCATCCCAGAGGGAGATATACGCACCGCGCGCACCACGTTGTGCACCGCGCGCGCACCGCGCTTACGTTTCTACCAACCCTTTGATGAGACGAAGGCGTTCCCGCCGGGCTTTTTGATTCACGCGGGCTGCCATGACAAAAAACAAATGAAAAAAACACTTTCAGGTCTGCACAACGGGAAGAACAAGAGGAGGAACCAGATGGAAAATAAATCTTTCAGATCTGCACAAGGGGAAGAACAAGGTGACTAACAGTGGACGCACAGACTCGCTACGAAAAACGCGCGTACTTCAGCGGAAAACGTTTTGTGCCTCTGATTTTTCATTTGTTCTCTATAGAGGGAGGGGCGAGGCACCCGTGGCAATTGTCCGCCATCGCGACAGCCATCGCAACCTGGCTTGGCGCCCTATCCCGCAGCCACGGCACACGGGCTCACCACAAGGAGGGGCAAATAGTGGTGAGGTGCAGAAAACAGCATAAGGGGAAAGAAAAGGTTGTACGCGCACGTGGAAAATGAATGCACCGCGCGCGCACCGCGTGGTGCACCGCGCGCACCGCGCTTACGTCTCCCTCCCAGGCTTGAGAGTGAACTTTTATTCGGCAGGGAGGCGTCCACCCTCATCTGATGGACAATACTGGTCGGCTCCGGTATACCAGACGAGACCGTATCGAGCGTCTGTCCCAAAAGCGTTGGTCCTTCTGCGCTGAGTTGGGTGCGCACAGGCGCAGCTTTCATGCTGACGAAAAACCTTTCCTCAAGAATTGTTGACCGGCGCTGAGATTGCCCTTGCAACAACCCGTCAAAGGGGAAGGGGAAAAGGAAGCAAGGGCAAAATAAAATATTCGGTGGGTTCTGAATGCAGTGAAACGGCACTGTAACGAAGCGTAACGTGAAATCAGCGGACTATACCGGGAAGGTCGCGGTGTGCAATGAGACTGTACCACGGGAAAGTAGCGGTAGCCATCAGCCGTAACCCTGGGAGTACTGGGAGCAGGCCCTTGAAAGGGAACGTAAGACCACGGACGAGGCGGACACACAACGGCATGAAACCGTGAGTACAGAGGGATGGTAATTGCCACAAACTCAATATTCATGCTGGATCAATGCACCTGTCTCTGTCTCTCTGGGATGGTAGACTGGTGCTCATTTGTGTCCGTTCCTGCCGTTTCACTGCCTCACTGCTGTCTGGCTGTGCTCAATGGCGATGCCCGTCCCGGGGCGAAACAAGCAGACGGCCATTGAGTTGACCAAACCTCTGAACTGACTTCACTTTGGAAGCGTCCGATACATTTCTCGATCATCCAAAACCCACCCGATGACAATCAATCCCAGAGCAGATGTCTTCTGCATGACCGGCAGCAAAAGAGGCTGCGAGTGTACGGGGGACACTGCCGTTGCTCTGGCCCTTGAAGGCGACGCGACCACCCTGGGCGCAGTGTGATAGTGCAACAAACAAATTTCTCAATAAACGAGAAAAGGGGGCAGGGGGGGGGGCTTACAATGAAAAAAATGGACGAAAGAGCGCAGCCCAAACGGCGATCCCTGGCCTCCGATTCAGGAGCGCATGGAGCAAATACCCGTGAGTTTCTGCACCAAATGCCGCGCATCCAAAATGTTGTGCCCGCAAATGAACGCATCCCCGCTGCAATGAAGGGCAGCAGTCATGTGGGCCAATCAGACCAGGCACCCAATTTCACACAGCGACTGTCGTAAGAACACGCAGCGTGCACAGTGTGGGACACTAATGGCCACTGCATCGGCTCAGCTTGACGCTTGCTTTTTTTTTTGGCTTTCACCATGAGTCTGAATGCTGTCTGAAGAACTCACAGGCCCCTTGCCCCTCTCCCCTGTGCAGAGGCTATGAGGCCTACAATGCAGAGGCAGTGGGGGCAGAGCCTTGTCCCCACCCTCTCTCCTACTCCCGTTCCCTCCCTTCCACTTCCTGGGGGCCCCAGGTCGTCAGAAGGAGGTGTGACCTGGAGGCTTCCAGCAAACCCGTCAGGATACTGACTAGCGTCGTCTTCCCAGCGCCATTGTGCCCCAGAAGCCCGAAGATCTCGTTTCTGTCGACACGCAGGCACATGTCCGTCAGCGCAGTCACTGTTTGCGGGGCCCACGCCCAGCCGCTCTGTGCAGAGAAAAGTACCGGTTAGCCGGGCCCATGCCATGCAAGAAGCTTTGTTGTGGTTGACTGTGTGTGTGTGTGTGTGTGTGTGTGTGTGTGTGTGGGCAGGGGGGGGGGTATGCATGTGGGCCTGATGGGTGTAATGCAAATGGCGAAGCCCAAGGAGGTCTCGCCCAATCTTGATCAAATATTTTGCCAAAAACAATGTAGCGTAATGTAATTTGGAGCCCAGTACAATGCATTGCTCCTGTACATATGCCACCAACCTATGCTTTGTGTACCGTTCACCTATGCTCTGTGTATTTCTGCGTGATGCGACTTCTTGACTGCAACGTTGTCAACGAAATTCAAGACATGTACTTCTGAGCACCCTGGTTGTGGGGGTTTGCAGGTGCCTCTGCGTGCAAACCCCCTGGCAAACATTCAATGCTCAAGTGCAAGAATTGAATGTAGATGAGAAAAAAGATAAGGCAGCAACATCCAATGTCCATGGTCCTGCCTCTTGGCAATTTCCTTGCAATTTGGTCCTTTTGACCATAGCCAATGATGCTGCAATGCCGTTGACCAGTGCTGAGACTGAGGTGCAGCTCCTCAGCAATTGTGATCAGGATTGTCCAGGACCATCCAACTGCAAAAATGAATCAGAGGATGCGAAGCATATCCATGACAGGGCTACAGCTGCGGTGTTGAAATCGTAGGGCCTCCCTTCCCTTGGGCTCCTTTTGATGTGCCCCGAGCGTGAATTTGCGGCATCCATTTTGACAGGTGCTGTTGCAAAAGGTGTTCCTGTCCTGCAAAACTGGATCGCTATTGCAACGAAGGACCGTGCCGAGGCTGCCCAAAAGCAGGTGGACGGCCGCCAGCCTTTTCCGCCGCTTTCAGCCGTGCCAACTTCAGCCTTTTCCAAAGCTTCGTCACAAGCTCCGTAGCTTCACAGCCCTTCGCTATCAGTACTGGGTGCACCACGTTGATGCACATCCATCCGTTTTGTCGCGGATGGCAATCCCGGCATCCTGTCTGGGAAGGGACCATGCAGCTCCTTGGTACAGTGTGATTATCCAATGTCGGCGTTCAATGTGAAATGTCGGGCGAACAGCAAGAGTGTGTGGATGTGTGCATAAGTGCGATTTTGTGTCTGCGTGTCCGTTGTGTGTGCCTTTGGGCTCATGTGCATGCGTGTGTGGGTCCTCGTCCAGAAAACAGGTCTGCATCACTCCTTACCCACGCACCGGATCCACGCCTTCAAAATCATCTGATTTTGGTGGGGTTCCTAGGACAGGGGGAGGGGTTTCCAAGCACCACAAGGCAAAGGAAGGCGGCCCCTTTGAGAAAGGAGTAGGGAGACCGCCTGCGCCATCACGGGGGGAAACGAGAATGGGTCCTGGGGTGGGCGATCCCAAAGCATCCTCCGCTGCGAGACGCGTCGCCTGCACGGCATACGCACACCTTGTACGACTTGGACAAATGGTTCACCAACAGCGCCTTCTCCGCCACCATCTCCGGGGACGCGTGCGTCACCGCCAACCTCTCGAACTCCACGTCCGTGTCATCGCCACCGCCGCCGTGAGAGGAGTGGCGGCGGGGCTTGCGGCGGGCCCAGAAGTTGGGGTTGGACATGAAGAGGGCCCCGTGAACCGATGCCACGTCGCAGTACCACGTGAGGAAGCCTAGCAAGATGGAGCGTTGCGAAGGGGGATCAGAGCCCGCCTGTCTGACCCCATGACACGACGCCTGGGGGGCATTGAGGGTGGAATTCTGGAATGAGCGCGACCACACATGCCCACCAATTTGGGGGGGGGTCTGCGCACAGCGCACGCACTGCGCCCGTTATTGGGGTGACTTCACAGCAACCAAGCCCCACAACCACAACCCACCCAAAATCCCACAAGCAAAGGCCAAAAGCCACCAATAAATGATCCAAGCTGCATATAGGAGTACCCATGCTTATGGTACAGGCTCATATCCTTTGCAATCACAGTGTACCCTTGGTCCTCTGTGAAGCGTGCCACATAGCGCGGGGGGGGGGGGGCTCAATGGGTCCGAAACGGCTGAAACTATGGACAGAGCGCCCCCTTGGGAAATCCATGTCTTGTGAGGATTCCGCCCTGGGGCATGTGCCACTGATATTACCTTCCCACGTCACAGACAGGGACCAACGGTGTTCATTGCATGACCCGGTAGGACCCAGCTCCATTATGTTGGTGGCGGACGCGAGTGGGCTGTTTGAGGCGGGGGTTCCAGGGGGGAGGGGGGGATCAGGGCGTGCCGCCGAGCGACCGAGGCAGCTGGGCTGGCGCGCACGCACAGGAGCGAGCACTGCAGGGGACAGGTCCGAACGGAACCCGGTGGGACTCTCTGAGCAGAAACAGTGCTTCACAGGCATGACCCAGCCCCTCTTTCCCACTACGATCGGGTTGCATGCACACGGTTCATACCCTGAGCTACGGCGACTTAGCGAGAGTGCTGAGGCGTACTATCAGACATGATGGACTGCAGCCACTTACAATCAGCCACAAGAGCACCAAAGAGCACGAGAGCAACAAACTGGATGAATCTCCAAAGAAAACGGGTGCTTGTAGGACCCTTTGACAGCCCTCGGTTAAGGGTCATTTAGGGCTGTAAAAGGCATCAAATGGCCGGCAGAGAGTCAGCCCCGGCGGCTGCCCCCCCTCCCCCACAGGCAATTTAGGTCCGCGACAAGCAGCCGCAAACACCAAAGAGCATTTTCATACCGCGCAAGGTTATGTGAATGGTCACAGAGGGTTGTAGAGGGATGAGATAACCTACAGCGCGCCGCATGGTAAGGGTCGCTGGCTTTAGTGTATGGCTGAGTGCGGCTCGGCATCAGACACTGCATGCCATGCCTGAGAACCCCACCTCCCAAAGCGAGACAATCCAAGGACTGACCTGGTCGATGCACTTCTTGTGTATGGATGTGCTGAGGCAGACCAGGTTCTCCACAACCCTCCAACAGTCAGTGACAACCTGCCAATACTCGCTACAACCCTCATCAGCCCTAAAATTCTGAAACGCCTGATTCAGCACTTAACGACCCTCTGCCATTCTGTTGCTGGTCAGAGGATGCACAACGACCGGTCCCGGCATACCATAAAGCACGATATTGGTCAGCATCCACAGATACGAATGGAATAGTGGCGGGGCGCGGATGTGCAAATTTAGATACGGCACTTTCCGGTCTCGGCTGGTGAACAAGTCAGCCCAGTAGAAGCCCACCCCTGGCAGCAGCTCATCATCGACCATGGTGTCGGAGCTCAGCGACGTTATCCCATAATAAATCTGACCAGGCCAGGGAGGCAGGTGTCAGAGCAGGGCCACCGGCGGTGCACGGGGGCTGAGACAGGGACAGAAGCAGGGCCCGAATAATAGTATGGGTGGGGGTTACTAGCCTGGGATACCCTGGCCTCGGCCTGTGTCCCAGACCCCCCCCCCCCCCTGCATGTTGATGGCGCAGGCCATGAGCCTTAATTCCGAGTGAGGGGTCCATTGAGTCAAAACATCATCAACGTCGTCCACGAACTTTTGTGTGGGCATTCTCTGGCCTGTGCACCTGCTTTAAGAATCGTTTGGATGTGTGCTCTCTGCTTCTTGCATCTTTGTGGTGGCTGTAGAGCTCACCTTGGCCACTTTTTTTGAGTTCTTTTGTCATTACCCCCCGGGGGGTGGGGGGGATGATTCTTACTTCCGAAAAGGGGGTTCTGTTGACATGGTGGGGTGGTGGTGGTAATGGAACTGAGGTATGCGCCAGCTGTGATCGCCAAGTGTGGAGATTCTGCGTGGCCTCAGAAGCCGGAGCAATGCAGGACAACAAAAGCTGAAAGTGGAGAAAGCCTGGCAGTCCCCACCGGGGGGTGGGAAACGGCACACTGCCGGGTCGTGTGGCTGGGCATACACAATGTCCTGCATGCCAGTGTTGATTCGGTGCCAGACTTTCTTCTGGTGCGTATCCTGTTTCAACAGGATGCAACATTTTGAGAAGAGTTTCAATTGTGTTTGCTTCATGGTGCCTAAAGACAAATGGGCATGCGTTGGCATCGGCATGCAAATACACACGATGCGGATCTGGTACACACAAAAGTTTTTTGGGGTACACAGGATACACGGAAAACATTTTTGGGGATATGCACTACAAGAGAATCTGTTCGGTGCTCCTAGTGTGTCCCGTGCTCCTGGTGGTTGCGACCTGCGGTTCCAGCTTGAGGTGTCTGGGCCTTGTAACAGACTTGCCATGGCACAACCTGTGCTCTATCCCTGGGACCCTGAGGTACGTGGGACCGAATTGCATGCACCACTTTCAGGCCCCTGACACGGAGTCGCCATGGTATGACCTGCAGTTCCTGAACAGGTCGAGTGTGCATGACCCACTGGGCCCCGGAAGCGGCAGCGGCAGCGGCAGGGGAACGGGCATGGGGTACAGGCAAAGGCAGGGGAGGCGATAGGGGCGAAAGCAGAGGCAGGGGTATTGGCAGGGGCAGGGGCACAGGCATAAGTCCGTGCGCCGACCAGTTGCAGCCCGCTTCTTTTTCGGCTATTTTTAGGATTTGGTCGTACCAGCAGTCACTAGTGTGGCCCAGAAGGTGCACATCTCCCCGGCACACTCTGTCACCCCCGGCCAAAGTGGCTCAGCACCGCCCCAAAATGACCCAGGAAGACTTCGAGTATGGGCAGGGTCTGGCAGGGCAACACCTTGGCAAAATGATAAGGAGGATACAGATTGAGGGCCCACTTCATAGCCCCCTCGTATATAGAGAGGTGGGGCTTTTCCAGGATGTCAATCAAAATGGCTGCACAACAGCAGAAACTGGGCAATCCGAGCGCAAGTCCAAAGCACCGCATGCCCAGCACAGATTCCTGCTCGGAATCTCCTCCACACCAGCCCGAACGGGCCCTGAAACAGCATCAAATCCTGACCCCCCCCCCCCCCCCCACACAACACTGGCACAAGTTCAGCGCCATCCCCTGGCATCCCAAACCACCCTGATGCTGCTCGCCCCCGGCACATTCCCCATATCATCGCCGAACCCTGTGCCTCCCCACGACCATCTCGCACAACCCACCCTGCTGTACGTCATTCCGTCAACTCAGCGATCAAAGAGCGCGGATCCAGCCATAGTGATCCCCCCACAAGTGACGGGTGATACACAAAAACAATGGCTGGAACCTGACTGCAACTCTAACCCTAGGATTGAAAGACACAGCAGCAAAACCAGAGGGCCACTGGCTGGCCGGTATTCAGTTGCACGAAACATCACTGTCTCTCTCACTGTCGCTACAACTGTCGCTGAAAGGGCCAAGCATCACTTCCCTGGTGTCACTGACTGACACGAAGCCAGACCCCCTCCCCCCCACCCCCACCCCCACCCCCACCCCCACAAGAAATTTGACCCCATACTTATGGCTAACTCTGGCACTGAACAGTCACCCTTTCTTTGGCTCGAATCAAGACTCCGGCGGTTGCTGGAACACTTCCGGGCTAAAGGCACCAAGGCTGCTGCCGTGGACTTTCAGTTGCCGCTTCCCTTCGGTTTTCGATGGGCACTGAGGTTCTGGTCGTCGGTGGGCTGAAACCCTGATGGCCCTTGGCCCGACCCAAAGTCCGACCCGCGTTGGCCTGCCAGGGGTCCTCTGGATTCTTCCCTTCGCAGGTGCCCTATGTTGGGGCAGAAGCTACAGAGCTGTATTTGCACGTCTGCAGTGAAGGGTGGGCCCCTGTCATCAAGAGGGACCTTGTGCAGAGGCATTTACGTGCATGTTTCCCGCAATGTTGGTGTTCGGGATCTTTAGGCGGCTGCGATGCTGCTGATGGTGATGGGTCCACCTCCCGAAGGACTCATGCAAGGGGCGCCAGGTTCGCCCACCTCGATGGCATGGATGCAACCTCTGACTGGATGGGAATGTTCCCACAGGCATCCATCAGCTTGACTGACCCTTGAGCTGTAGGGTGCCAGACGCAGCCGAGTGAGCCGGTTCATGAAGCTCTTGGTGAATAGCTAAGTGAAAGTAGCCCCCTGTAAAATACCTCCTGTCAGTATCTCAAACCGTAGCCATCTGAGAGGACCAGCCTCCAGGCCCACTGGAAGACCACCTTATCAACAGCCCACTCTAAAGCCTTTCCACCATTACCGTTTTGGCGTTCCAAACCATGGGTCGTTTCAGCAACCGTCCCACAATTTTTCTGTCGTTCACTTACACTTCCAAGTCTTACAGCCAAAAATCAAAGCAGCTCGCATACTTACTGTTGCGACCACCGATTGCACTGATTACTTCGCCGCGGGCAGTTTAGGGGCAGACAAACCATAATCACCACAGAGAATGCCTTGGAACACGAACCCGGCCAACACAGCCCCGAAACCGATGGTCTGGGCAGCTCGCGCCGTAGGGATCAGCCGGCTGAGTAGGAATGCGGTTGCAGCCATAGCAATACCATAGAACTCAAATAACAGGAAAACAGCAACGGGATTGCTGTTGACGAAAAAGGAGAATCCGAAGAGCCAACCGGAAATCTGAGAAAATGTTTGATGTCTGCCGGTGCACAAAACAGCATAATGGTTGCTGGGTTGGGTGATAGAGAAGAATGGGAACTTGTCGAGTGTTCCCATACCACGGGTGAGAGTTGGACAGGAACAAATTCTGCCGGTACATGTAGCAATCCCCAAAGTGCAATCTGCACTGTGCCTCAACTGAATTGCGTGGCACTGGGATACATTGTCCTGGCATTTTGGTCGCACCCGCAACACGCATTCCAGGGGTTTTGCCTCTGCTGGGCTTGGCCGCTCTTGTAGCCTCTTCTCCTGTTTGTACATAAGCCTATGCATGCGGGAATACCCTCCATGTACCCCCGCCCATCAGCAGAACCCAGACGGAGTTCACTTTGCTGAGGGGACATGCTTGTTGGTTGCCGATGGTCACGCTTGCTGTTGTTGCAGACAACGACATTTGCGCCTGTGGATCACCTTAGGGCCATGGTGGGCACACGGTTACCAGCACTGCCCCAGAAAAGCTATTGAAAAGCAAGTAACTGATCAAATTGCAAAATGTACGACCAACTTCACAATTAGCTAACCCGAGTTGTCTGAGGTAGGCCATATGCCAAAGAAACAATGTACAGACGCCGACTAGAAACAACCGTACCTTGGCCTTGCAGCACGGCGTGGGACCATTCCGTGTACCCACTCTGAACCCGTTGTTGCATTTCGGGGACCTAATACTAAGCCAGGGAGATCCAGATGTTTTGGGTGTCCCGGGCCAACAGCGGCGCCCCAAAGGGCTTGTAGATGCCCTGCAGACATGAGCAACTGTCCAATGGACCAAGGAGGGTTGTATACGACTGTGGAGGGTGACGCAGGTTGAGGAAATTGTGGAGGGTTGTCGAGGGCTTCAACCAGGCATTGGGCACACATGTTTCTGTGGTGCAGCGCCATACTTGAATGAGGAGAGTCGACGAGGTGACCATGATTACCGCATATATGGACCATGACAGCCAGTACGCAGAGCTGTACAACCCCATCACCTGCATCCCCACCCGCATCTCAAGCTCCTTCTCCGTCACAATTTCGAGCAAGAGGAAGAAAAAGATAATCATGAGCGGAATGTAATACCAAATGCCGCCGCTCCCGGCCGCGAAATCCACGTTTGCATTGCGCCACGGCGGTTTGGGGAACGACGCCAGCCTGCAGAGTCGCAGAGTGGTTGAGTGTAGGAAGGCATGGGTCGGGGTGGATTGGGGGTGGAGGTGTGTGGGGGTACGCGGTCAGGAGAACGCGGGCGGTTTTTAGTGTCGAGGCCGGCAAACACAGGCGATGCCACAACACGAGTGTGAGTGCATCGGAATGTCCTCAACTGGAGCAGCGGTTGTGGTGGTTGGGGGGGGGGGCATGAATGACGCCATGGGCCTAAACAAGGGATCCAGGGGAGGGCCAGAAAATACCTCTGCGTAATGCTGCCTCGAACCTCCCCCCAACCTCCCTGCACCAGCCCGTACTCACCTGCACCCACCTCGAACCCAACTGCATCTCCACCTCATGCCCAAACTCCACCTCTGCTTAATCTCCACAATTCCTCCATGCTCAAGAGCTGGGACGAAGTGAACCCCATGAGCGGGCAGAACTGTGTGCAGAGGGCTGCAAATGACACCTCCATTCAAGTGCGTGGCGATGGGACTACGTGGCGCAACCGCAAAGCATGGCAGTCCAAACCTGATATCGATTGTGGCATTGGGATTCCGGGTTTGCTTGCGCAGGATTGCGGAGTCGACCGCCAGCCTCGTCTCCATCGCCAGCAACGGATCTGCTGTTTGGTTGAACCACAACCTGCGACCAATGAAGCTTGCGAGCCAAACTACACCGACGAGGAAAAGACGGCGCCTCAGCCCAACAAAATGGCATCCCACGCCCTTCGGCCGGCCACAAAGTACCAAAAATAAGGCTCAAAATCATACTCCTCGCCGGCAATTGCTCTGCCCAAGAGGCAGGCTCACCCACAGCACGTCACCCATGAAACTAGGCCCCAAAGATCACAACGAGCGCAAGACGTCGACAATGGGGCTGGGGACGATGTTGGGGGAGAGGGCTACCAGTATCCGACATCGTTCGGGATTCCACTCGTTCTGTTCACCTGCAACGATAGCAGCGGTGTGATTTCCCGCACAACACGCCGCAGAACACGCACTGCGCACGACGCGATACTGGTGCACAGGAACACGTTGCCCGTGGAGGAAACCTTTGCGACAAACGCCCCAAGGAACACCACCGCATTCTGCGTTGACATTGGGTGATCCAAGAAATACGTGTACAAAGTGGCATTCATCTTGGCCACGCAATCCATAGGCCGGTGGCACTTGGGAAGCGCAACCCCTTCAACATCGTGAGGCCTAGAACGGAAGGCACGTCGGCGGAAAGGGGTGAATTGAGAGAGCGTTTACGGGGGGTGTCGGAGGCTTTACTACAATATGACGATCAAACCGGCACCAAAATGACCACGAACACGAGAAAAAAGGAGGATTCTCAAACGCCACCACATACGAGAAGTACAGTATGTCGGTGTGCCGAATGTACATCGGCCATGTGCGGTACAATATGAGGGTTGCGCTATGTACATTGGGTATGTGTACACTAGGTGAACTATTGGAGCATCATGCGGGCTCCTCGCTACTATGGCGTGTGAAATCTTAGTGGTTCACAGCATACGAACTTCTCCAAATGACAAATTGCGGTGCAAAATTAAAAATGGGATGCCCATCGCTCAACGACCTCGTGTATTCACGGGGTAGGGTGGGGTGCCGCATGTACATATTTGAGAGGGTGTGTGACGGCAACTCTCGGGCAAAACCAAACGATGTCGCAAGCTTCACATTAACGCAACGTTGTCGATTGAAGATGGCGGCAAAAGATACATAAAATCGTGCAAACCCGAAGTATTGGCACAATTGCGGCCCCACCTTGGGTGCGGCAACCGTGCGATGCAAAGGCAACCAAATTCACACGAAATTACAGAGACCCAAGTATTTTGCCGGCCGCTAGGAGGGCTAGTGGTCATGGCGAACGTAAACGGGGACGAAGTGTATCTATCTATCAATCTCACACAGGCATGTTGCACCATCCCTTTGTGATAAATGACGTTCATATGGTATTTAATGGTCCATATGGCATTTTATTGCTTGGTATTCCACTACACAACTCGTTCGGCACGCCATCATGAGAGTCCGCAAACAGGTCTCTTGGCGACTCTAGGTAGCCCTGAGCTTGTAGAAGATCTCGACAAATTCTCGATACCACCATTGTCGATACCACCTTTCTGATTCGAACAAACGTCGGATGATGCAAATCCAGCATCCACCCGGTCCTTTAACCTCTTCAGAATCGAAACATATTGTCGCCTTGTCACTTACAAGAGACACCTAGCACCGACAAGCCCGTTCACACGTGTTTTCATTGTGACGCGATTGGTTGCAAGTGTGTTTCCTATGAGGGGGCGGCTATTGAACAGGAAAAAGGGAGAAGCGAAAACTTCCGGACAAAAATAAAGTCGCTCAAGCCAATGCCTCAACAAGATACCAAGTACCGACATGAATTCTCACAAAGAGAGGACCACCGTTCACTTCAAACTCCTACCCTCGTGTAGCCAGTCTGCTTCAATATCGTGACCGTTATGGATGTCCGTTGCGAATACCAACTTACACGAGCACGCATGTTGTTCCCATTGGCGTGTCGAACACAAGGCAAGCGTGCACAACAGGGTTCAACAGCTCCTCGCTTTACCAAATCTTCCCACACGGAGGAAGCATACGTCAATCCGTTTTTGGAGGCCACATCCATCATGAGGTTGTCGACCCACGGCACACCGGCAGGTGCATAAAGTATTCTTGTGCAATTGGACACCCACTCGCACTTCTTAAGGCCTTGGATTGCGGTCGGTGCTAAGAGAGAGTCATACTAGCCGAATGTTGCGCTCGGCACAGTCCGATGCATGCGTGGAATGCAAGCGTTTGCCACAACTCATGCTGTGAAGGTCAATAGCTTCAGAACGGCGCACCTTCCACTGTCCTAGCCAACACGGCAAATACACGCAAAGTCGCTATATCAAGCTTGCATAACGCCACTGTTGTGCGGCAAGACACACTTGGATGAGGATCGGATCGGCCCATTACCTCCTCCGCGAGCAACTCAAGTGAAAAAGAAATCAAACAAACCACGAATGGCGCCACTAGTTGTGCCACAGTGGGTTTCCAAACGCGGGTCGATAAATGGAGTTGCTTCACCAGCAAGGACCGGACTTGGGGGAAGATGGCTTGTAAGGAACACAACATAGTGGTCTATAATGGGAACGCACCACAGAAAACAAATTAACGCCTCTTTGCACAATGTGGCGAGTGAAGGCTTTGGGTTGAATGGCTTTTGGGCCCCGGAGTCTGTTTCGATTGCCTTAAAGTATCGTGTTCCCTTGAAGAAGGGAGCTCGTGTAACCTTTTTAAGCCCTTCGTTCATGCACCTTTGTTGCGGGCTCACGAGTGAATTTGTGCCTCGGCATTGCGCCATTTGGTAAAACCGAGCAAGTGGATTGTTTGTCACCGTGCCCATCCTCTCGCGGGCATTGCGGGTTTGTTGATTCCAAAGTGCATGTTCCATATAGTTGCAAAGCACACGTGGCAACAAGGCTTATCATGGAAAACATCAGGCTTATCATGGATTGCATGGAAAACTGAAGTTGAGAATGATCGCTACATGGGTTGCATTTCGCCGATTAATGCTTGATGTCCGTGTGCACATGCTCCGAGTGCTCGTATGCACGCATGTAGCGATGGCCACAATTCATCAGTGAAGCATTATTCCAAAGGCTGTGGAGTGTGCACAAAAAACATGTGTTCTTGTTCCATACGCATGCGCACATGGCACTCACGTCTCAACATGAAGCCGCCACATAGAGAAAGAAGTGTTTTGAGGCTCAGCAAAACGAGCGGACAGCAGCAAAGTGGACACGCTAAATTTGCCTCACACATTTCAAGATTGAGCGGCCCCTGAGACGATTGTGAAAGATGCATCCAGCAATGCGACAAAAGATGGTGTAAAAGCGTCCCCGAGGCGGTGCCAGCAGGAATCACTGACATCAACAATTTACCTAATTCATATCATAACATTCATGACTAGCTCAAATATGGTATGGTTGCCACTCAAGTGAAGGATTGGAGCTCGAAAAACACTCAAGTGAAGAGGTATGGAGAAGACACCCAAGCGAAAGGGCGGCTCGTGTATGACTAAGGAAGGTGAGCGATTGGATTAGGAATGAAGGGAACCATGTCAAAATTCTTAAAATTTTTCTTTGTTGCCACTCAAGTGAAACCTCCAAAACCCCAAGCATGTGCAATGAGCAAATTCATTCTCCAATGCGACGTAATACACCATGTAACAAAGTACTCACCATGCAAACATGTAGTCAATTAGGTTAATCTCCTTTGGATTACTGGGGCCAATAGTCATTTTCGGGAGGTTGGAGCATGAATTGGAAAGTGGGCCCGGGTCAAGCGGCAGTGGCTGTTGGTCAAAGGGTTGGAATGGTTGTTGGTCAAAGGGTTGGAATGGCAAAGGGTCAACATGCATGGGAGGTAAGATGGCATGGTGCCATATTGCATTCATTGGAGGCTGGGAAGCCAGCCGATTGTGGTCGAGGTTAGGGTTCATTGCATTAGGCTCATAGGTCAGAGGGGCTTCTACTGCCTCAGGTGGGTTAGCTGCTGGCGATGGGGGTGCCTCATGAGAAGGAGGGTCTTCCCTGGTTGCTGCAGGGCCTGGATCGGTGCGAGCTTTCTTGGCTAAGGGAGCACTATGCCTCTCCTTTGGTACATGTTGTTCTTTCTCGAGCTTGTCCATGTGTAGGGCTTGGGATTTGATATGAGCATACCTTCTCAGTTGAATGCCTACACAATCCTCGCCATTGTGTTTCCCTATGGCCACAACCTCATGCCACCTCTTTTGTATCTCCGCAAATTTGTTGTGACCTACGTGTTCGCGAATGCTCTCAAGCAGGTTAAGTTCCGCAGCACTCCATGGGCTTCTTGTGACCCGAACACCATGCTTACCGAGCTTTTCAACGGCGGTTAGGCGTGAAGACGGTTTCAACACCGGTGGAGCTGCAGGTGGCACCCTTTTCAATTCATTATCTACCAACAAGGCATCATAATGATCCTTCAATAGAAGAAGGGTTAGCGGGTCCAACTTCAATGCGGTTTCCGATGGGTGGAAGGTGCTATAGCAAGGCTGAAGCAAAGCGCAGTTTTCGCTTGCCATGCAAACCACATGCTTTGACCACCCGTCCTTTTTTACGGGGTCACTGCACTTAGGACATACGGGCTTCCAATTGTAAATTTGCTCCAGGTGCCGGGAATGAGCCTTCTGTGGTATATACTGCTGCGGCGATGGTATATACTGTGGTATATACTGCGGCGGCGGCTAGTATTTACCGCGGTAATACTAGTATTACCGCTTGTATATTCGAGTCGCGATCATGGATTTAAAGCCACAATTGGATTTAAGATCGGGATGATTGCAGCTCGCGTAAATACCGGTATACCCCCTACCCAACCACGGTAGAGAAGCAGTGCTCCGACGTGGATATTACAAGCAGCACCTAAAATTCACCGGGGCAGGTACTCTAGTGTATGAAATAGAAGTCCCGAATCTTTTATTTTTTTTGGCGGGAATGGCGATTTAAGTCTATCGCCCCGCCCTTCGCGATTTCAGCCCACTTTCCGCGGGAATGGCTATGCAGGACTCTCTCTCTCTGTCTCTCTCTCTCTTATCTGCTTCTTATTATATTTAATTGTGGTATGGACGTTCGTTCGTCGTCGTCGTCGTCGTCGTCGTTGTCGTCGTTCGTCATACCAAAAAAATTCTCCCAATTGTGCACGCTGCTGCTGGCGCGCGCGCGTGCCCGTCAAATGGCATCTGGCGGATTTGCGATTTCGATTTCTGGCACGAGAAATCGATCTGAAATCATGGAATCCCCGGTTTTGGAAAACCTGTATGTACTGTAAAATCGATTATCCGGGTATCTGCACGAATAATGCCGCCTGTTGACTTTTAGCGATTTTAGCCAACAGGCAGCAGTGGCGCTCTCGCTTATAGAGTACGGGATATGAGGTTTGAGACATGCGTCACGAGGTACGGGATACGAGGTACGGGATATGCGGTATGTTGTACACAGTGTGAGGCATGGGTGATGTGTTTGGAAATATGGATTATGCGAATTGCGGTGTCAAATGTGGTGTCAGAGTACAGTTTAGGAGGGGTAAATTTCACTCATAGAGTACGGGATATGATGTTTGAGACATGAGTCATGTGGCACGGGATATGAGGTACGGGACATGAGGTGTGTTGTATTGGGTATGTGAAATGCGGTGCAGTGTGAGATATGGTGCTATGGTGATATGGTGATATGGCCCGCGCTTCAAGCGCGGGCATTCACACTAGTATTATATTTAATTGTGCTATGGTTCGTTCGTTCGTTCGTCGTCGTCGTCGTTGTTCGTCATACGCAAAAAATCCGCCCAATTGTGCACACTGCTGCTGGCGCGCGCGCGTGCCCGTCAAATGGCATCTGGCGGATTTGCGATTTCGATTTCTGGCACGAGAAATCGATCTGAAGTCATGGAATCATGTGTTTTAAAAATGTGTATTTACTGCACAATCGATTATCCGGGTAATTGCACGAATAATCCCGCCTGTTGACTTTTGGCGATTTTAGCCAACAGGCAGCAGTGGCGTTCTCGCTTATAGAGTACGGGATATGAGGTTTGAGACATGAGTGATGAGGTACGGGATACGAGGTACGGGATATGCGGTATGTTGTACACAGTGTGAGGTATGGGTGATGTGTTTGGAAATATGGATTATGCGAATCGCGGTGTCAAATGTGGTGTCAGAGTACAGTTTAGGAGGGGTAAATTTCACTCATAGAGTACGGGATATGATGTTTGAGACATGAGTCATGTGGCACGGGATATGAGGTACCGGTCATGAGGTGTGTTGTATTGGGTTTGCGAAATGCGGTGCGGTGTGAGATATGGTGCTATGGTGATATGGTGATATGGCCCGCGCTTCAAGCGCGGGCATTTGCACTAGTATTATATTTAATTGTGCTATGGTCGTCGTCGTCGTTGTCGTCGTTCGTCATACCCAAAAAATCTTCCCAATTGTGCACACTGCTGCTGGCGCGCGCGCGTGCCCGTCAAATGGCATCTGGCGGATTTGCGATTTCGATTTCTGGCACGACAAATCGATCTGAAATCATAAATTCATGTGTTTGAAAAATCTGTATGTACTGGACACTCGATTATCCGGGTATCTGCACGAATAATCCCGCCTGTTGACTTTTGGCGCTTTTAGCCAACAGGCAGCAGTGGCGACAGTTCTCTCGCTTATAGAGTACGGGATATGAGGTTTGAGACATGAGTCATGAGGTACGGGATACGAGGTACGGGATATGCGGTATGTTGTACACAGTGTGAGGCATGGGTGATGTGTTTGGAAATATGGAATATGCGAATCGCGGTGTCAAATGTGGTGTCAGATCACAGTTTAGGAGGGGTATATTTCACTCATTGAGTACGGGATATGATGTTTGATAGAGTACGGGATATGAGGTTTGAGACATGAGTCATGAGGTACGGGATACGAGGTACGGGATATGCGGTATGTTGTACACAGTGTGAGGTATGGGTGATGTGTTTGGAAATATGGATTATGCGAATCGCGGTGTCAAATGTGGTGTCAGAGTACAGTTTAGGAGGGGTAAATTTCACTCATAGAGTACGGGATATGATGTTTGAGAAATGAGTCAGGTGGCACGGGATATGAGGTACAGGACATGAGGTGTGTTGTATTGGGTATGTGAAATGCGGTGCGGTGTGAGATATGGTGCTATGGTGATATGGTGATATGGCCCGCGCTTCAAGCGCGGGCATTCGCACTAGTATCTTATTATATTTAATTGTGCTATGGTTCGTCGTTTGTCGTCGTTCGTCGTCGTCGTTCGTCGTCGTCGTTCGTCATACCCAAAATCGTCGTCGTTCGTCATACCCAAAAAATCCGCCCAATTGTGCACGCTCCTGCTGGCGCGCGCGCGTGCTGCCTGTGGAAATTTTGGATTTGCAAATGCAATTTGGATTTGCGTTTTGGATTTGCAAATGCGATGTCTGAGAATTTTAGAATTGCAAATGTACTTTTGTTTTTTGAATACTGATACTGTGCGCAGCATTTAGGTTTTTGCTGCAGGCGGTAACGGATCCGGCCGGTCCGCAAACCGCCCGGTGAAGCGTTCTGATGCACTTGATGGGTAGTGATGCAGTCCAATGATGACAATGACTGATGATGCATGCTATCGCGGGCAACACGTCACTCAGTGAAGATTTTTAGATTTAGATTTTAATTTGGACCTTTTGATTTTAGATTTAGATTTAGATTTTGATTTTGATTTGGAATTTGATTGAACCTGCTCCCTGTCGTCGTCGTTTTGACCTCGAAAGCGATCGTCGTGGTTTGATACTGCCTTTGTGATGCGCGGCCGCAGGTATCGAACAAGCAGTGTGTTCTGAAAACTGTGCGTACTGGTTTCACGATCTGGGAAGATCTGGGAAGATCCGCCTGTTCAACGCGAGTGGTAAGAAGGTCGTGGAAATTTTTGCGCACTGCCGCTGGATCAACGCAATTGACTATTGCGCAAAGACTAATATGGTATGTGACTGCCCGTCGTCTTGTTTAGGTGAAAATTCGAAGTCTAGGTTTTTTTCGTGGTTTGATACTGCCTTTGTGATGCGCGGCCGCAGGTATCGAACAAGCAGTGTGTTCTGGAAACTGTGCGTACTGGTTTCACGATCTGGGAAGATCTGGGAAGATCCGCCTGTTCAACGCGAGTGGTAAGAAGGTCGTGGAAATTTTTGCGCACCGCCGCTGGATCAACGCGCGCCTGCCTGTGAAAGGAGGTATGACAGCCGTCAGCAGCAACGTTCGCAACGACGTCGTGGTTTGATACTGCCTTTGTGATGCGCGGCCGCAGGTATCGAACAAACAGTGTGTTCTGAAAACTGTGCGTGCCGGTTTCACCGCACTTTCTTTCGCCGTTTGTTCAGCTTGGTTCCGTGGGGGAGGATATGCTGATCCAATTGTGGAAGATGCCAACAGCGGCAGATCCCAGAGTGGTATGTCCTGTGTGTGTCCCTGGGTGTGTTGCCCCGCTCAAGCGCCTGCCTGTGAAAGGAGGTATGACAGCCGTCAGCAGCAACGTTCGCAACGACGTCGTGGTTTGATACTGCCTTTGTGATGCGCGGCCGCAGGTATAGAACAAACAGTGTGTTCTGAAAACTGTGCGTGCTGGTTTCACCGCACTTTCTTTCGCCGTTTGCTCAGCTTGGTTCCGTGGGGGATGATATGCTGATCCAATTGTGGAAGATGCCAACAGCGGCAGATCCCAGAGTGGTATGTCCTGTGTGTGTCCCTGGGTGTGTTGCCCCGCTGAAGCGCCTGCCTGTGAAACGAGGTATGACAGCCGTCAGCAGCAACGTTCGCAACGACGTCGTGGTTTGATACTGCCTTTGTGATGCGCGGCCGCAGGTATCGAACAAACAGTGTGTTCTGAAAACTGTGCGTGCTGGTTTCACCGCACTTTCTTTCGCCGTTTGCTCAGCTTGCTTGCTTGCTCAGCAACGTACGCATAAAGACGGTTTTTTTTTTGAGGGTTGAACACAGTGCATTGCTGGTGGTGGATTCTCTGTGAGGTGGTCTTGCCAAAGGCAATAGAATGTTTTTAAAATTCAGCCTTTTCCGAACCTCTGCACAACATTGTTTGGTACCCTGAACCTCTCCGCACAGCATGCCCTCCATCGTTTGTCGTGCGTTTGTTTCAAATGTCTCCCAGTGGGCCGTTGGAGTCGTTCAACTAACAAATTACCATGGGCCCCATCAAATGCGTCAAGTTTGCAAACCTTCCCAACATGGACTCAGGTATCGACCGGATTTGTAGCTTGATAACTTTTTCGTCGTTGCCAATTTTTCCAGTGATGGCTTGGAGGGAAATGTGGAAGCTCGGACTCATCTAAGCAAGTAGCGATTCCTTCTTGCCCTAGCGAAGACCGAAAAAGGGTTCATGTCAATGTGACCGAACTTCGAAAATGCATGCCTTCTTCCTCTTTGGATACATGGGTTGCACATCGAAATCGGGTTTGGAATAGAAATCAACAGCACGTAAGTCCACAAGTTTGCTTCACATGGTCCCTTGTTCAACAAATGGGTGGAAGGAGGTGAAGAAGAGAAAAGAGGTGCAAGTGGAAGGGGGAATCGACTGTGATTTGCGCTAACGCCATGTACACGCATCATCCAGCCTCCAGGACGCGACGGTGCATCCACGCACAGTGTTTGTGAAGGGCTGTCACTTCCCTGCTATTCATAGGAGCGTGCGAAGGCCGAAGCTGAAGCGAAATGGAGGAAATGAAAGCGAAGCAGGAGGAGGACCGCAAGAAACGGGAGAAGGATTTGAAGGCCAAGCGAGAGGAGGAAAAGGCAAAGCGAAAGGTTCAGGATGAGGAGGACCGGGCACGCGGATATCGTATTATGAAGCAGACCACGACGCACGTGAATGTGGGGCTGGCAGCGCCATTGTACTATTTTGACAAACCCACGGGGGCCTCTGGGCAGATTCGACGTGATATTATTGAGGGTGTTCTGTATGCTCTTGGGGAGTTGACGCAACGCGAGGTGGACAGTTTGCTGCGCAGTGCAGGTGTTCCTCTACACCCTTTTTGTGTCGCCGCTGGTTGAAACAGGTCAGTTGCCAATGCGTTTGTGCGTTCTCGTGTGAGGATTTCCTGGACCTGCAGGCACCTAAAAGGTGGAACCTCAACTGCTGATATTCAGCACCTATCACCCTGAAGTTTTGCGTGCGTTTTTGACCTTCTCTCGCAGTTGGGCATGGAGTTGCCTAACCTCGAAGTACACAATCCCCTGTCAATTAATGGACGCCCAGGTTTTCCTCAAATAGGTTCACGGGTCCCATTGATTGTTTCCCATGAGCACCAGTTGCTTGATAATCTCTCCTGCCAGACAAACACGTTGCTCGAATTCCATCTTCTTCTTCCCTTTTGACCTCTGTCCATCCCTGTGCTTCCATTTTGGTCTTCCATTCTCACTTCATGCTGGCCTTGCTCCTTGTGCAACTCCCTATTCGATTTCTGTACTTTCCGTGTTTCCGCGTGGTCCATTCAACAACCGTTGTGGCTACGCTGTAAAAACGGGCAACGGAGTATGGAGTGTGCTCTCTCCTTGTGCTTCTGCCTTTCAAAGGTGTTCAAGGATGTGTGCAACGACACCATCGCGAATCCCGACGTGAAGCCCATTATGGGATTCATTATTACCGCTTACACTGATCCAGTCGGCAAAACGACCGAGGCACTTAACAAGCTTGTGATGACCACGTTCGTTTCAACCGTTGATGCGCCCACATTGGGGTTACTTTGCCCTATGCTCCGTCGCAGAACGATGGAGCGGAAGGCAGAATTCAAGCAGAAAGCAGGTCTTGTCATTGGCAATCTTTGCAAATTGGTCGTTGACCCAGGGTTTCGCCACTTTTGTTGTGCTGGGTTTTCGTGCGTTACTTGTATGTTTGTAAAAGCCGCAAGGAGTGAAGCAACGACGCCAGTTGTCGAAGATCGTTTTTGAGGCTGCACGTTTGCTCGTGGTTGACGTTCCGGGCATATTGTGAGGTTGGGAATCAGCATGCTGACGAGAAACAACGCATCACGAAAAACTTTGCAGAGATGCCATGCAATTCATCCCAATTCTGAAGCCCGTCCTTGAAAGGGGCGTCGACGAGATTATTTATGATGACATTCGTGAGACTTGTGAGACGGCGCTTGCCACGTTGAAGCAAGTAATGGGGGCTGCTGCAGAAAAAGAGGAGATTTCCGTCTCTTTCAAGCAAATGCAGGTACGCAAATACGGAAGTAGGGAAATACCCCCCTTACCCCTCCCCTCCGTTGTTTGCACTCATCCACGGACATTTGCCCCCCCCCCCCCCGCAAGTGGCCATCCCAGGGCCCACCAGCCGCCGTTGGGGAGAGGTACCTCACCGCCGGCTTGGGATGGCCGCTTGGACGCACCTGGCCAACGGCAAAAGGCATTTGCCTTCCTCTGCGTGGACTCGACGCAGAGAAGTGAAACAGGGCAAGTCCGGGGGCTCCGTTGGCACAACCGACCAAGGGAAAGGGAAGGGAAGGAGTGTGGTGAGGCCGATGGGCACGGTGGCCTACAGAGGCAAAGGCCAAGGGAAGGGAAAGGGGAGGTGAGAGGGAAGGTTAGGGCAAGGACGAAGAGGAAGGTCAAAGGGTGGTGAGAAGCTGATGGGCACCGACGCCCATGGAGAGAAAGGGTCCAAGGGAAGTCTTGAATGCATTCGTTAGAGACAGGATCATTCGACAAACACATGTGGGGCCCGACCATCCATCCTGTCCCCAAAGAAATCCCAAGCAAAACTGCGATGGCGCACAGCATTCCACCAAACGCAAAGAGGGGAATGGAGAATCCAGGCCTGGTGCCTTGGGGTAGCATGCCGTTCACCAGGTGACGTGGTTACATCGCACAGAGGGTGAGACGATCGGAACAGCATCCAATGATTCCACCGAGAATAAGCGCACTGGCAATCAGGCACAGTAATGGAGATGGTTGCAGATGTGGTGTAATGTTCCTTATTTCGACATCCTGCGTGGTGCTGACCTTTGCGTGTGGAGGCGGCCCGGGGTCACGGACCTTTGAAGTGGTTGGATGGTTGCCCAATCGGCGGTGGCTGCAGCATTCACCCCTCCAGAAGGCGTTTCACATTCGCGGTCCGGGTTCTCAGCACCGGCGATGTCCAAAGCGAGCAGAGCATTAGAAGCAGTCTTGACTTGGACTTCTGCAATGGAAGGGGGCACTGCCCAAGGTTGCAATTCCTCGGGCCTGCATTAAGATGAAGGGACCACCCAATCAGACATGCGATTTACCAAATTCACTATCCCCTCCTTCGCTTTGCCCATCTCCACTTTCACCACCAGTCATCTTCATCCCATTCTCGCTCGTCGTCGCAGGAAAGGTCGATTGAAGAATCATCCGAACACCAATCCGAGTCATATCTGGCTCGGTGGTAGTAGTCGGATCCACTTCCGTAATCATCGCGTACTCCGTGAAGCCGGTTCGGACCCCCGTGGCCATCTTGGGGTCACTTGGGGTGTGTATCTATGTGCCGGCAAGCCGCCATTGGCTGATATCATACTCTCCCATCCACCTGGACTAACCCGATGTGATAGTGTGATAGGTTTGGCCATTCCGGCTATGAGCGGCCATATTCAGAACCGAGGCACCGCCAGCGGAGATTTATATATCGGAATATCAGGAATCAACAGGGTTTTATTATCATAATGTTTCCGTAATTTTTCAGCCTTTCGTTCTGATGGTCAATGTATCGGCGACTGTCAGTTGGCTCGCGATTTTGCGTTAACCGATTGGTTAACTGTTATTTCCAGATATTTTGGCGGAAACGTTTCTGAAGGGTCAGATTTCATCTGTAAAGGGTTCGTTGCTTCCGCAATTTTCTAAATAAGCACTCGAAATTTTAATCAGAATTTTTCGTGATGTCGAAATCGGATTTTCGACTTCGACATCGCCGCACTTGATTTTGTCTTCTTCGAGTGGTCATACTCCTTTCCCTATGCCCGAATCAGGTTTCCCTTATATTTGCCACCCATTTGACTTGGAGATATAAGGGAAACAAAAGCGAAGCGTGGGATCACTTTGAAGAGCCATATCTACGCGCGAGTGTGAGGAATGAGAATAGGGAAGGTTGGGTTGGAACTGCCTTGGTCTCAACTTAATTTAGGAAGCATCAAACGCCTTTGGTGCGCACACATGCCCGGTGTAGCAAGGGAAAAGGGTCAAGAGGGTATAAAGTGATATATAACTCTTGGACCGTGCAACCGAATATTTTAATGCGACTTTCGAGTGTGCCGCATGAGTGTTGGGGTTGCATAGCAACTTTCCTTGGGTTCCTACGCATTTTTAACGTGAAGTTATGTCAATGGAGGGACATGGCATATCATGGTTGGAGCCACATTTTGAGGGTATTTGTTATATGCATGGTATATGTTTGATATGCTCACGCACATGTTATATGTCTTCGTGTGGCCGAAGAGATGGGGAGCCATACGTGACAAGGGCTTTGCACATGTCCCAATTGTGGAATCCAAAGCGCTAGACCAAGTCTACCGCGTATGTATTGCTCATGGTATGTTTGATGAAGAGATCCATGGGTGCAATCCCATTTTCATGGGGCATGTAGATATTAGTGGCGAAGGTATCTCCATGCGCCCGATTGGGGATCCAAGTGGGGGAATTGTTCGCAAATGGTTCCAATCATTTGTGTATTGAACCATGAGCGGATATCATGGGTGAGCATAGAGATATACTATCATGACAACTTTGTATTTGGTCATATTTTCATGTTTTTGACCTCAATTTTTGCTCATTTTTGCGTTTTGTGTACTCACCTGGTCAGCTAACAGCAAGAAGCCTATGGAGAGTCGAACCATGGTATGTTGTTCATATGTTGGCATATGATTTGGAGTTGAACACCACCATATGCCGGATCGTGTACTCTATTTGGCTTGGCGCACGAAGGATTTCAAGAATTGGTCTCAAGATCATGGGCCGACTTGGGCAGTGCGTGGCGCCCATATCCGAAAGGGTTTCGAGGGTAATATGGGGATGTACATGGGCATTGGTCTTTGGTCTCTATCCTCCATGAATAGTAGACTTCGATTCCATGCATGCTTGGAGCCTTCGGATAAGTAGTAACTTCAATTTTGAGCATATTTTTGATATATGGCCAATATGGTGTGAATTGGCAGTTTTGTGGCATGTTATGAGTTCAAACTCATAAGTCATTTCTCTAAGCCCATTCGACTCCAAGTCCAACCAAGGTTATGTCAGGGTAGGGCATGATCCTGAGTGCCACTCTAGGCCATGACACGCCACCTTCCCTATTGGGCTAGGATTTAGAGGCTTGGGAGTGAACACATTTTTGGGGTTTATGTAGTGACTTGTGACACATGGCATTTAGCCATCTTATTTGATTGGGTTCAGGGCATCATGTTGGTGAGTCAAGGGAAGGTCTTGAGTCCAGGGAATGAGGGGTTTATGGCTATGAATGTGTACGTTTACCTCTTTCCCCAACTTTGCTTTATTTGTGTTCATATGCCAATTTCAGGGCTTTCTTCCTTGGTGCAATTCTTGTACATGCCCGCCACCGTGGGAATACCGGTGTGCTGAACGAAAGCCCGCAGCCTGATTTGGATTGTGAATTGGGTTATTGTTGGATTTGTGGGATCTGGTTGCCATTCAGGGTTGAAGGAGGAATGTATTTTCTATTTTCTATATTTTTGGTTTTGGACCCTGGATTTTGATAAATGCAAGCATTGATCCGGAGCAAGTCAGCGGGGATTACAGGCGGAAGGGGCACAGCGGGGGCCGGTCCTGGTAGGGACCTTCTTTATGGTAGCAGAGGCTTACCTGCTGCCCCTACCAACCGCCGACCCGGGGACTTGGGCCCTTATGAGCCCTGCCCAAGTACGCCCCGGGTGCGTATTGTGGACTCGGTGGAGACCACGCCGGAGATTGGAGCCATAGAAGAGCGGAGACGTTCAAGAGCATGGCGAACTCCGGAAGTTGAAGCCCGAAGAGAAGAACGACACTCGGGAAGAGGAGGACGTGACATGGAGGACCTGGTCTCCATGTGTGAGCGTCGCTGCCGAAAGGCTTGCAACCTCCGCTCCGCCGCGGAGGACTCTGATGAGGCCTGCCATTCAGGCAGCAGTGGAGGACGGGCCCGGCGCTACCGGAAGCGCGGGTCACCCAAGTCCGCGGCAAGGGACGCCGGGGCTATGGACACGGACCCCAGCCCGGTCAGGCTGTGGGAATCCGAGGGGCACTCCGAGGGCTATAGGACAGCCCACGAGCCACCTTCGGAGCCGGAGATGTCCGCGCCGATCGCCAGGGCGCATACGGCCCCCGAGCCCGCCCTGCAGCACGACGCCGAGGGCTTGGAGAGGCCAGCCAGGGCCCGGACGGCACCTGTGCCCCGGCACACGGGCCCAGAGACGGACGCCATAGGCAATACGCCTATGGGCGATGAGTCTGAGGTGCCGGGAACCGCGGGATGCGCTGAATCCGGCGGAAAGCACGCTAAGTGCCACTGCGAGCATGTGTCCTTCCTCATGGGCAAGTACCCGAAGATGGGGATGGACGCCATCGTGAATCATCTTGACCGCCTGGACAACGCCAAGGATGCTCTAGAGGAGGACGTCGCGGGGATTCTGGATGACCAGTCGGCCGCGGAGAACCACATGGAGGAGCTGCGAGCGGATCAGGCCCGGTACCGGGAGAATCTGGAGCTGGCCCTGCAGAAGCAGCAGCAAGTGGTGGACAGCCTCCTCCACTTAGTGGAGGACATGTCGGGACGCCTGAGACGGCTAGAGGAGCGACAGCCCCTCGCCTCGGGTCCGGAGCTCCCGGCAAAGCCGGCCGCGGTAGAGCTGGTGGAGCGGGTAAAGACCCTCAGGAGCGCCATGGAGAAACCCATGGGCGGCCCTGCAGAGGCACCATACGCGCCTCCGCGTGTTGACCCGGGTGCGCTGCCGTATGTTCCCCTGTTCAGCGAGTCAACAATGCTCGGGGAACACACGGCACCGGCTGGGTCCATGCGGGAAGGGCACGTAGCCACGGACCCGAGGAGCCTGACAGTGCAGATGTCCCACGCCGCCCAGGATCTACCGCCATCCACGACTACCTATGCAGTTTATGCGGAAGAGGAGATCCAGAACCAGACCACGCAGGGGCAAACCATGGGAAGGGCCGACGGACATGGTCGAGGGCATCCAAGCGGAAATCTGTGGGCGAAGGACCCCAATACGGGGATATGGACGGCCGATGGAAGAAGTCCTTCCCGCATTCCAAACCCCATGGGTTCAGGCCCAACTGGACCGCACTCCATGGAGGAGAGGGATGTACGGGGAGTGTACTCAAACCCCCCGGCCACAGGTGGTATCCGTCTCGGTGGAGTGGTGGCTGGAGACGTCGGAGACGCCATCAGGATCGACGACCTCAGGGGAATCAAAATCCCCTATTATGACGGGAACCCGTCCAACCTGGATGACTTCGTCCTGGACTGGGAGGACTTCGCCGAGGAGGTCGTCGGCGAGATGCGGGGAGCGCCGCGGGACAAGTGGGTATGCCGGACATTCCCACACCGGTTGGCGCAGGACCTCAAGGAGGAGCTGCGGGATCAGATCCGGGAAGGATTGATCCGCACGGAACAGGCCTGCCTCCAGTGGCTGGAGGATGAGGAGCGGGTGGACGCTCCTAACCAGAAGCTGGAGGACCTGTGGTCCATTCCACTGCCGCTGGACCGCGGTGAGTTGCGGGTCCGGGAGTGGAACCGGTATCTGCGGAAGTAACGCAGATGCCTCAAGTTGGTGGAAGACTGGAACGAGGCCAGTGAGATCCGCCACTTGCTGAAGGACGTCCTCCCTGGCAGCTGGAAGAGGAGAGTGGAGGACGAGGAGAAGAAGCGCGCCAAGAGACGGGTGGCGGTGAGGATCATGGCGGCGGAGGATACCCATGCGGGTATCATGGAGTTCTTCAGGAGGAACCTGGGCGAACCCGACCGGATGTTGGGCCTGAAGAACGCCGTGTACGTGGAGGTATTCGGGGACTCCATGGGGCAAAGGTTGCTGCGCCTCAACAACGTGGAGTGGAGGCGCGGGGAGCCGCTGAAGATGCAAGTCATCTTCGCTCGCATGAGCCTGGACGAGATCGTGAAGTACATCACGGTGGAGTTGAAGCTCAATGCGAAGAACGAGGCCCACGTGCAGGATCGGCATGGTCATGGACAACGAGGACACCGAGACGACCGCCATCATCGGGAGATCCAGGAGGACACGGCCAACTCCGCGGAGGATGGAAGTGGAAGTGGCCAAGACCACTGGTCCCGGGAGGATCACGAGGAGGCCCATTTCTTCGCGTTCGTGGCGCACAACGTGAAGAACCATGGGCAGGATCGGTCCAGATGGAGCCAGGTGGGACCCAGGAAGAACAGAGAAGGACCAAGGAGGATCGGGAACCCACCGCTCTCGTTCCGAGAGTACAGGTCTCAGCACGATGGGTGCTGGGTCTGTTATGGCAAGGGACACAACCATGCACACGACCACCGTCAGTGCAAGGTGTATGAGGCGGACAAGAAGGCCTACTTCGCCGCTCACCCCGAGAAGAAGCCCAAGGAGCAGCGGATTTCCGACTGGAAGGCGAAGGGCGGAGACGGGGGAAAAGGCCAAGGCAAAGGCCAAGGAAAAGGCGGAGGAAGAGGCTATGGTGGTGGACCTGGCCAAGACCGACGAGTGAGGTCGATCGAGGAAGTTGCTGAGGACATGTTGAGGACGTTGGCGGAACTCAAAGCCCAGCAAAGTGGAGGACAAAGTCCTGGCGGATCGCAGCCGGAAGGGGCTGCGGGAAGCCAAGTCTAGAGGAGCCCCCACGGGAGTGGGACCTCGGAGGTCTCTCCTCCGAAAATCAGTGGAATCCCTGAGAAGGCGAAGGCACATCGGGTGCCGAAGAAGGCTCCGGAAGAGCCAAAACCACTGAGTTTCGCCACTCCCAACCCCTGGAGCGCCCTGCCAAGGGAAGTACATGTGGGAACGGGACATGGCAAGAAGGAAGGAGCGACCACGGAGAGCCCCGTGGACGGGCAGGACCAACCCAAGATCTACACCATCCGTGACCATACCCTTGAAGTCCTGATGCACCCGGACGTGCTAGAGTTGCATGCCGTGAGAGTCGTCCATACACCTCATGGCGACGAGCGGCAGTTGCACTTGAAAGTGCGAGTACGGTGCGGACGAGAGGAGAAGGTGGTGGATGTGTTGGTGGATACGGGTGCCCAGGTGAGCCTGGTCCGGAGAGGGTTGTTCAAGGAGGAATTCCTGCAGCCCAGCCGGAGACCGGTCCGCCTGAAGGTCGCCAACGGAGAGATTATGGGTGGTGGCACCCATGAGGCCACTATCAGCATGGAATTCTGGGAGCATGAGCGCTTGAACCGCCCTGATCAGGCGAAGAGAAGCACTCTATCCGGGAACTTCTATGTGGCCGACATTACTGATTGGGATATGATCATGGGGTACGACTTCATGGTGGCCAACGCCATTGGAGCCCTTCCCCATCGCGCAACGCTGGTCCGGGAGGACGATGAATGCCTCACATGGGTGTCCACGGATTATGCGTGCGGGTCATCCCAATGGAACGCTGAGGAAGAGGATCGGATCGTCCGAGCGGTGCAAGCTGTGGGTGTCAAGTCCAGAGGAGACCGTGGAGTTCAGCTCACGGAGTATGGAATGGCGCCGCAAGTGTACACCAGGATGATTCAGACGCTGGGAGCTGAAGTGCCCGAGACGGACGTCTTCGCTTCCCGGGATGCCCCACTTCTGCGGAAGTGTAGGAGGCATTGGCATCGAGGAGACTCAGCCTGGCACAGGCATTGGGGTTTGAAGGAGTGGGGACCCATGTATTGGCATGGCTCCCTGGATAACAGCAGACGTACGGTGGAGAAGATCATCGCGGATAGGGCGAAGGGGATCCTGGTCATAACCGGCATAGGTTCCACCCCATGTCCGCTGGAGGGTCTCAAGTCGACGCTGGACTCCATCACCCTGAACGAGATGTCATTCGGGCCAGAGGAGGAGTTGTTCATCGACGCCAAGGGTGTATCAATGCCCTCCCCGGGTCAAGCGTGGGGTACCAAGGCTTTCCTGGTGGATGGGGCGCAAGCCCGGCCCACGGGTGATGAAGCATTCATCCGTAGGGTGGAGGCGGTGCCCATGAAGGTCATGTTTGAGCCCAAGGAGGGGACGGATCAGCCTATTGATGGCATCAACATCCTGTCCCACTCCGAGATCCACGACGTCGTCAACTACATGCGGATGGGGATGCACGACCGTGTGGCAGCCAAGAAGAGGGGGGCCATGGTCACATCTCCGCATTGGTGGGATGACAAGATGTTGGTCACCGGCAAGTACGAGAAGGACGAGTTCGTGGCGAGGGTCATGGACCACATCGCGGACCAATACGATGGTCCGGTTGGGTCGGACCCACCAACATGGGATTTTCCAAGAATGGGTGCCGATAGCGACAGTCACCAGCCCGATGCCGCAAATTTTCGAAGATTATCGGTGGGAAGAGCTCCCCACGACGATGAAGACGGCATATCGGACGAGGAGAAGTCGGAATCGGACCCAGAAGAGGCCTACACCGCAGTGCGGTCGGTTGTATCTATACCGAAGCAAGCGGCTGAGGAGGCCCAGGAGAACCCGAAGGTCGCCGAGCTGAAGGAGAGGCTGATCAAGGCCTATCCGCGGCTATTCAGTGGCGTCGTCAACAAGAACCCTCCAGATCGCGGGAGGTTTGGTACAGCGAAGATCAAGCTGAAGCCGAACCCGAAGATCTATCGTCATCGGGAGTACCAACTTCAGGGCGATCGGGCCGAGGCCATGAAGAAGCTGTTGGCCGAGTTCATTGAGCGGGGATGGATCGAACCCTCCGACAGTGAGTGGGCCAGCCCAGCCTTCATCGTACCCAAGAAGGAGAAGGGCGAGTGGAGGTTGGTGGTTGATTACAGAGGTTTGAACGAGCAGACCGAGCACGACTCGTACTCGCTCCCCCTGATCGACTCCATCCTCCAAAAGCAACAGAAAAAGCGGATCTTCACGGTGTTGGACCTGAAACACGGTTACCACCAGATGCCGCTACACCCGGACTCCAGGCCCTGCACAGCGATGTCGACGCCGCTTGGGCCCATGCAGTGGAAAGTGGTGCCTATGGGTGCCAAGAATGGCAATGCCGTTTTCCAGCGCATGATGGAGGACCTACTCGGTCCTGTCCGGGACTGTGCCGATCCCTTCGTGGATGACATCATCATCGGGTCCGGCACGGAGAACATGACTGAGGACGAGCTCATCGACGCGCATGAGAAGGATCTGCGCCGAGTGCTCAGCGAGTTGGACAAACACAACATGGTGTGCAAGCCCACCAAAGCCTCACTATTCGTGAAGGAAGTGGAGTTCGCGGGTCACGTGGTTGGTCACGGGCAACGCCGTCCCATGCCTGGGAAGCTGGCGTCCCTGCACCACTGGGAGAAGCCCCAGACCATCAGCGAACTCCGGTCCTTCATGGGGTTCTGCAACTACTATTCGGGCTATGTCCGGATGTATGCAGAACTGTCGGGGCCGCTGCACAAGATGCTGCAAGTGGGCAAGTTCGATGGCCGGAAGGGGAGCAGGAAGAAGCTTGCCTGGACCCCTGAGGCTGAGGATGCGTTCAACCGCCTGAAGGAGCGACTCCTAGGGCAGTTGGGGTTGTTCCTGGTGGACCCGGACAAGGGATTCGTGCTACGGACAGACGCCTCGGACTATGCCGTGGGGGCAGTCCTCGAGCAAGTCCGGGACGACGGGACTCATGTTCCCGTGGCGTTTTGGAGCAGGATCCTGGCCGAGGGCCAACGCCGAACATGGACCGCGAGGGAGAAGGAGACATACGCCATTGTATGTGCGCTCAGGAAGTGGTCTGGCCACATCGGACTGCAGCCGGTGGTGGTTTGCACGGACCACCAGTCCCTACAGAGCTGGCACAAGGAGCATGTCGACACCCCCTCAGGACCAGCGGCTAGGAGGGCCCGATGGCACGAGACGTTCGCCAAGTTCGACCTCAGCGTCGTGTATATCCCGGGGAAGGACAACACTGTGGCAGATTGCCTCAGTCGCTGGGCCTACCCCGCGGGCAAGGCGTGGATGGACATATCCAGCCATGGGGACGCTGAGGAGACCGAGGAGGCCAAGCGCATCATCGAGATGGAGAAGGTCATGGAGCAAGAGGGGGTCAAGTGCTTTGTGGTGATGGCAAACCGTACGGACCTGGCCAAGTTCCGGGGTGCCCGCGTCCAAGCTATTCGAGAGGAAACCCTCGAGCAATGGATGGTGGCCCCTGTAGAGCTAGTCAAGTCGGTGCTCACAGAGGACTGGTCGGATGACTACGCGGCATCCGAGCACTGGAGCAAGTACTGGAATGCCGTGAGCGCCCCGTCGGACGACGAATGGCCCGAGGGCTTGACCGAGGATGGCGACAAGTTGTTCCTCAAGGACAAGCTGCTGGTGCCCGAGAACCGAGTGGAAGCGCTCATTGACCATTGGCACAACGCCCAGCTCATGCATCCTGGCCGAGACAAGATGCAGCAGGACCTGGAGTGGCGTTTCAAGTTCCCTCCGGGGTACTACGCCATCCTGGATAGGTACTGCAGCGACTGTGCCGTGTGTCGGGCCACGAAGAGCCCTAACCACTCCACAGCGGGCAACCCGGTGTATACGGCTATACCGGAGGCCCCTATGCGGTCCGTGGCCATGGATGTATTCGCCATGCCTGAGGTCACCGTGGACGGAGAGACCTACGACTGTGTCATCCTGGCGGTGGACAGGCACAGCGGGTATATCGTGGCAGTCCCGGGCAAGAAGTCCAAGAAGAAGGACAAGAAGGACAAGCATGGAGTGGGGCTGCAGGCCAAGACCGTCGCTAATGCCATGATCAGGCATTGGCTGACGATTTTCGATATCCCAGCTGTCATCTGCAGCGATAGGGGCAGTCAATTCGTGGGGACGTGGTTCAAGACGATGTGTAAGCACATGGGGATTCGGCACGCCAAGACCGTGGCTTACCACAGCCGGTCGAATGGCCGTGCTGAAGTGGCCGGGCAACAGATGTTCGAGAAGTTCCGCCAGCTGCACATTGACGAACCGGGCCGGAACTGGTATAACTCGCTGTGGAGAGTGCTCCAGGCGTATCACGACCTTCCGGGACCCACTGGACTGTCACCCCATCGCATCCTGTTCCTACGGGATCGAGTGTCACGCACTCTCCCGTGGATGAACCACGGCAGGGTGGCCCGGGATGCGAACGCAATGATTGCTGAGGCGGACGACACGGCGGCCAAGGTGTGCAAGGCACTTCAGGACGAGCATGACAAGCGGGCCAAGTACTTCAAGCAGGGAAAAGTCCAGAAGTATGCTCTCCAAGACACCGTGTGGGTGGAGCGGCACCAAAAGGATGTCCTGTCCAGGCATCGGCAGGCATCTTGGTATGTGCCGGGGGTAATCGTGCGGAAGGTTGGGCAGGATGTGTATGCGGTTCGTGTGGGGGATAACAAGATCCTGGACCGCGACCATACCCAGCTTCGTCCCCAAGCACCAGACCCCAGCGGACGTCCCGTCACCTTCGAGTTCACGGCCGGCGATGTGGACTCGGACGACGAGGGTGAGGACGACGACTTCACCGCTGGGAAGATCCTGGCGGACAAGCCGAACCCGGGGACGCCTGGGGGTAGGCTTTATAAAGTCCGATGGAAGGGATTCGCCGCGTCCAGGGACTCGTGGGAACCTCCGAGCAGTTTTGTGCCGAGGTATACCACGGTCTGGATGGACTACCTAAAGAAAAAGGGTATTTCTTTGGATGTCAAGGACGTATTGGTCCATTTGGTTGCTGCTGTAGCACCGTAATGGATCCCCCCTTGGCATTTTGTTTGTTTCTGTGAATGGGGAGACAAGTGAGGGCGTTCATCCGGGGATTTTTCGGCCTTGATCGGCCATATACCCCCTTCACTCCATCTCCACGTATATATTGCATTGTGGTATACTTATTTAGGTCGACCGACGACGTTTTTCTATCTTTGATCCCCTTGGTCCATGTTGTAGATCAAGAGGAGACCGGATATGGCGTAGGGCGCTGATTATCAGTGTCCTCACCCCTCCCTTGGGGCATGGGGGACGCCTACGACGTGTGTGGGGCCTCCATGTGTCCTTGGGACATGGAGGGGGGGTTTGGAGCCCATTGGGGTCCTCCCGTCCTCTCTTCATTGGTTTCCGAGCGGATACAACGCTCTGAGAAGGGGGGTGAAGCCGGTTCGGACCCCCGTGGCCATCTTGGGGTCACTTGGGGTGTGTATCTATGTGCCGGCAAGCCGCCATTGGCTGATATCATACTCTCCCATCCACCTGGACTAACCCGATGTGATAGTGTGATAGGTTTGGCCATTCCGGCTATGAGCGGCCATATTCAGAACCGAGGCACCGCCAGCGGAGATTTATATATCGGAATATCAGGAATCAACAGGGTTTTATTATCATAATGTTTCCGTAATTTTTCAGCCTTTCGTTCTGATGGTCAATGTATCGGCGACTGTCAGTTGGCTCGCGATTTTGCGTTAACCGATTGGTTAACTGTTATTTCCAGATATTTTGGCGGAAACGTTTCTGAAGGGTCAGATTTCATCTGTAAAGGGTTCGTTGCTTCCGCAATTTTCTAAATAAGCACTCGAAATTTTAATCAGAATTTTTCGTGATGTCGAAATCGGATTTTCGACTTCGACATCGCCGCACTTGATTTTGTCTTCTTCGAGTGGTCATACTCCTTTCCCTATGCCCGAATCAGGTTTCCCTTATATTTGCCACCCATTTGACTTGGAGATATAAGGGAAACAAAAGCGAAGCGTGGGATCACTTTGAAGAGCCATATCTACGCGCGAGTGTGAGGAATGAGAATAGGGAAGGTTGGGTTGGAACTGCCTTGGTCTCAACTTAATTTAGGAAGCATCAAACGCCTTTGGTGCGCACACATGCCCGGTGTAGCAAGGGAAAAGGGTCAAGAGGGTATAAAGTGATATATAACTCTTGGACCGTGCAACCGAATATTTTAATGCGACTTTCGAGTGTGCCGCATGAGTGTTGGGGTTGCATAGCAACTTTCCTTGGGTTCCTACGCATTTTTAACGTGAAGTTATGTCAATGGAGGGACATGGCATATCATGGTGGGAGCCACATTTTGAGGGTATTTGTTATATGCATGGTATATGTTTGATATGCTCACGCACATGTTATATATCTTCGTGTGGCCGAAGAGATGGGGAGCCATACGTGACAAGGGCTTTGCCCATGTCCCAATTGTGGAATCCAAAGCGCTAGACCAAGTCTACCGCGTATGTATTGCTCATGGTATGTTTGATGAAGAGATCCATGGGTGCAATCCCATTTTCATGGGGCATGTAGATATTAGTGGCGAAGGTATCTCCATGCGCCCGATTAGGGATCCAAGTGGGGGAATTGTTCGCAAATGGTTCCAATCATTTGTGTATTGAACCATGAGCGGATATCATGGGTGAGCATAGAGATATACTATCATGACAACTTTGTATTTGGTCATATTTTCATGTTTTTGACCTCAATTTTTGCTCATTTTTGCGTTTTGTGTACTCACCTGGTCAGCTAACAGCAAGAAGCCCATGGAGAGTCGAACCATGGTATGTTGTTCATATGTTGGCATATGATTTGGAGTTGAACACCACCATATGCCGGATCGTGTACTCTATTTGGCTTGGCGCACGAAGGATTTCAAGAATTGGTCTCAAGATCATGGGCCGACTTGGGCAGTGCGTGGCGCCCATATCCGAAAGGGTTTCGAGGGTAATATGGGGATGTACATGGGCATTGGTCTTTGGTCTCTATCCTCCATGAATAGTAGACTTCGATTCCATGCATGCTTGGAGCCTTCGGATAAGTAGTAACTTCATTTTTGAGCATATTTTTGATATATGGCCAATATGGTGTGAATTGGCAGTTTTGTGGCATGTTATGAGTTCAAACTCATAAGTCATTTCTCTAAGCCCATTCGACTCCAAGTCCAACCAAGGTTATGTCAGGGTAGGGCATGGTCCTGAGTGCCACTCTAGGCCATGACACGCCACCTTCCCTATTGGGCTAGGATTTAGAGGCTTGGGAGTGAACACATTTTTGGGGTTTATGTAGTGACTTGTGACACATGGCATTTAGCCATCTTATTTGATTGGGTTCAGGGCATCATGTTGGTGAGTCAAGGGAAGGTCTTGAGTCCAGGGAATGAGGGGTTTATGGCTATGAATGTGTACGTTTACCTCTTTCCCCAACTTTGCTTTATTTGTGTTCATATGCCAATTTCAGGGCTTTCTTCCTTGGTGCAATTCTTGTACATGCCCGCCACCGTGGGAATACCGGTGTGCTGAACGAAAGCCCGCAGCCTGATTTGGATTGTGAATTGGGTTATTGTTGGATTTGTGGGATCTGGTTGCCATTCAGGGTTGAAGGAGGATTGTATTTTCTATTTTCTATATTTTTGGTTTTGGACCCTGGATTTTGATAAATGCAAGCATTGATCCGGAGCAAGTCAGCGGGGATTACAGGCGGAATGGGCACAGCGGGGGCCGGTCCTGGTAGGGACCTTCTTTATCCGTCCTCCGCAAGCCGGGTGCATTGAGAACATGTACATTGCTCTCCACCCAGCAATCGACGGTGTTGGTTGCGAATCGCCCACCCAAGGCAATACCAACATGGCCTTGGGTCTCCAGGGTAACATCCGGCACATAATTTTGCTGCCACTTCCCGAATTTTCGGTAATCCCATCCGCCGTGCCTTTTGGTGCACTTGATCATGGCCAATGGGACTTTCGACATCGATATAATCCAACGGTCTCTTCTCTTCCTCCGTTCCTTGAAGAAGTGGGGGAGCCCATCTTGGCAACGACGCTGATAGTTGTGCCCAAGGCATTATGTTTGATTTTTGAGGTCTGAAATTGCAGCTTGTGTCAGAGCGTGGGTGCTTCAGGGCAAGGTAAGAAAGGCAAGGAAGACATCATGCAAGTGGCCATCCCAGGGCCCACCAGCCGCCGTTGGGGAGAGGTACCTCACCGCCGGCTTGGGATGGCCGCTTGGACGCACCTGGCCAACGGCGAAGGCATTTGCCTTCCTCTGCGTGGACTCGACGCAGAGAAGTGAAACAGGGCAAGTCCGGGGGCTCCGTTGGCACAACCGACCAAGGGAAAGGGAAGGGAAGGAGTTGTAAGTGCGGCTAACCCCCATCTGCTCAGATTTTCACAGATCTGCCCCAGATTAACTACATTTTGGTCATTTTCTTTGCTTCGGCGGAATCGCCGCCTCGCAGCTCAGTCTCAGGATCAGACCTATATATTTCTGAGATGCCGGATCTGATTCCGCGGTCCATTCCCCGTAAATCCGCCGCGTTCCGATCATTTAGCTGGAATCGCCATTTGCCGCTGACGCGCGCTCGCGGGCCAGATCGGCCAAATATTTTTCACAATCGGATTTATTTAAATCTTTTCAGACAGATATGGACACTCAGATGTGCATAGAATAATCCGCATCAATTTTCTTCATAGACTGGGATTTTCTGCCGGATAACACTCAACATGGATCTTGCTTCAGTTGTTGCTGCTCTTGCCTCCGTTGGTGTCCGAGTCTCCGGTTCTACCCCCAACAGCAGCGTTCAGGTCGACTCCTCGCGTGCCTGCCCCACTGGTCTTGCCGGCCCCGAGCCCTCCGGCACCATCAACGACCCAGGGCAGCACTTTCATGGTAGCAGAGGCTACCTGAATGTTGTTCCTTTGGTGTCCCAACCACAGCCCACTCCCCAGTACGGCCCCGTAGACCCCGCCGCTTCCGGAGAAGTAAGGATTACGTTGCCCTGGTGCTGTGCGAACGAGGCCTTGAGAGGAATGCCTTGCGCAAGCCCAAGCTGCCCAAGAAGGGCGCAAATCAGCAGCTGTGGAGACCCAAATTACCATCCCAATCCCAGTCGAAATTGGCCATCAAGCAGCTGGAATCTGCCAGCCTACACCGATGGCAACGCTCCGGTGGAGCTTACGGACCTGGCAGGTACCAATACTCCTTACCAATGTCCACATTTCGAGACCATCGACGCCGATCTGAACGACATTGAGATGGGTGGTCCAGGTGAGGTACCTAGCTATAATCGACCAGCCTCTTGGGCACAATGGGACGACCATTTGTCTCCAGAAGTGACCCGTAACCTTGAGGCGCTTGAGGCCCTTTGTCTCTTAGCCACGTCTAAGCTGATCGGACAAGAAAGAATCGCCTCTGATTTTTTAATGGAATATTGATTCCTCCTTCAAGAAGAAATTAATACCAGGATGTGGTGGCGTTCTCAAGAAGATGATTCTTTTGCAATTTTTTTGCAGATCTGGGAGGCAAGCCCCTTCCCGAAGGAGAAGACCAAGGCACCTGTCGCCGGGCCCTCCGCCCCTCATCCCCCTGTTTCCATCCGCGACGATCTAGCCGCCGCGGTTGAGGAAGGAATTTTAGAGGCAGCCAGGCAGGCAAGCCTGGAAATCAGGGCTGAAGGAGCTCCCCAAGTGGACTCCTGGCTGCGGACCACTGAGATTAGCGGTCCGACAGCCTGCTCAGGCCCTTCAGGACACGGTATGTACTGTCCTGCCGACTGCTCCTGCAGATTCCAGCGAGATTCTGAGCTCCAATTGCTCAAAGATCAAATGCAACTCATCATTCAAACGCTGGGAATAAAAGATCTTTTCAAGACGCACATGCGGTCTGAGGGCGCCTCATCGGTGGAACAAACAACAGAGCCGTCGGAGGAGGCGACAGAAATTTTTTCAATTGCTCCTTCGGTGGACTCCAAGACCACTGATGCAAGGATCAGCAGGACCAAGCTAAAGGAAAGGGTTACAATCTCTCGTTCTCAGAGTAGGACGGCGAAGGCTAGGACTGAGGCTCAGAATGCCAAGCGAACTGCCTCCCGTACTGCCCCTCCTGCTGCTGATTCCAATGCATTAGCCCAGCTGTTGCTCGCCCAGACCCTCGCCGGAGCTGGTGTGGCGAATGATGCCGCCAAGGTGTCTGCCATTACGGCCGGTGTTGGGCTGGATTCGCTTCTTAATCCCACTTCATTGCGACTTCGTCAGGTTGCCAAGCAACCGAAGTATAATGGAAACCCCAGACGTTGGCCTCAGTTCCAACGGGAATTTAAATTGTGGGTTAAGACTCAAAAACTCCAAGATGATCAGTTCCTGATGGCCCTCTTGGACTGCCTTGAGGGAGCGCCGGCCAACACTTGGCTCAGGACCTGGAGTGATCGTGAGGATTCAAGTTCCCCCCTTACCTTTGATGAGGTGTGGGAACAGCTTGAGGTACGTGGATCCCGGCTGCCAGAGGACCATTACCACCAAATGTTGAAGAATTTTCCTTCATTCTCGCGATTAATCTTGCACGAAGTGCAAGACAAGAGACAGCGCTTCTGGAACTTAGTGGAAGAAGCTGAACATTCAGGCGAAAAACTTTCTAGTGCCGAGCTGAAAAATCTGATTTTTGACAAGATCCCCTCAGAAACTGCCGCCACCCTTCGGAATAAACAGTCCGAAGAAAAGGTCAAGACCTGGTGGGCGGAGGTCGAAGGCTTCGATGCCTCGGCCAACAGGTTCTCTGTCAGGGAATCACTTCAAAAGTGTTCCCCCACGTCGTTTACCAAGGTGAAATTCACTGAAAACACGTGGAAAATCAAGTTTAATGAACACGAGGATCGGGACTTGTTTGTCCAAGTCCTCAACAGGGGAGTAAGTTTCCATGGCCATCGCCTGAAGGCCAGGAACTGGGTGTTTTCGTTCACCCCGAAGGAATTGTGGGAAGAGGTTGAGCGGCTCGCTGACGCCGCCAATCAGAATTTCCATGAGGGTCTTGGGGGAAACAAGAATACCCAGCAAAACACCCAAAATGGGGCCCAAAAGGGCAACAAAAAGGTGAATGACACCCGGAATGTTCAGGATCACTGTAGCATCTGCCTTCTTTTAGGTTCTACGAACCGAGCTAAGACGCATTCTACTGGTAATCACCGATGGTCTCCTTACGATCACAAGGTGATTGGTGAAAATATCAGTAATCCGCAGAATTCAGACAGGAATGACAGACAGGTGCATGGTGGGAAGGCTGGAAAAGGGAATTCGCCCCCCTCCGGTGGAAACAAAAATACTGGAGGCCCTGGCGGGTCCCAAGGCAAAGGAAATCGGACTCCATCCGGCTCCGGTGGGCAGCCGAACGGCCAGACAAATCCCAATAGCAACGCCGGAGGCGGAAATCGAAATCCAGGCCAAACCCCTCAATCCGGTACAAACAAGGGAAATGCTCCAGGATCCCAGGGTAAAGGTAAGGGAAATCCTTCGGGAACCCCTTTCTCTGGTAAGGGCAGAGGGCGTGGCGACGGTGGAGGTCCATCATCCGGCGGCCGTGGCCGTGGACGTGGAAAGGGCAACCATCGTGTGGATCAGGTCTCAGGTGCAGATCAGGTGTCCGATGCGGATCGAGATTACGTTGAAAATGCCTTGAATCCAGCAGATGATCCGTTCCAAGAGGAGTGGGTCGACAAATCAGGGTGTGTTCACAATGTTAACGCAGCGACTGGAGGTCAGAACGCCTAGGGGAGCCACGAAAATCGCCCCTCCCCAGGCGATTTCAGGCATGATCCCCAGATTCCTGACCGACCATTACTTGATGTAGGGTCGCTTGTCTCCTCTCCTCTGGATCCGGCAGCGGATCCTTCTGTTGTAGTGGACGAGGTTGGTGTACAGTCCAAGCACAGGGCCCGTCAGTTTGTCACAAAGCTGTGGGTCTCTGATTGCAAGGGAAATTTCCACCTCGCCACTTGTTTGTGTGACAATGGATCAGAGGTAAATCTCCAATCCAATTCTTTCTTACCCGACGACTGCGTGTTTGAGTCGCCTCATCCTGTTACCCTCGAGGGAGTTTCTGGACATTCTCTCGCAGGTGGGCAACGCGGTTGTTATATATCAACTCATTTGGTCGCTCAAGACCTTTGGGAAGAAGGTAATGTGGAGGAAGTTGTCCTTAAGGATGATTACTTCTATCGTGCCGACATAAAGTATGACCTTTACTTGGGCCATCCTTGGCTTCGCAAGAACAGGGTGGCGCCCGTAGGTCATCGGCGTTGTTTTTTGCTGGAGTCAGGTCCCTTGGAGCGTCCTGAATTTCGTTTTTTGCACGCAGGGTTTAAAAGCGCAGAAGAATTTTTGAAGCAAAAGGTTACACCAAAATTTGGCGAAGATGTCACCATTGCAGAGGTGAATGGGAGTGCCGATTACTCCCAAGAGTTAGAATGTCTTCGTAGGGACTCCCAGTCACGACGCCCTTCGCGCTGGCACTCTTCATCCTACAGAGTTGTCGACAAATGGCGCGATGCAATTTGTGAATATTTTTATGAACACCATTCCTTTTGGCCACAGTATGATGCCTTTGCTAACCGCGAGAACAAACGCTTTGACAAGCACTTTCGCGACGCTTGGACCCATAAATGGGACAAGAAGTTATGGATTAATCCTCCGTTTCACTTAATCCAGCAGGTCATCCACAAAATCAAGCAAGATAAAACCCAGGCGATTTTAGTTGTGCCCTTGTGGGACGACAAGCCTTGGTTTCAGGAATTACAAGACATTTGTGTAGATTACATCGAACTTCCCAGGAAGATTAAGCTGTATGCCAGGGACGACACAGGTCCCCTGCCACAGCGGTCCTGGAGTTCGCTTGCATTCCTGGTGGATGGAAAGCTTTCTGACTCTAATTCTGCTGATTCTGGTACTGATTCCTGTGTTTGGTCTGAATCTGAGGTTGAGCGTGGTACTGATGATGAATCTATTTTTTCTGATTTTTCTTCGTCAGATACCCAAGGTGATCCAACGTCAAATGGATCCGCCTCGTCTCCCTCTTCCCCAATACGATCGACATCGAAAAGAATCTTCAGTGCACAGGCGAAGAAAAATTTTAAATCGCGCCGCAAATTCAGAGTTTTTTATGAAAAACCCCGTGTGGAAGCTTTCATAGATCCTTTCGAGGAGCTGGATCACGAAGAGAATCTCTGGAATGTCGACACTCGACCCACCTATCTTCAAGAGGCAGTTGATACGGACCTGTTTAGGGACATCCGTAAGAAGATTCTTCCTGCCAAGGCCGAAGAAGTCGCCAAAGTTTTTTCGACAGTAATTCCTGGCGATCAGGTGGACACTGAGTTGTGTTCCAAGACAAGAGAAAAGATTTTTGAGGAACGGAAGGACACAACCCTTTCGGGGAAGTTGATCAAAGACCCCCCTGTCCGTGGGCAGTTCGGTGAAGCCTTCATCGAGCTTCGTGAAGGTTACAAGGCGAAGAAACAGCGCCCTTATGAGAACCATGGACACAAACATGAGATACTCAGAAAAATCATCGAGAGAAATCTCAGGGAATTTGGTTGGCTTGAGGGTTGTATGACCAGCGAATGGTGCTGTGCACCCTTCACAGTCCCGAAGCCGCCGCCTGCAGACCAGAACACTATTGATGGTTGGCGAATGGTTGTTGATTTTCGCAACCTCTACGCCGAAACCAAGGCGGATTCACACCCCCTGCCCCTCATTGAGGAGGAAATCGCCAAGAGGGCAAGAGGTCGTTTGTTTTCTGTGCTGGATCTCCGTCACGGCTTTCAACAAATGCCGTTGAGGAAGGACAGCCGACCTCTCACCTGTATGTGCACGCCATGTGGCCCAGTCCAGTGGACGGTCATGCCCATGGGCCTGAAGAACGCCCCTTCGTTTTTTCAAAGAATGATGGAGGATGTGCTTTTTACAGCCCATCCTGAGCTTCGTGCCTTCGTGAGTGTGTACATAGATGACATAATTATCGCGACAGAGGGGGAGGGACTGACCGAAGCCGAGCTGGTGGCCCTACATGAAAAGCAGCTGAACCAGGTTTTGGACATTCTTGATGCCAATCAGCTCATTTGTGGGCCAAAGAAGGGAAAATTATTTTTAACATCAGTCGAATTTTGTGGTTCTCTCCTAGCGAATGGTACCCGACGACCCAGTCCAGGGAAGCTCGTCGCTATTCAGAAGTGGAAGCGCCCTGAGACGATCACGGAATTGAGAGGATTCCTGGGTTGTTGCAATTTTTACCACACTTTTGTGCCGAATTATGCCAAATTTGCTGCCCCCCTCACTGAATTATTGAAGGTAGGGAGAGATGCGGGCAAGGCAGGTTCAAAGGTTCGTGTCAAGTGGACTGACGAGTGCGAGGAGGCCTTCCATCACTTGAAGGCGGCCCTCTGCGAAGTCGCCACGTTGCATGTGCCGCAATTCGACCGACCCTTCTACATAAGAACCGACGCTTCTAGGTACGCGATCGGAGCTGTCCTTGAACAGGTTGATGAAGCCACCGGCGATCATTACCCTCTTGCATTTTGGTCTCGGAAGCTAGCCCCACGCCAAATGCAATGGTCGCCGCGTGAGCAAGAAACCTACGCCATAATCTGTGCTTTAAAAAAGTACCAATCGTGGGTTGGCACCAATCGAGTCGAGGTCCTGACGGATCATCGATCTCTGGAGTATTGGGCCACCGAACACATTGATACTGTCGCGAGCCCAGCTGGTCGACGGGCCAGATGGCACGAATTTCTCAGTCTGTTTGACCTCCATGTATCATATTTACCTGGAAAACACAACACGGTAGCGGATGCTCTGAGCCGATGGGCTTACCCCGCTTCAGAGGGGCTGCAAAGTACCAACATCCATGGTACGGAGCAGGACCGCCACGTCGTAATCGAGTGGGATCAGGAAGAAAAAAAGCTCATTCGACGTGAATGCATGCAATGCGCAGTTAAACAGCATGCATTGCCGTGTCACGACATCACGGCCTTTTCAGATCCGGCGCATGCTCATGAGATCTGCACCAAATCACTGAAAGTCGTGGAAAAAGTCACCGATCCCTCCTCAGGGAGTGTGAAACGGTTTGACTATACCCGACGTGTAAGTGGATTTCGGTTGATCCAGGGCATTAAGCGTCGAGATCCGGCCAAAACTCCACCCCTGCCGAAAGATTCCCTTATCATCCGTGACTGGACGTCCGATTATCTGCAGGATCCCATGTTTAAAGAGGTCTTTGGAAATCTCAAATCCAAAGATGCTCACAAGGATGGAATTTTTTCTGAGTACTCGTTGGATGGGGGGAAGCTGTGGATGGAGGGTAAATTGTGCGTACCAGACGCCCTGGCCCCCCGAGTGTTAAACTGGTGGCATAAATGGGAGTCCCCCCACGCACATGGCCGTCGATTATGGTCGATGATTAAACATAGGTTGTTTGGCTCACGGCTATATACTCATTGCATGAAAGTAGCTGCCGGATGTGCCCAATGTGCTGTCTCGACGCCCCCCAGCGCGAAGAAGCACGGCCATCTGAGGCCTCATCCTATTCCGGAGCGCCTCTTTAACAGAGTCACCAGTGATTTCTTCTATCTCGGTGAACTCGATGACGAAGAGTGCCATTGGACTAATAAAAAAATCAATGGTGTGCTCCTTATTCAGTGCCGTCATTCCGGCTACATTCAAGTGTTGCCTTGCAACATTGAGTCAATGACTGGCAAGGCTGCCGCCAACTTGTGCGCGCAGACCTGGATGGGAGGTTGGGACGTCCCATCCGAGGTGGTTACGGACTCAGGCAAAGAGTACACCTCCGAATGGTGGAGAGAATTATGTGCTCGCCTTGGAATCCACCACCTGAGATGTGAAATCCACTCGCATCGAGCGCTGCCTGGCGAAAGAGCCGGCCGCTCAATTATAAATATGCTTCGTAAGGAGCTCGCGAGTGAAAAGGATTTCCATTGGATGGAAGTTCTCTTCGCATTGCTTCGCCGCTACCACAACACGCCTTTGTACCATGGCCTTTCTCCAAATGAAATTGTCTTTGGACGAAAGAAGTGTTGGTGGAACATGCCGTTGAATAATGCTCGCCCTTGTAAAGATGCTTCGTTGTTTTTGGACGACGTCCAACGAGCAGATAAAACTGTCTCGAAATTAATCGATAAGCATCAAGCTGACTGGCTTTGGGTCCAGAATCAAGGCCGAAAAAACCCCCACAATTTTGAAGTCGATGATCGAGTTTGGCTTCGAAAATCCGAAACCACCCTGGACGGAGATGATAAGCTTCTTCCCTTGTGGGAGGGGCCATTCGCTGTTACAGCGCGTCTAGGTGAGAACAGGTGGAGGATTCGTGTGGATGTCAGCAGGGAAGTTGACGTTTCGGGCGATCGCCTCAAGAGAGAGATCCCCTCCCCCAAGGATCGGGTTAAACCCCTTTTTTGGACTTCGAAAATTTTGTCAGATCGGGTCATCGAAGGGGGGAAGTACGAACTCAAGAGGATTGTAGAGGCAAGACGTGACGGAAAGGGCGAATTGGAATTTCTGTGTGAGTGGAGGGGCTTTGATTCCAGTCACAACAACTGGGAACCAGCTCATTCTTTTGTCCATGGGTACACCAAGGGGTTCATCGACTTCCTCAAGAAGCACCCCGAAATTGGCGTACTCCTGACAGACTGTTTGTCGAAACCAGACAGACAGGTGGAGAGCGACGGAAAAAGACCTGTGGTGAATCGAGATCCAGCCTTTTACGGCCCTCAGCAGCCACATTCCAGGGCTGATCCGTCGATCCCCCCTCCTGCGGTCAGGCCAGCCCAGGAGCCAAATGAGGACCAAGCTTCAAGTTCGGCCGCTGATTTGCAGCGCCCAAGCCGTACGAGGGCCCGACCAGACAGGTTGGTGGTCACATGTATTCGAGCTTGGCCGAATTCAGGGAGATCCGTCGTGACTTGAGTCGCCGACGCCATAATCTGGGTAACAGTCGTCTAGTCCAGGGCGTCATGGCACTCGTCGCTAGGGCTCAAGGGTGTAGGTTCGAAACCCTTGCATGTCCAACTCCTACAAAAGCTCCAGCCTCGCCCCGTCGACCACTTATTTCAATGTGAGTGTTCTGACGACTTGAAAGAACCACATTCTGCTCAATCCACTGTTCATTCTTCCTGATTATGTCATGATGTGGAGAACTGCAAATGTTTGATAATTTAACGTCAATCAACTTTTCTTTGGTCTCCGTTCGGCAGACAAGGCGTAGATACGCTACCGAAAGCCACGGAGTGTGCTGCCGTGTTCAGAAAAAACCAAACTCAGGCTTAATTCAGGCAGATTCGGGGTAATCTTGTCTCTGTTGGTCTGTGCATCTTTGGAATTTGGCTACTCGTGCAGATGGAAGCAAATGTACATAGTAAAAACGCTGGCCAGCGACATTCACCCCTACAGGCACCCCCTGTAGTACTGGCTGCACCAGATGCGACGCCAGGAACTCAGATCTTACCTTCATTTGCCGTGATGTGGAAGCCAAAGTCCAGATTCAGATCCAGGATCCTCAAATTTGCCTTGAATTTCTCAGGTTTGTCCATCATTCTGCCACTGTTGTGCAAAAGCCAGACGTCAATTGTTCAGACAACCTTCACATAGGAGCTCTAGGGACTTCTAACAGCCACCTCTGAAGTCCGTAAGCTTCGTTGTATTTTTGGCACACGCCAATGTGAGCTCAATCCGACCTGGAACTGTCGAAAATGGTGAATCCAAGTGTCTTGTGGGACTCCATCGAAAGATTGGCCTTGTCCAAGTCGATTGACACCGCCGCCACTGTAAATACGGTGTCTCTCAGTTATATACTGTCAGTAAAGCGCCTTCAGCGAACCTTCGGCGCGTTACATGCCAAGGATCCAGGGCCAGCATGTCCCATCATGATGCATCATCACATGATCCACATTTTGATGGAATCTGTTGGATGCTCGCGAACCAACGTGCCGGAAAGCACAATTGAGCTGAATAAACGACAATATATATTAACTTTAGTCTAAACGAAGGTAGTAGTAGTTTCAGTTATAGACATTCCGCTTCATTTCACCTTCATCTTAGGGAATTTCCTCATTTTAGGACAGATTAGGTTGATTTTCCTTGTCATCTCCTCACATTCCTCGAAGATCTGTGTACGGCTTTGCCTAACTAAGTGAACAGAAACCTGCAAAGGTTCACTTAGGGCCTGCAGACTACATTTGTAACTGTTTTCCCTCTCTGTGATTGTTTCATCTCCTTCATCTCTGCCCAAATTAATTCCCAATCTTGCTGAATCTTGTGATCATCCACCAGATGCGCCAAATCTGAAGCACATGCTGCACTTTTCAGAACGAGAAAAGCGGGAGTAACACGATGTAGAGTTCGGCGAGGACACCGTAGCGTGCCCGCGACAGCGAAACTGTGCCAGAGCGCTGAGATGTCACTCCATTTCTTGATTCCCCCACTCAATCCACCAATAATCTACCTCATTCTCAACCAGTGCATGGTTTGGTATCGATTCTCGATACGTTTACATGCTTTTTAGCCCTTGACCCAATGTTTTACTGCACGGAGGACTGTTCGTCACTCCTCATTCTGTCTCATTTCAGGTCCATCCATCCTGATTCAGTGCCAATTCAGCCCAAATCAGGTCAGATCAAGCAGATTTCGCCCCATCGAGGCTACATTTCTATTTTTTTCTGGGACTTACCCGCACTACGTTCTTCGTTGACGTAGCGACACACCCCAGTGTGTTTTTGGAGGGGGAGTGTAAGTGCGGCTAACCCCCATCTGCTCAGATTTTCACAGATCTGCCCCAGATTAACTACATTTTGGTCATTTTCTTTGCTTCGGCGGAATCGCCGCCTCGCAGCTCAGTCTCAGGATCCGACCTATATATTTCTGAGATGCCGGATCTGATTCCGCGGTCCATTCCCCGTAAATCCGCCGCGTTCCGATCATTTAGCTGGAATCGCCATTTGCCGCTGACGCGCGCTCGCGGGCCAGATCGGCCAAATATTTTTCACAATCGGATTTATTTAAATCTTTTCAGACAGATATGGACACTCAGATGTGCATAGAATAATCCGCATCACTTTTCTTCATAGACTGGGATTTTCTGCCGGATAACACTCAACATGGATCTTGCTTCAGTTGTTGCTGCTCTTGCCTCCGTTGGTGTCCGAGTCTCCGGTTCTACCCCCAACAGCAGCGTTCAGGTCGACTCCTCGCGTGCCTGCCCCACTGGTCTTGCCGGCCCCGAGCCCTCCGGCACCATCAACGACCCAGGGCAGCACTTTCAGGAGTGTGGTGAGGCCGATGGGCACGGTGGCCTACAGAGGGAAAGGCCAAGGGAAGGGAAAGGGGAGGGGAGAGGGAAGGTTAGGGCAAGGAGGAAGAGGAAGGTCAAAGGGTGGTGAGAAGCTGATGGGCACCACCGCCTATGGAGGGAAAGGGTCCAAGGGAAGGGCAGCGAATGGCGATCGGCCAGTAGGCGCCGCCAGCTGCAGACGAGATCATCACACCATGGTGTCATGCCAAATCCCCCCCCCCCCCACTAAACCGCAAAGACAGAGCTGTGCAATTTCATGATACTTTGCAACTAGCTACTTCTTCCACATTTGCATCAAAGAGGTTCGTGCCTTTTTTTTTTTGCTCGAGGTTGGTCAGCAGCATAGCCCTGAACCAACTCAAGCTCCCGCAGTTGAATGTGGCTGCCACACCTCATTTCCACATCTCGGTCTCGCTATACCTCCCGCAGTTGAATGTGGCTGCCACACCTCATTTCCACATCTCGGTCTCGCTATACCTACTCATGTTACCTCTTCCATTCAGGAAGGTCGGTGAATTTTGCAAGAGGACAAGGGATTGAGCAGCTTTGCATTCTTTGCCTTTTTTTTCCTCTCGCCAACAGCTGCTTTTATTTCACACAGTTGAAGCCGAGGATATCAAATTGGAGAGTTTGGATGGCCAGTACCACGAGGAAAACCTTTCCAGGTCAATTGTGGCGGTGGAGATCATTACCCTGCTGGACCGCATCAGACCCGAGCAAGGAGGGCTTGAGGGTCCCAACTGGAGTTACCATGGCATGCTGCTCTGAGGGTCCCAACTGGAGTTACCATGGCATGCTGCTCTGGGTGGATCGTGGAGTACACGCTAAAGCACACCCTCATAGATCAATTGGATGGGGTATGCTGGTGTCTTTGGCCCTGTAATTTTGGCACTCGCCAGTTCCCTCCATGTCTTGGCACTGCTTGTTATTTCCTCCCCATTCAACCCAGATTGTGTTCTGTATCATCTCAGCAGCAGATGATTGCTGAAGTTGAATTCTTTTCTCCTTGACCACCTGCATCGCTCTGGCAAATCGTATACGTAATTGGTTCAGACTTTTGCTTATGGTGGGTGGCACTGGAGTCAATGGGGTGGGAACGAGCTGGATTCAGCACCTGTGGGTGCCAGGTTTTGGGTTTCACGGCTACTCGCAATGGGGAGGGGGAAGGGCTCTGCATGGGTGAGCATCAGGCTCAGACCCCCCCCCCCCTGCTTATATCAGTTGGGGGTTTTGGGTCATCATGATTTGCAGACTTCTGTCTGCCGTTTGCTCTCAAACAGAGGTGCTTCGCTGGTTGGGTAACTCATTCCCTGTGCATGTATGCCGACACCATGCAAAAACAGTTTTGTGGCTATGGGGCGGTGATTGGTGGTCTTGACAAAGCCAAGCAGGCAGCCAGCCTCCAGGATTCGACGGTGCATCCACGCACAGTGTTTGTGAAGGGCTGTCATTTCCCTGCTTTTCATAGGTTGGCCAGTTACACAGTGGTTGAAGAAAAGCATATTGATTTGCCTCCTGAACCTAAACCTGAGCCTGAAGCGGTACCCAGAACCCCATGGCCAGGTTACGGCATACAACCGGTCTCCGGTCCACTAACCCCATGTACGGCATGTTCCGTGCCGTGAAGCCCCGCATCGGCAACCGATGCACCGCCAGCGGAGATTTGTGTATCAGAATATCAGGAATCAACAGGGTTTTATTTTCATATTGTTTCCGTCAATTTTTACGCTTCCGTTCTGATACTCACTGTTTTGACTGCTGGCGGTTGGTTCGCGACTTTACCGTAACCGCCAGTTTAACTGTTTATAATGGAAATTTTAACGTTATCCGTCACGAAGGCTCCAAAGTCGCCAGGAACTGCATGGATGCTTCCGCAATTTTCATAATTAATACTCGCAACTTTAATCCGAATTTTTCAGGATGTCGAAATCGGATTTTCGACTTCGACATCCCCGCACTTGATTTGACCTCCTTCGAGTGGACCTACGTGCTTCCGTATGCACGAATCAACTTCCCTTTTATCCTGCCCTCCATTTGTCTTAAAGATATGGGCAAAACAAAGTTGATTCGTGAGGCCACTTGTGAAGGTCATATCTCGTGCCGCTTGCGAGTATTGACGATAAGGAAACGTGGGATGTATTCACAATACTCCCGACGTAATTTAGGAAGCTTCATATGCCTTGCGTTTCTACACATGCGCGCTAGTGTAATGGATCATGGTCAAGAGGGTAGAGTTTGCGTTATAACTCTATGACCATGATATTGCGTGCGTTAAGATAACTTTCGAGTGTAGCGCGCAAGTGTTGGTGTTGCATAGGAACTCTCCTTGAGTTCCTATGAGCGATTGACACAAAGTTATGCCCTTGGAGGGGCATGACATATCGTGGTGGGAGCTACATTTTTGGGCAATATTTGGTATGTGCCATGTGTTGTGTTGCGTGCCCATTTGGCGGGCCCATTGCTCCAAGACAAGCCCGCCAATGGACCTCATATTGTGCAAGCCCCTTCTCCGTACTCCCTACGGTCAATTGCAAGCCTAACCTTCGTGAAGGGAAGCTTGTGTGGTGATCCCGAAGCGATGCGTTGGGAGCAAGGTGTGTATTTTACAATTTTCCATATTTTCATGTGCCCACTTGGGAAGCAGCGCTCGTTACCTTTCAGAGCGCCCCAAGTGGAGCACATATGTGGGATCGAAGGTCATTGGTGTCAAGGCATTGTGTTTAGAAGGATTAGTTGATTGCACGATCCAAGCCGAAGATATTATAATATAATTGTGCGCCTTTCAAGGCACTTTTGTGTGTCATTGTGTCAATTTTGCCATTTTTGGCTCGTCATGATGTCAAGTGGCGACCGTGTATCTCAACGCTGCGCTCAATTGACATCATGACCCAAGTATGTTATGAGGGTACATACTTAGGTAGCCAACATATCTTGGACCCGGCGAATAACTCCTCTTAGGCTTGGCATACCGTGGCCGCCATGTTGGCGATTTGGGACTATCCCAAATCATGGGCCCACTTGGCGACCCTGCCATTCCCAATACCGGAGGAGTTGGGCGACGCCCCAAAGATATGTTGGACATATATGACTTGACATCAATCCTATGGCACACTCCGGTCCAAGTCGGGCACGTGCCTCATTTGCCCTAACCATGAGCGTGCGCAATTTTGGCCATTTTGAGCAATTTTCCACTTTTGCTGCCCGCCGTGCCCCATGTTCCAACCTTCGTGCACGCCGGACGCATGGACCAATGGACCATATATGACATGGGTGTTATGGGTAATGGTCCCCATGGTCCACACACCACGTGGGCGAAGCGGAGCCGCCTTCGTCAAGGCGCTAGGCCAAATTGAGTATGGGCAATTTTGCCATTTTTGCATTTGTGGACCCAATTGGGATCGTCACCACGCCGAGTGGCATGGAGATCTTTGAGAGCCAAGGGCATGGGAGTCTCTGTTGGACTCCCGGTGGATCACGTATGGAATGGCGGATCCGATCTCCAAGCCGGCGTGGAGATATACTATTGGGAGCACACCGAATTTTGGCTCATTTCAAGCAGCCAAAATGACCCAATTTTGGGACCCCAATTTCCCCCTTCCGTGTGGTCAATTGGCGGCCCCATATCTCTAAGCCCATAGGGAGCCCGGACCTAAATCCAAGTTGTACACTCAGATATAAGTCCTAGGTCCTGCCTCCTACCCTGTGAGCCATTGACCTCACCGTGGCCGAGCGAGCCGCGCGTGGGAATGACGCCAATTTTGGTGATTTTGGCATCATGACCCCACTCGACACTACTCGAAGGGCATAGGGTCAGCTGCCTCGTCCCTGCCTCTGGCGGGTCCGGACGAGGGGTCAATTTTGGAGTTTTTCAAGCCAATTTCAGTTTGGGCTGAAACAGCCCATTTTCAGCTACCAACTCCTGGGTGATAATGGCGGGGCCATATCTCTGGCTCAGAGTGGAGTTGGGACCTGCCGTTAAGGGAGCACAGGGAGCCACTGTCGGTTGGCCTTGGAACCCATTGGTTCCCAGGAACTCGCCTGTGGCTGTGCGGGACACCTCTCCCATTGGCAGGGTTTCAGGGTCCGGACTGAGCAGGGCATGGGTTGTGTTTGAGCCCCCGCCCCCATCAGCCACTGAGAGGGTCGGACCTGGGATTGGGATATGAGTCGGGACTGAGTGTCTATTGTCCCTTGATGCCCTTACCCCAGTCCAGTCTTAACCCCATGTGTACATATCCTGATGTGTTGCTGTACATACTTTCGTTCCCTCTTTGCAGAGTGGCAAGGATTCTGAAACGCTTTGTCACATGACACAGGCGTATTGATGCCCTTGTGAGCGTAGTGCCTTGCCTGCCTGCTCACCTGTGCGTGTCACCGCAGCGTCCCGTGGCCGGCCCCCCACGGGAACGCGTCAAAAGCGTTTCACCGCCGCGGGGTTACCCAACCCTCGCGTGCCACTCGGGGCCACAGACCCCGAGCAGCGCGTCGCAGCAGCGCGGCGCAGCTCGCAGCTCGCAGCGCAGCGCAGCGTCTCGCAGTGCAGCGCAGCAGCTCGCAGCGCCACTCAGCGACAGCGCCGAGTTCGTCACGGAGCCCGCAGCGCCGTCCAGAACATCGTCCTGACCGCGCAGCGCCCGTGGAAGAGGTGCACAGACCAGGACTCCTGCATCAGCCCCATCGGCCGACCCGGAGTCCCAACGGCCGACCAGTAAGGCCGCGTCAACCACCTCCACAACCACCGGCTGACCAGCACCAGCCGCACTTCCAATCCAGTGCTGCAGCACCCTCCCCAACAACCACAACCAGTTCGTTGAGGTGAACGAGTGCACATCAAGGACTTCAAGACCCTCTACGCCCCCGCTGCCATGGTGAATTGGCAGGAAGCGGGCAGGACGTGGCCGCGGCCCCACCCCCATGCAGCACGCCTGCTGCGTGGGTTGGTTTGGGACCAGCATTACCGCCACAGCAACCCCCAGTGCGAAGGGGGCATGCCCAGGAGCTTCGAGCTCCGCACGGACATCGCCCCCGACCGCCTGCAGGCCGTGGAGGACTGGCTGCGGGCGGAGGGGTACGAGTACCGCCACCAGCAGAGGCGCTGGAGGGCGTGGACCCGGCCGGACAGGCCCGGGGAAGGGCTGCGCCCCGACGGGATTGAGGAGGACGAGGACCCCAACGCCTACCCGTCGGGCGCCTCGATCAACGTCTCCCTGTGGGACGTGATCGAGAGGAAGTTCCCGGAACCGGGGAGCGAGCGCAGGCTGCAGGGCAGCAGCAGCGCGTCTCCGGGGACGAAGAAGCGGTCCGCCGGGGACAGGAAGAGGGACCGGAGGTGGCGGGAGTACCAGGAGTCCCTGGCTGCCGAAGCCGCCCAAGGCGCCAAGGGCGGAACCCCAGCCCCCAGTCCCCAACGGCCCAATGGTGGACGCCACCCCGGCTCCACCACCCTTGGTGACTACATCCAAGTCGCCAAGCAGACCCAGGCCAAGCCCCGTTCGCTGCTCCTGAAGGCCCGGCAGGCCTCAGCAGGCCCCAGCAGCGACATCGAGTCGGCCCACCGCGGGAGGACGCCGGCCGACCAGGCCAGCTCCAGCAGCAGCGTCGCTCCCGAAAGGGACGTGGCGCGCGCCTGTGAGCGCGCCTGTGGGGTGCCCTGCAACCGTCGGGTTGCCCGGCAACGGGCCAAGCAGTACAGCGCTGCTGTGGAGGGCGCCGCCGGCATCGCCCAGGAGGAAGCTGCGCAGTGGGCACATGGCATGGCCATCCACACCCAGACCGTGGCGGCCATCGCGGCTGGTCTCACGGCCGTAGCCGCCCACAGCGCAGCAACTGCCCAGGTCAACGGTGAGTTGGCGGCAGCCGACGAGGAAGCCCGCCTGACGCAGGAGGCCATTGCCTGCAAGGAGGCCGAGGTGAAGGCGCTGGGGGAGGCGCTTGCCCAAGAGAGGGCAAAGAAGGAGGCGGAGGAAAGGGCCCACGCCGAAGCGACGGCTAAGGCCCATGAGGATGCCGCTAAGAAGGAAGCCATCGAGGCCGCGCGACGGAAGGTCGCTGAGGAGAAGGCCAAGACGGAGGCGGAGCTGGCGGCGTTGGAGGCGCAGAAGGCGCAGTTGCTGCAGGCCCGGGAGACCGAGGCAGCTCGTGCTCGGGAAGAGGCCGAAGCGCGAGCTGCCGCAGCCACCGCCGCCGCAATGGAGGAGGCAGAGGCCAAACTCCGCCACGAGACTCCCCCGGGAGGATCGCGAGTGGAGACCCTTCGAAGGCTTTTCGAAGGGGACGCCTCCTCCAGGATGAAGCTGGATGAGGCGGACACGGGCAGCAGTGGGAGCGGTAGCACCACCGCCCGTCGACGGAGGAAGGGCAAGGGGAAGACCCCCGAGAGGCCGCGGAGGCCAGCGGGTGGGCACCCCCACGACAGTGACCCCTTCTTCACCGCCAGTGACGGGGATGAACGAGGCCGTCGACATCGCCAAGTGGTGGCTTGGACGGGCGGAAGTGGCGGAGACGTCCCCATGGAAGGTGAGGATGAGGATCCCCCTCCTCCCTACCGGAGCTCCGAGTCCTCCGTGACCGAGACGCCCAGGTGGGGCGACATGGACGAGGATGACGACATGGACTTCGGCATCACGAGGAGGCGCCCATTCTCGGACCCACCGAGGCGACCCGGCGGAGACCCACCGGGACCCCCTGGCGGAGGACCTTCAGGACCCCCTGGAGGACGCCCACCAAGTGGACCCCCTGGAGGCGGACCACCGGGCGGGGGAGGACCCCCTGGACCGGGCGGACCCGGCGGAGGCCCTCCTGGAGGACCCCCTGGGGACCCCGGCGACCCACCAGGGAACGGTGTCCCGGATGCCACCTGGCGGTGGATTGTCTACCTCCGCAGGAGAGTCCAGTTGCTCGAGCTGGAGGTAGACACGGGCAAGAGCGAGATGGCTCGCATCTCCACGGTCGCTGCGCGTGCGCAGAAGAACCTGGACATCGCCAGGGCCGAGACCAAGTCGCTGACCAACGTCGTCAGCGGCCTGCAGGATAGGCTGGATGCGCTGGAAGCCCGTGGGAGGGTCGGCAGCGACCACCCACCCCTGGAGTCTGGCTCGTCGGACGACGGCTGGGGACCCGGACCAGGTCCAGGCAGACCCCACGCCCCCGGCGGAGCCCCCAGGAGTCGCCCCAGCGCCAGTGCCCCCTCTCTCACCGCCCCCTCTCACCACAGCGCGGGCCGCCGCAACGAGCGCGTGCCGCCCGGCAGTGGCAGTGAGGAATGGCGCGATGAGTGGCTCAGCGCGGACTACCACAACCGCCGTGCCCCACCGCGGACGCCTGTACGCCCCCGACGCCCGCCACCAGCCCCGGCGCCAATCCCCAGGGCTGGAGGACGTTATGGTGGGCTCAGGGATGAGGTCCCCAGAGGAGACGTGGAGTGGGATGTCGGTGAAGGTGAGGACCTGGACCTGGACCTGGACCTGGAGGAGTTCAACATCAGCCCGCCGCGTGGTGTACGACGGGAGGCCGCTGAACGCAGCCGCCGGCGCCGTGATGAGGATGCGTACATGGATGCAGTACGGCGTGAACACTTCGGTTCAGCGTACGTGGAGGAACCGCGGCATAGCCACAGGGATTCCATGGAGGAGATGGACGTGGCGGCCGTGGGAGTCCGTGGGCGAGGCCGATGGGAACCTCGGTCGACCTCGCGGCCGGCGTTCATGGTCTCTAAGGCCGCGGACGCCGCCGTGTGGGAAGACTTGAAGGACATCAAGCCCCCCATGTACGACGGCAACCCCCTCAACCTCGACCGCTTCTTGGAGAAGCTGGACGATTGGGGGCTGGCCGTCACTGAAGACCAACCTCCCGCGGATGCGGAGAGATATGTCTTCAAACGGTTCAGGTACCGCCTGCCGGAAGTGCTCGGCGAGCTATACTTCGTGGCGACCAAGGAGGGGAAAATCAAGACCCTCAAGGACGCCAAGAAGTGGCTCAACGAGCAGGAGCGGGTGGACGCTCCGCAGGTGGCTGCCAAGCGCTGGAAGTCCATCAAGCTTGAGCATGATGGACGGGAGATCCGCCTACGGGAATGGCGTGACTTCCGAGGGAAATACACCCTCTTCCGCCGCAACGTGGAGGATTGGAACGAGGGTGACGAGCAGGCTCGCCTGCTCTCCATGCTACCGGAAGCATGGATCAAGAGGGTCACCAAGGAGGAATCCAAGAGGGCCAAGTCCAACCACACGGTCAAGATGATGCTCCCCAAGGAGTATCATACGAACGTGGTGAGTTGGGCGAAGAAGAACGTGGCCCGGGATGTCAAACGGCACTCCCTGCGGAACGCTCTTCTCATCACCGTCTCGGGCGATCGCGAGAAGACCGCAAATTGGCGCCTTGACGACTGTGAGTTGAGCGGCCAGACCATCCGTCTGCAGCCCATCCCGGCGCGGATGAGCTGCGACGAGATCCTGGAGTGGGTTGGCGAGGAAGTACTCAAGGAGTACCGAAACCTCCACCACACCCGCGGGTTGAGGCCCGGCGACCGCGACGTCAACTACGTTGGCGAGGGGCCTGGCGGGGAATCTGCCATGGACCCAGCGGGAGCCGGCGGCGATGAGACTCTCGTCGACGATGACGACGACGATGAGCCCGCCGAAATGGCCGTGTGTGCCTTCGTGGCCAAGAACCTGAGCGCGGGGACCAAGCCAGCAAACTGGAAGCCCCTGCAGCCAGGTTGGAAGAAGCAGGAGAAGAGGGACCCTCGCCGTATTGGCGACCCTCCGCTGTCCTTTGGGGAGTTCGTACGAGCTCACCCTCAGGGCTGTTTCGTGTGTTATGGGAGGAAGAAAGGCTTCAACCATGACCACCGAACATGCCCCGTCCACAAGGCCGACACGGAGGCTTACAAGAAGGCGCACGGGTCGAAGAGGCGTGCGCCCGCGGGTATCCGGGAAGCCAAGATGGAGGTGGACAAGGAAGAGCTGGCCAAGCTGATGTCGTCGGTGGGGACCGAGTTGGCCAAGGAGATCCAGGAGATCAAGAGGAACTGGGTCCCCAGATCGGACAACAAGAACAAGGAGAACAACCAGAATGACCAGAACAAGGACAAGGACAAGAACAAGGGTAAAGGAGGAGGTAAAGGGGGAAGAAAGAAGGGCGTCAACGACGTTGAGGCCGAGGAGCACACCCCCTCCTCCACAACCGACGCCCCCTAGCGGAGCCCCTGCAGCCAAGGGCCCCAGCTAGGGCGGTCGCAGGATGGTGACGTGGGAAGCGCCGATCCATCCCAGTCGGGAGTCGATAAGCACAAGGGGACTGCCGCGGGCGGAAGGCCCGGTCCGGCGCCCAGTCGCGGAGGCGGGGTGAGGGCAAGTGAAGGCACGAACCCTTGCACCCGTCCGTCCTTCGCGACCAAGAACGTGTTTGATGTACTACAGGATCTGTCCGAGAGTATCGGAGGATCACCCGGACCGCAGCTGGATGCTGCAGATGGGCAGCCTGAGCCCATTGTCCACGACCTGCACCAGTCGCTTGTGGAGCTTCTGGAACGGCCGGAGATCCTGAGTTTGCACGCCGTGCGCCGTGTCGGTCGCGAGCGGCAGTTGCATCTTAAGGTCCGTGCCTTATGCGGGGAAGTGGAAAAGGTTTTCGACGTGTTGGTCGACACGGGAGCTCAAGTCAGCTTGATCAAGGCTGGCCTGCTTCCGCCAGAGTGTCTTACCGACAGTCGGAAACCTGTCAGGCTGAAGGTGGCGAACGGCCAGTACATGGTGGGAGGCACGAAGGAAGCGGCCATTGGGCTGCAGTTCGTGAACCATCGTGAACTGAGCCGCCCAGACCTCGGCAAGGAAATCCTCCTGCACGGTAGCTTCTACGAGGCCGAGATGGACTGGGATATGATCGTCGGGTACGACTTCATGATGGAGACGGACTCCGGCGTCCTCCCGGCCCAGGCTTCCATGACCCTGTACCAGGACGACCAACTCTCGTGGCTTTCGTCACCTGAGCACCATGTGGAATGCCAATGGATCCACCCCGAACGCAATCAGCTCGAAGTGGCCGCGCTGGACACTGAGCCCACTGGGCCAGCAAACCAGGAGTACGGCGTAAGGCCGGAAGTGGCGAACCGAGTGGTCGCGGACCTGGGAGCGTCGGATCTGGCCCTGGATGCGTTCTCTTCAGGAACCTCCGCCCATCTGCGGGTATGTGAGGAGTACTGGAGCGCCCAGGACTCCGCGTGGAAGAAGCACTGGGGTCCGCATCAGGGATTGATGTGGATCCATTGCCCCCGTTGGGACATTCCAAGAGCGATAGCGAAGATTCGCAAGGACCGCTCCAAGGCAGTGCTGGTTGTTCCTATGGGATGCACCGAAGAGGAAAGTACCCGACATTGGGTAGCCTCATTGACCAACATGACCTTAAACAAGGTCGTCCTACCGGCTGGAGAGAGTGTCTATCAGGACGCTAAGGGACAGCCCATGCCGCCCCAGAGATGGCCAACGGAATTCCACTATGTGGATGGGGGCCTTGATCAGGCCGACACCACGGACTTCGTGTGTGTCAACCGCATCATAGCAGAGCCTTGGAGGCAATGCTTTGCGGTTCCCCCTGTTGACATCGAAGAATCGGACTCCGAAGACCCCCTCACTGAAGAGGAGTGGGATCTGGTTCAGGGGTATATGGATCAGCCCTTTCATGACTGGGGAAACCAGCGTGAGGGCAAAGGCCAGGACAAAGCCTGGTGGGAAGTGGACTCAATCGTCTCTGGTTCCTATGACGGGGACACCTTCGTACAGAGGGTGCTGGATCACATGTCCAGCCAAGACGAGCCGCCTGGCGGTAACCCACCCACCTACGGCGATCTGTTCCGAGGCAAGACCAGAGATGGCCCTTTGGGTCACCTGGGAAGACCACCTGAGCCGAAAGCGAGCGGAGTAGCTACCCCTCAAGTAAGCTCCGTGGTTCAAGTGCCCGGAAAAGCCAAGGCGGAGTCCGATGACTGCCCCAAGATCCAGGCGTTGAGGGCCAGGCTGAAGCAGAAGTATGGTGAGACCTTCTTCAGCGGAAAACCTGTGTTCCCCCCACCGGTGCGTGGACCGTATGGTGAGGCCAAGATACGACTGAAGCAGGACCCCCGCGTGTATCGGCACCGGGAGTTTGCCCTGAGGGGCGAGAGGAAAGAGGCCATGGAGAAGATCCTCCGTGACTTCATCCAGAGAGGCTGGCTTGAGCCGTGCCACTCCGAGTGGGCCTCTCCCTGCTTCGTCGTCCCCAAGAAGGTTACCGGCGAGTGGCGGCTCGTGGTCGACTACCGCGGCCTGAACGCCCAAACGCAGCACGACAGCTATACGCTGCCCCTCATTGAGGATATGCTGCAAAAACAACACCGGCGGAGGATCTTCACGGTGATTGACCTGAAACATGGTTATCATCAGATGCCTCTCGCCGAGGAGTCCGGTGCCTGCACAGCCATGAGCACCCCACTTGGACCTTTCCAGTGGAAGGTGATGCCCATGGGCGTTACCAACGGCAATGCGGCTTTTCAGCGGATGCTGGAGAACCTGCTTGAGCCGGTGCGCGACTGTGCGGACCCCTTCGTGGACGACGTGATCATCGCGTCCGGGGACCCCAGCATGAGCTACGAGGAGCTCCTGGAGGCACACGAGAGGGACGTCACTCGAGTGCTGGACCTTCTGGTTCGGCACAAACTCACGGGCAGCAGTGACAAGGCCACCATTGCGGTAAGCGAGGTGGTCTTCGCTGGCCACGTAGTTGGGAACGGGCAGCGAAAGCCCATACCTGGCAAGGTGGCTGCGATTGAGCACTGGGAAAAGCCCAAAACGGTCTCTGAGCTACGGGCGTACTTGGGGTTCTGCAATTACTACTCGGGGTATATCAAAATGTACGCCGAGTATGCAGCCCCCATGACGACCATGCTCAAGGGCAACCGAGAGGAGACCAAGAAGGGGTCCAAGAAGGCTCTGGTCTGGACTGAAGAGTCTGACCGGGCCTTTGAGGGGATGAAGCAGGCGCTGCTATCCGCAGTGGGTCTGCACCTCGTGGATCCCGACCGAGGGTTCGTCCTGCGCACCGACGCTTCCGACTACGCCATTGGGGCTGTGTTGGAGCAAGTGCTTGACGATGGGAGGCACGTGCCCGTGGCCTTCTGGAGCCGAGTCCTGGCGGAAGGCCAGAGACGGACGTGGACGCCCCGTGAAAAGGAGGCGTATGCCATCGTCATGGCTCTCAGGAAATGGGCTGGGTACATAGCCCTCCATCCCGTCACCGTCTGCACCGACCATCAGAGTCTGCAGTCGTGGCACAAGGAGCACGTGGACACCCCCTCAGGTCCCGCCTCCCGACGGGCAAGATGGCACGAGACCTTGGCCAAGTTCGACCTTACGGTTGTTTATATTCCTGGAAAGGATAACACCGTGGCGGACTGTCTCAGTAGGTGGGCCTATCCCGCCAGCAAGGGCATGCAGGATATCTCTGCCCATGGCGATGAGGCTGAGACCGCTGAAGCCAAGAAGATCATTGAAATGGAGCGCCTGATGGAGGAGGAGGGTGCCAAGTGCTTCGTCGTCATGGCCGCAGATGCCCCCCTCGCTTCGAGGGTAAGCAGAACGGTCAGTGTACTCGCCCCTGTGGGTGCCGCGGGCGGAAGGCCCGGTCCGGCACCCCCTGTGGGAGTGGAGTCCGACAAGCACCTCTTCCCAGAGTCTTGCCTCCAGGACGACTGGACCGACGATTACGCCAAGTCTGAGGCCTTTGCGGCCGAGTATAGGGCTGTGACCGACCCTGACGACGGGCAGAAGTGGCCAAAGGGGCTAACTGAGGAAGATGGCAAGCTCTACCGGAATGGTAAGCTGCTAGTCCCAGAGTCCCGGGTGCTCGAGCTGTGTGAAGCTTGGCACCACCACATGCTGCACCCAGGGGTCAAGAAACAAGCTCTTGACATGCAGCGTCGGTTCGAGATCGACCATATCGTTCTCTACACCGCCATCAAGAAGGTCAGGAAGGGTTGCTCGGTCTGTCAGGCCTGCAATCCCGATAACCGGAACGTCAAGGGGGAACCCCAATGGACCCCGGTTCCTGACCAGCCCATGGAGAGCGTGGCCATGGACGTCTTCTCCATGCCCGAAGTGCACATTGGCAAGGAGACCTTTGACTGTGTGGTTCTCTGTGTGGACCGCCACAGCGGCTACGTTGTAGCCGTTCCGGCACGCAAAAAGGGGTTGCTTGCCAAGGAAGTGGCAGTCATGATGATTCGTCATTGGCTGACCGTCTTTGACATCCCCCGCACCATTTGCAGTGACCGAGGGCCCCAGTTTACTGGTGGCTGGTTCAAGGCTATGTGTTCCCTCATGGGGATACGTCATGCCAAGAGCGTCGCCTATCTCAGCCGGTCTAACGGCCGTGCTGAAGTGGCTGGACGGCAGCTGTTCGAGAAGCTGCGCAAGATCCACATCACCAATCCACGGCGGAACTGGTTCGAGGAGATGTGGCCTGCTCTGAAGGCCCATCATGACACCCCCACTCCGGGCGGTTTGTCCCCTCACCAGATTCTCTTCGGCAGGGACCCCCTGGGTAGGGGACTTCCCTTGTCTGGTGATGGCATGGCTATGGATGCCAAGGAGTTCTTCGCGCGGCAAGAGCAAACGGCGCGGGACATCCGCCAGCAGCTTGAGAAGGAGCATGCTGAGCGTCAGAAGTCCGCCCCGAGCTCGACAGCGCAGAAGTTCAGGGTGGGAGACCCGGTGTGGGTGATCAGACCCCGCCCCATGGGCACCCACCGCACCAAGACCTGGTTCACACCCGGCGAGGTGGTCCGCAGGATTGGTGAGGACACATACCGCATCAAGGTGGGTCACGGACAGTTCCGGGAGCGCCACGAGAGTCAACTCCGTGTGCGGGAACCCGACCTCCGTGGCCGACATGTGTCCCTGGACTACGCCAAACATGAGGCCGATTCGGACGACGACTATGCCGAGCAGGACGACTATACTGTCGAGAAGATCCTGGCTCAGCGTCCGAAGGCCTCGGCACCCGGAGGTCTGGAGTTCAAGGTTCGTTGGCGAGGCTATGGGCCGTCCCACGACACCTGGGAACCCGTCTCCTCGTTTGTGCCGCGGGTCAATACTCCCTTCATGGAGTACATCCGCAAGCACAAGACCAAGATCCACGTTTCGGACTTGGCAGCACTCACCCGGGCGATTGCAGCCAGGGGTGCCTGATCAGCGCCCTAAGCTCTCCCCTGATGTGCTATGAAGCGCTTGTGAGGCCGACGAATCGTCCCTTACTTGCTTGCTCTCTTCCATCTTTCGGTGACAGAGTGGCCATGTACCCCCCCCTGCTGAATCCAGAGGAGGATGGCCCCTCTTTTCTTCTATTCGTCACTCCCCCCCCCTGCTGAATCCTTGGGAAACCAGGTAGGGCGACTGACCTTCATATTTTTGAGCTCTTGGGGCCTTGAAGCCCATACGTCGTTGCGCAACGGATGCCGCTGTCATCGGCATTGCGATTTTTTGGTGTGTGGTCTGGTTCCATGGCATTTGCGGAATCCAGACCAGTCGACGTGTGTCTCGAGACTATATATGCCTGAACTCAGGCGTTATCCTGTCCATCCTCCTGCATTTGCCTTATCCTGACCGTGGCGTGGTTTGGCACTCTGTTCTGAGTGTGTTTACACGCCTATTTACTTAAATTGTTGCTTGTCTTTCTGCCCTCCAGGATATGTGCATCTGTATGTTAAGTGTCATCAGCCCATCGCTGAGGGATGGACTGTTTTTCACCACGAATCGGGATACAGAGGCGCCTTGAGTTGCCGTGTACATATCCTTACAGCCTGGTCCAGCCTGGACCAGTACTTGATTACGGATTCTACTGTTTGAGTGCCCGTGATACCGTGTTGCCCTATTCGCTGTGTGTGTGGAGATCCTGATGGCGCCAGGCGGGAAGCCCAGTTGCCTGACTACACTCCCAGCGGTCCGCCACTGTCAGTCCCAGTGTGAGCCTACCGATTTGCAGACGCACTTGCATTCGGATGGCGGCCTCCGGTGCTCCTGACCTCGGTCAGTCTGCCTGGGAAACTGGTGGTTTGAGGAGTGGACGCCTCCGCCCACACTGCATGAGGGCTCCCTCATGTATGGCCACGCTTCGTGGTAGTAGGGCGAGGGAAAAGACGGCCTTGATGCCCGATCCCTTCAGGAGGAGTTCCCTTACGATTTGGGGTTCGTAAGGAGTTCGACTATGGCACTCTGGACTCGCGTCGTATGGATATGGACATGGTGCGCCCGAGGAAGGACCCGTGGGGACTCTCCCCAGTCGGCGGGCCTTGGGAAGCTTGGGGTAGCCTGATGGATCTTTGTGGTCGCTCTCGACTTGTGGGGCCACCTCGGCCGTCGTGTGACGCCTATGTTGGCCGTGTATGCCACTGCCACTGTGGTAGTGACCGTAGCAGCCGGCACCCGGTGCGCCTGGTATGGGTTAACGGGTCCTTTGGATGCCGAACAATCGCCGCCAGGACCCGGGACTTGATACTTGATACTATACATGTGCTACGAGCTGTTACAGCAGCATACCTATCCCACTGTGGGATACCTATTTTACTGTGACTTACTGAAGTGAGGATGTGACACCCCCCCCCCCCCTTCAGGATGTGGTCCTGGGTACCCGCTGCCATGCATGGGTGTTATCGAGCCCCCCCAGGGTTTGCTCTAAGGAGGGGGGTGAAGCGGTACCCAGAACCCCATGGCCAGGTTACGGCATACAACCGGTCTCCGGTCCACTAACCCCATGTACGGCGTGTTCCGTGCCGTGAAGCCCCGCATCGGCAACCGATGCACCGCCAGCGGAGATTTGTGTATCAGAATATCAGGAATCAACAGGGTTTTATTTTCATATTGTTTCCGTCAATTTTTACGCTTCCGTTCTGATACTCACTGTTTTGACTGCTGGCGGTTGGTTCGCGACTTTACCGTAACCGCCAGTTTAACTGTTTATAATGGAAATTTTAACGTTATCCGTCACGAAGGCTCCAAAGTCGCCAGGAACTGCATGGATGCTTCCGCAATTTTCATAATTAATACTCGCAACTTTAATCCGAATTTTTCAGGATGTCGAAATCGGATTTTCGACTTCGACATCCCCGCACTTGATTTGACCTCCTTCGAGTGGACCTACGTGCTTCCGTATGCACGAATCAACTTCCCTTTTATCCTGCCCTCCATTTGTCTTAAAGATATGGGCAAAACAAAGTTGATTCGTGAGGCCACTTGTGAAGGTCATATCTCGTGCCGCTTGCGAGTATTGACGATAAGGAAACGTGGGATGTATTCACAATACTCCCGACGTAATTTAGGAAGCTTCATATGCCTTGCGTTTCTACACATGCGCGCTAGTGTAATGGATCATGGTCAAGAGGGTAGAGTTTGCGTTATAACTCTATGACCATGATATTGCGTGCGTTAAGATAACTTTCGAGTGTAGCGCGCAAGTGTTGGTGTTGCATAGGAACTCTCCTTGAGTTCCTATGAGCGATTGACACAAAGTTATGCCCTTGGAGGGGCATGACATATCGTGGTGGGAGCTACATTTTTGGGCAATATTTGGTATGTGCCATGTGTTGTGTTGCGTGCCCATTTGGCGGGCCCATTGCTCCAAGACAAGCCCGCCAATGGACCTCATATTGTGCAAGCCCCTTCTCCGTACTCCCTACGGTCAATTGCAAGCCTAACCTTCGTGAAGGGAAGCTTGTGTGGTGATCCCGAAGCGATGCGTTGGGAGCAAGGTGTGTATTTTACAATTTTCCATATTTTCATGTGCCCACTTGGGAAGCAGCGCTCGTTACCTTTCAAAGCGCCCCAAGTGGAGCACATATGTGGGATCGAAGGTCATTGGTGTCAAGGCATTGTGTTTGGAAGGATTAGTTGATTGCACGATCCAAGCCGAAGATATTATAATATAATTGTGCGCCTTTCAAGGCACTTTTGTGTGTCATTGTGTCAATTTTGCCATTTTTGGCTCGTCATGATGTCAAGTGGCGACCGTGTATCTCAACGCTGCGCTCAATTGACATCATGACCCAAGTATGTTATGAGGGTACATACTTCGGTAGCCAACATATCTTGGACCCGGCGAATAACTCCTCTTAGGCTTGGCATACCATGGCCGCCATGTTGGCGATTTGGGACTATCCCAAATCATGGGCCCACTTGGCGACCCTGCCATTCCCAATACCGGAGGAGTTGGGCGACGCCCCAAAGATATGTTGGACATATATGACTTGACATCAATCCTATGGCACACTCCGGTCCAAGTCGGGCACGTGCCTCATTTGCCCTAACCGTGAGCGTGCGCAATTTTGGCCATTTTGAGCATTTTTCCATTTTTGCTGCCCGCCGTGCCCCATGTTCCAACCTTCGTGCACGCCGGACGCATGGACCAATGGACCATATATGACATGGCTGTTATGGGTAATGGTCCCCATGGTCCACACACCACGTGGGCGAAGCGGAGCCGCCTTCGTCAAGGCGCTAGGCCAAATTGAGTATGGGCAATTTTGCCATTTTTGCATTTGTGGACCCAATTGGGATCGTCACCACGCCGAGTGGCATGGAGATCTTTGAGAGCCAAGGGCATGGGAGTCTCTGTTGGACTCCCGGTGGATCACGTATGGAATGGCGGATCCGATCTCCAAGCCGGCGTGGAGATATACTATTGGGAGCACACCGAATTTTGGCTCATTTCAAGCAGCCAAAATGACCCAATTTTGGGACCCCAATTTCCCCCTTCCGTGTGGTCAATTGGCGGCCCCATATCTCTAAGCCCATAGGGAGCCCGGACCTAAATCCAAGTTGTACACTCAGATATAAGTCCTAGGTCCTGCCTCCTACCCTGTGAGCCATTGACCTCACCGTGGCCGAGCGAGCCGCGCGTGGGAATGACGCCAATTTTGGTGATTTTGGCATCATGACCCCACTTGACTCATCCGTGTTGCCCTGATGCCGGGACCTCAGAGGGAACCAGGTTGGGTGAGGGCTTCAGGGAGTTCGTACTCGAAGGGCATAGGGTCAGCTGCCTCGTCTCTGCCTCTGGCGGGTCCGGACGAGGGGTCAATTTTGGAGTTTTTCAAGCCAATTTCAGTTTGGGCTGAAACAGCCCATTTTCAGCTACCAACTCCTGGGTGATAATGGCGGGGCCATATCTCTGGCTCAGAGTGGAGTTGGGACCTGCCGTTAAGGGAGCACAGGGAGCCACTGTCGGTTGGCCTTGGAACCCATTGGTTCCCAGGAACTCGCCTGTGGCTGTGCGGGACACCTCTCCCATTGGCAGGGTTTCAGGGTCCGGACTGAGCAGGGCATGGGTTGTGTTTGAGCCCCCGCCCCCATCAGCCACTGAGAGGGTCGGACCTGGGATTGGGATATGAGTCGGGACTGAGTGTCTATTGTCCCTTGATGCCCTTACCCCAGTCCAGTCTTAACCCCATGTGTACATATCCTGATGTGTTGCTGTACATACTTTCGTTCCCTCTTTGCAGAGTGGCAAGGATTCTGAAACGCTTTGTCACATGACACAGGCGTATTGATGCCCTTGTGAGCGTAGTGCCTTGCCTGCCTGCTCACCTGTGCGTGTCACCGCAGCGTCCCGTGGCCGGCCCCCCACGGGAACGCGTCAAGCCCCTTGCTGAGATGAAGAAGGACGATGAACCCATGGCAGAGGACGGCGAGGAAACCAAAGAGGACGGGCTAGCAGAAGAGGCTGCTGCTGAGGAAGAGGCTGCCCCTGCCACCGAGGAAGAGGCTGCTGCTGAAGAGGCTGCTGCTGAGGAGGCTCCAGCCGCAGAACCGGACACGGAGATGACGGACGCTGCGGCTGAAAATGGGGAGGCTGAGGCGTAAAAGGAAGTCTATTTGGTTCTTGCAGTCGTGGCCATCATGGCACATGAACTATGAAATTGGATCTGATTTATCAATGGCCAGGACAGTCGTTGTGGGATTCAGATGTGAATGTGTGCTTTGTACGTTTTCATTAAAATCTGCCCAATGCAAATTGCCTGCTGCTCTGTAGTTTAGATCCTGTGTTTTGTGGGCTTTTGCAATCCAGGGTGTGGAGTGCCCGCAGTTGATGGATGTTTGAGCGATGCACAAGTGCAACATGGATTTCATGTACACCATGGGCTGCAGCACCCTGAAGGGTAGGTCAGACCTGGGGTTGACCTGGGTGTCTGGAGTTGCCCGGCTTTGCCCGCCACCCTGAAGCTGTCCTGACGGCCTGTATGGGTAGATTCCCCACTCCGTGGGATGGACAGTGGATGGAATGGCCAGCGCTCTTCCAGCCCCGGCTACTCAGGGCTATTTACCTTGATAGGTGCAGAGCAGGGAGTGACGCGCTGAAATTCTATGATCCCCTCACACTTGCAATCAAACAAAACCAGAAAAAATAGCATGCAAAAACAGCAAGCCACACACAAACTATGACATGCAAACCCATTGGACTGGCGCAAAAAACTGAAACTGACTACTTATTTACAACACCACCTCAGTGAAAGCATCGACATAGATTAAGATTCACACCACTACTCAAAGGGAGGGAGGGGTCTACCAACAAGCAACAATCATGAGTTGGGGGTGTCAATTTTTTTCTGCAAATAGTTGGTACGGGAGGAAAAGCAAGGTGCACAACCCAAATACGTAAGTAGTGCATGAGTGGAGTTTTTGAGTTGAAATGTTTTTGTGTGGAAGTGGTTAAATACATGTGTCCCAATGAGGGCTGCTGGCTGCTGGCTGCTGGCTCCATTGCCTGAGATTGCGTTTGTGAGGTAAGATACGCTCTTTCCACTGATACTGCACTGCTGCCAAATTGAGAGCTCTTGCACTAGATGTCCGGGCCCTTGGTCCAATCTCAATTCAAGTGCAAGTTGGTGGTTTGAGATATGGGCTCTGTTAAACACATTCATGTTGCAGCAGAAGTGGGTCTGGATGTCCGGTCCTTTGGTCCAATTTCAATTCAAGTGCAAGTTGGTCGTTTGAGATATGGGCCCTGTTCAACGCATTCATGCTGCAGCAGAAGGGTGTGTGGCTGCGCAATCCTGGCCACCATGGTTTTCATTGAAATGTTTCTCTTTGTCAGTGAATCTGCCATTCCATCATTCTGTTGCTTTCGTCTGTCGTAAGTCAGTCTTTGTATGCAAACAATGGTTTTGCAATATGCAAGATGGTCCGTTGCGTGAAAAACTGCAGTACCATGGAAAAAAAAAAGCTGTCCCAAGCACACGCGATGTTGGACACCAAAGAGAGCAAATTTGACAAATCATCTTCATCAGTTGTTTTACCGGTGACCATTGCTTTTTTTTTGTGGTGAAGTTTGTGTGGTGAATATCAGCAGGTATATGGCACAAGGTCAAAGGGTTCCAGGTCACCAACGTTCGCCATCACGAACCATCATAGAGGTTGGTGTAGTTACCACGTACTTCGTACTACGTACTGCGGCCTCGGATGGTCGAGTGTGGCTTCGGCCCAACTCCGATTTCCATGGGCGGCCCAGCCTGGAAATTGGTGATCCTTCCGCCAAGGTGGGTTGTCATGTGCCCTTTGACCGGGGCTGCCCTTCGTGGGTAAGAGCCGAACCGCTTGGAGGGTTGGGAAATCTCGTGGAAGTTACCTCCGCCTTTTGGTGGTAGGGGTGAACATGAGATGGAAACCTCCTGTAAGTCGGGCATGACGCGCAACTTCCAACTGCCAGTTTGTAAGGTAAAATGACCAGTTTTCAATCCATTGACCAGTTGTGGGTCCAGTTGGCCTAATTTTCAAAATAGACAAAAAACAATACAAAAACCTCGTCTTTTTGTTTGCAAAATGTTTCTTGGTCCTGCAAAATGTTTTCTTTCCATTTTCATACAAAAACCTTGCTTTTTTTTGTTTTTGAAATATGTTTCTCGGCCCTGCATGATGTCTTCCTTGCCTTTCTTACCTTGCCCTGACGCTCACACGCACTGACACAAGCTCCAATTTCAGACCTCATCAATCAAACATAATGCCTCGGGCTCAACCATCAGCTTCGTTGCCAAGCTGGGCTCCCCCACTTCTTCAAGGAACGGAGGAAGAGAAGCGACCGCTGGACTATATCGATGTCGAAAGTCCCATTGGCCATGATCAAGGACACCAAAAGGCACGGCGGATGGGATTACCGAAAATCCGGGAAGTGGCGGCAAAATTATGTGCCGGATGTTACCCTGGAGACCCAAGGCCATGTTGCTATTGCCTTGGGTGGGCCATTCGCAACCAACACTGTCAATTGCTGGGTGGAGAGCAATGTACATGTTCTCAATGCACCCGGCTTGCGGAAGATGGAGTACGCGTTGATTACGGAAGTGGATCCGGCTGCTACCACCGAGCCGGATATGACTCGGATTGGTGTTCGGATGATTCTTCAATCGACCTGTCCTGCGATGACGAACGAGAATGGGACGAAGATGACTGAAGAAAAGCAGCAAATTGGTTGGTACCCGAATGGTGCCTGGTGGTCATAACAGTGATGTCCGTGACATCCAATGTGGGTGTTGAAAAACAAAAGACCATTTGAAGCATGCGTTGGTGAAGTTGTTCATTTTTCTTTGGCTTCGTCAGGCACCGACATTCCTTTTGAAGTTTATAACTTAACATTCATGAATTCCATTAGTACTCATGCATTCGAAGAATGTCCTCGGCGATTTTGCCCAGGACGCATCCTGTCTATCTGTGTATAAAGTACCACAAGCTCCCCCGACCGCTGGTGAAAGTGGAGATGGGCAAAGCGAAGGAGGGGATAGTGAATTTGGTAAGTTGCGTGCCTGATTGGGTCGACCCTTCGTCTTGATGGAGGCCCGAGGAATTGCAACCTTGGGCAGTGCCCCCTTCCATTGCACAAGTCCAAGTCAAGACTGCTTCCAATGCTCTGCTCGCTTTGGACATCGCCGGTGCTGAGCACGCGGACCGCGAATGTGAAACGCCTTCTGGAGGGGTGAATGCTGCAGCCACCGCCGATTGGGCCACCATCCAACCACTTCAAAGGTCCGTGACCCCGGGCCGCCTCCGCACGCAAAGGTCAGCACCACGCAGGATGTCGAAATAAGGAACATTACACCACATCTGCAACCATCTCCAATACTATGCCTGATTGCAAGTGCGCTTATTCTCGGTGGAATCATTGGATGCTGTTCCGATCGTCTCACCCTCTGTGCGACGTAACCACGTCACCTGGTGGACGGCATGCTACCCCAAGGCACCGCGCCTGGATTCTCCACCACCCTCTTTGCGTTTGGTGGAATGCTGTGCCGCATCGCAGCTTTGCTTCCGATTTCTTTGGGGACAGGATGGATGGTCGGGCCCCACAAGTGTTTGTCGAATGATCCTGTCTTTGACCAATGCATTCAAGACATGCAGTCTTTGTCTCACCACTGAATCACATTCGGGGGGAAGGTCCCCGACAAGTCGATTCTATCGGGATTGGTGGCAAGCTGTCCGATTGGGCCAACATCCAACCACTTCCCCGGTCCGTGACCCCAGGCCGCCTCCGCACGCAAAGGTCAGCACCACGCAGGTTGACGAAATAAGGAACATTTCACCACATCTGCAACCATCTCCATTACTGTGCCTGATTGCCAGTGCGCTTATTCTCGGTGGAATCATTGGATGCTGTTCCAATCGTCTCACCCTCTGTGCGATGTAACCACGTCACCTGGTGGACGGCATGCTACCCCAAGGCACCAGGCCTGGATTCTCCACCACCCTCTTTGCGTTTGGTAGAAAGCTGTGCGCCATCGCAGCTTTGCTTGGGATTTCTTTGGGGACAGGATGGATGGTCGGGCCCCACATGTGTTTGTCGAATGATCCTGTCTATGACGAATGCATTCAAGACATGGAGTCTTTGTCTCACCGCTGAATCACATTCGGGAGGAAGGTCCCTGGCAAGTTGATTCTATCGGGATTGGCGGCAACCTGCTGCTACAGCCAGGCAACGGCAGCGGTGCTATGGTGACTTTTCATTTTTCTCTTGCAGCGGTACATTTGAACTAACCCTTCTTTGCATGAGGCAACATGCACTGTGGTGTGCGAAAAGCCATGCTGTGGCATGCAGTGCAGTGAATCATCAAGGCACTGCATGTCGAACCGATTTTCCCAATTGCACCACATTGCATTCCACCTTAGAACGTAGCTGCTGGCCAAATTGAGAGCTCTCGCACTGGATGGCCGGGCCCTTGGTCCAATTTCAACGCAAGTGCAAGTTGGTGGTTTGAGATATGGGCTCTGTTAAACGCATTCATGCTGCAGCAGAAGTGGGTCTGACTGCACAATCCTGGCCACCATGGTTTTCATTGAAATGTTTCTTGGCCTCCGAATCTGCCATTCCATCATTGTGGTTGAATAAGTGCAATTTCGTGATGTATTCTTATGTTTTGAAGGTTCAGCAGGGACATTCATGCTCACACAGAACAGCAACGGAATTGATGTGGAATTTGATTTTGTGTTGTTGCTGTCTGTTTGTCGTCAGTCTGTGCATGCAGACAATGGTTTTGCAATATGCAAGATGGCCTGTTGCATGGAAAATATGAGTACCATGAAAAAAAAAAAAGCTGTTGCAAGCAACTGCGATGTTGGACCCCAAAGAGAGCAAATTTGACAAATCATCTTCATCAGTCGTTTTACCAGGGACCATTGCTTTTTTTTTTTGAAGGTTTGAAATCCTCATTTATATGAGCAGGCTCAGCAAGTGTTGCTCCACAGCTACCAGCTTGCAAGACCTGAGGTGTTTGCGCCGCTCAATGGAACTATGTTGATGGTTGAGAAATCTACATATGTTTTCTTGTTTCCTTTTGTTGTGCATGACAATCCTATCTCTTGGTAATTGCAAAATGCAAAGTCCGAATAATCCTCCAAAGGTGTTCTCCAAAATCCAATAGTCCTCCAAAATATGGGCGATTTCAATCCAAGGAGTGGAGTGCCCGCAATTTATGGATATTTGAGCAATGCGCGAGTGCTACATAGATTTCATGTACACCATGGGCTGCAGCATCCTGAAGGGTAGGGTTAGGGTTAGGGTTAGGGTTAGGGTTAGGGTTAGGGTTAGCGAGTGGCATGCGGCTCCTTGAAGAGGACACTGAGGCGGGGGTGGGTTGAGGATTGCAAAATGGAGTTTGGTTAATGTGCAGTACATTTTGAGTACAACGGACTCTTTTTGGCTTTTGCTGATGCCGTCGTGGCCGAAGCCTATGCATTGAGGGCACAAAAACGTAAAGGGACCTATGAGGTATGAGGTGGTGTCATCACTTCGTGCGTTAACACAACGTTTGTTTGTGACAACGCGTTCCAAAAAACACACCTCAGTAGGTCCAACCAACACCATCAAAAACCACGGATATAACGGCGTGTAAACATCGTACATTTGTCCCATGCAATATGTGATCCTACGTACAATCCCAACACATCAATTGTATTGTAGATTTCGGCGGTGAGTGCATCGGCTGCCCGATTATCAGGCCTTCCGAATTGGTGCGAACCGAATGCCTATCAAGATCATCCGGCATACGGGGATTATTTATTCGTTTTACAACTATTGTTGGATTGCCTCAAGCTTGAAAACGATTTCCATGTGACGGATGGGTAACAGTTTTGTGCAACAACCTCCTTTGTTTGTTTGTCACGGGTTGAAATATATGCCCCACACATCTACACCTCAATGAGCCATTCCTGATCAAAAGAAAAAAATGCAGCACCTTGACCAGCAATATATCCCGTGCCATGGTGTCGCACCATTGTACCCTGCTCTCGTCTATTCGGTTTAGTGTCTTTTCAAACAATGTCAATGTGTCGCTCATTAAGCAGCATTTCGTACGACGCGATTGAAATAATATTGTGTTTCCTTTCAACTCTAGAGGCACTAATGCTGTGTTTTTGGCATCGTTTCTTTCGCAATGCAAATTTGCGTGTCCATTGCTACCATAGGTTCACAATAAATATTTTCAATTGTTTGTCACGACGACTGCTGTTTCCACTCACGGGACATCCTAAGAATCACATGATGGATGTTGCAATGAATGCACCTGGCTGCACCACTTCTGCTAAACGTAGAATCATTGTTGTTGTTGACATGTCGGCTTCCAATATTGAGATCGAATTCGATAGTGCAGCCGCTGCCAAAGCATACTGGATCAAGCAACCCTGCAAGTGTGGCAACAAGTTTGAGGTGCGATATTGCTCAAACAAAGCAAACTACGGGTGTTTGACGCGCTCATGTCCGGAAAAAGAAGACAAGTGCTTCAAATCTTGGGCAATCATTCACCCAAGTTGCAAAGGGGCAGATGGTCAGCCACGGTGTGACTGCGGAGAGGTGCCAGAAGTACACTCGTGCACAAACACGAAGAATGCTGGTCGTTCATTCTACTCGTGCGAAGCGTGCGATTTTTTTCTTTGGGTGGATCCCAACATGACATTGACCCCGTTGAAGACTCGCTCCGGGTCTCTGAAAAGAAAAGCACCAGATGCCGTTGAGAAATGTTCGGGCAAAAGCGCAGAAAGTTCGCCTGTCACGTTCCAAGAGGATTCGGATAAAAGGCAGCGGGCAGAAACGACCAAATGGACATACACCGTGCAAGGCCAGCCAACACCCATCAATGTTGAAAAGGCGTTCTGCAGTGCGAAGATGGCGGCCGTACTGGATAAGAAGGTGATAGACAAGTTACGGGTGGGTTTGAAAGAGTTGCTTAATCAAGCCAAGCCTGAAGACCGCATTAAAGTTGCACGCCGCTTCTATTACAAGTCGGCAACGGAGCATAAGATCGACGATGATGTGTCTGATGGCGATTGTGAGGCTTTTTTGGCCTCCTTGGAAGAAAAGCCAAGTCCTTCCACTTCATACGTGGTTGTCAACCTTCCTGCCCCGGAGATCTCGGTGGCAACCGTGAAGTCGTACATTGAGCTCACAACGGTCATTGGCACCGGCCTAAAACCGTACTACATGGCCGTAGACGCCCAAGCGGGGGCCAAGGTCATGTTGGAAAATCCACTGGACACACTGAATGCTATTGCCAAATTTCCTAATGCCAAGGCGGCCGCACCGCTGAAACCCATGATTTTCCCTGTGGTCCTTACACCGCAAGATGTGCAGCCCATTTTGAAGGGTGTTGGCAAAATGATGTACGTAGGCGACGCCACATGGTTGTACTTTCACGATGGGGCAACGTACATCGATGTGTTGCGTGGCTGTCAGGTTGTGGGCAATACACCATGATAAAAACCATACTAAAGGTTGTCAACCGGCAAAGGGGTCTCAATTGGACTTCGCTGCACCCTTGCGTTTGCAATGTGAGCGACATTGCCGTGTTGCACCCAGCGGTGCACCCTCGAAGGGCATGTTGTTGTTGTGTGGCCTAATCTATTGGAGCAGCTAGGACTCATTTAGGCAAATGCTGGTTAGTTGCACCGGAATTTTTTACGTCTACGCAAGTTGGCGCTGCTGGTGCAACCCATCACCACACAGCAACAAAAACCTCGTGCACTTACGTGTAGGAACGAGAGTGTTTTCCATGGCGTTGTATGCCATGCCACTTGTGAAAGATTGGCAGAATATGACCATAGTCCTTTGTCAGGTCATGTCAGGCTTCTCCGCCTTGTTTTATGGTAGAGTCTGCACCATGTTCCCCATTTTGTCTATACTTGATCTTGAGAAAGTACACATGTTTGCGCAAAGTCACCCAGAGTACGCCCCCGTGGTGATTGCATATGACGATGCCAGCCGAAATTTCTATTCTTGGAATGAGGACGACGAGCGTGCTTGGGCCCGTTTAATGAAAGATATGTTGGCTGATGGGTTGTCTGTTTCAGCTGCATCAACGAGCGTCCAAGCAACACCTTCGTCCTCTTCCGCATCCAAGGCCGACGACACTTTGTCCCAACAGTCTGGGCAAATTGCTCCGATTTTTGCATTTGCAGCCCGAAAAGCGTTGCCTCATACGAGCCTACAACGTGCCATGAAGAGTCAGAAACCTCAACGACAAGAGAGACACATCAGCAAAGGCAGCACCCCGCACGGGCATTCTAAAAAATATTGCAACCAACGTTCACGAATGCCTAAACAATCACGCGACTCAGATTGCAAACAACGCACTCTAGACCAATTTTTTGGTCAGAAGTGAAGTTTGGTTTTGCAACGATTGATTGCTTTACGCAACATCATATTGATTTTGTAGCGAAAACTCGCTGGTCTTCTTTATGCAATATTGTTTCTGTCGCAAGCCACAACACAGCATGGGCGTTTTGTGTATATATTGCAAATTAAAGATTTCCGTGTCTACAATGACGATGTGTTGCTTAGTGCTTGATTCCGCGCAGTGTTCTCTAAGGAACACCTGTCTTCAATTGCTATGTATTTTACAACATGTATTATAGCAACAGTTGGCGAATCTACATGCCGTAAGCACCCTTTGTGTGGGACCATTCACAATGCTCACTATTGGATGTTTGCGTTTGAATGCATGGGGCGAGAAGCAATTGTGTTGGTGACATGAAATATGGTTGGTCCACCCTAATTCATAGTTTGCAATCTGTCGCATTGTTAGATGTCCCATCCCATGGGTACTACATCAATGGCACACAAACCTCAGCAAGAACAAGGAAGCAGCCAAGAGGGGCCGAAGAGGGTGGTTGCATTATCTTTTGGGTGTCCGACAAAAGAGCCATCGTCAAGGAAAGGATCATGTTTTCAAAGAGAATGAACATTCGCAAACTCGTTGTTCACGTGCCTGTAAAAAACAAAGACGCACCACATTTGGTACTGACGGAAGCCCAGCCCGGAAATTGGTAACGTTTGATTGTTGTGAAAGTACCGATTTTGTGATGCCTGGTGTCCCACACTCCTTGTGCTACCCGTTGCCTGCAATATGGGCTAAATCAACCATGAAAGTGTGTTATTGTACTGAGCAACCAATGCAATCTCGATTGGTTTTGACCGATATCATACCTAGCAATTGTTATTGCATTGTCGACACGCAACGGTGCTTTGAAGCATTTGGTTTACACCTCCGTGGCGTGTTGAAAACACGGTCCCGAACAATCGTTTTTAGGTGTGCTGCCTCAATTTGTGCTTTTTCGCAACGGGCCAATCTGTAGGCTGTACATGATTTGTCTGAGTGGTTACAACCGTTCAAAAAATTTTCACAGCAAATGAGAACGATAAATAGACCGGTCCATTAGACCTTGGACGGTTGATCACAACTATAGCATCAAACTGCGTGACTGGTTACAACTGTTCAAAAAATTTGAAGAAAGTATTTTCACCACAAATGATAAAGACAAACGGACATGTCAATAGGTATTTGGATAGTTGATCACAACTACAACATTGAGCGAATGTCATGTGGCGATGTACAATTCAATGTGTAGTTGTGGCGGTGGCACATTCCAATGTGCCTTTTAGTGAAGGCTCACTTGGCGAATGACAATTCAGAAGGCAGAGCGACTAGGTGTAAAGGATGAAGTGGTAGGGGCAGGATGCCATGAAAGCATTCCGAAGTTTGCCGTATGTATACTCAATCACTGGACATCATTCCAATGTGCTATGCATACAAGGCCAGGTACGCCCAAAATACAACCAATCACTAAACACCATTCCAAGAAAAAAAATCCCAGTGCACACCCAATGTGTTGTGCATACAAGGCCACACCCAACAGTCTGGTTCTTGCCATTATTGTTTCCATTTCTTCTTTGTCAAGGTTGATTTGTTGCGCCATGTTGCCTACATTATCCAACCATGATGCGGAAAGAGTGCATGCTTTCGTGCAACACAATATGCACTATTATCCCATTTTCAACCGTTGGATGGATGCAACTCAAAAGCGGATTACGGATAGTCTTTTCTTTTGGCAAGCAGAAGACCACTATGCTTGGAGGGATCTTATGTCAGCAATGATGCAATCGGGCATAGTTACGGCCGTGCATGAAGCTTCCTCGCCGTCAATATCATCCAATCCTCCATCTGTACGCACTTCAAACGTTCAACCTGGCCCATTGCCGTCACCGCTTGTGGCAACAAGCTGTACCGCATCCACTCCATCCACTCCGGCTAGCAGTGCATCACGTGCACTCGGATCTCCAGATGTGATCGCACAACCCATTTCTGCGGACACGCATGGCGCAGAAGCACGAAATAAGCGACAACGAGAACCACATTTGGACCTAAATGCAGGGGGAAGCGATGATGGACACGCCGAAAAACGAGCACGATGCACGAAAAGCAAGGAAGAAATCGATAAGCAAAGACGCGAACGACATCAAGAGGTCAGGGACGAAGTCAATAAGCAAAGACGAGAACGATATAAACAACTGTACGCGCAAAAGAAGGACAGCATCAATGCGCGAAGACGGCAGCGATATCAAGAGGCGGACAAGGACAACATCAATGAGCACAGACGGGAGCGATATCAAGAGGCGGACAAGGACAACATCAATGAGCAAAGACGGGAGCGATATCCAGAGGCGTACGCACAGAACAAGGACAACATCAATGAGCAAAGACGGCAGCGATATCAAGAGGCGGACAAGGACAACATCAATGAGCACAGACGGGAGCGATATCAAGAGGCGGACAAGGACAACATCAATGAGCACAGACGGGAGCGATATCAAGAGGCGGACAAGGACAACATCAATGAGCAAAGAAGGGAGCGATATCCAGAGGCGTACGCACAGAACAAGGACAACATCAATGAGCAAAGACGGCAGCGATATCAAGAGGCGGACAAGGACAACATCAATGAGCACAGACGGGAGCTATATCAAGAGGCGGACAAGGACAACATCAATGAGCAAAGACGGGAGCGATATCCAGAGGCGTACGCGCAGAACAAGGACAACATCAATGAGCAAAGACGGGAGCGATATCAAGAGGTGGACAAGGACAACATCAATGAGCAAAGACGGGAGCAATATCCAGAGGTGTACGCGCAGAACAAAGACAACATCAATGAGCAAAGGCGAGCGCGGAGAGCTCATGCATTGGAAATGCAAACGTTGCGCCAGGAATGCTTGTTTAGATCAAAGGCCGATGAGGATATTACCCACATCAAGCGCCACGTCCTTGACAACATGGAAGTGGAGTGTGAACATTGTCACGCTCTACGTTGGAGTGCCGAGCGACCTACCATTTGTTGCCGTGGCGGACAAGTGAAACTTCCCATTCTGCTTGATCCACCGGAACCGCTCAAAACCCTATTGACCGAGCAAACGCGACAGGGACGCCATTTTCGGCAAAACATTCGGAAGTACAACTCAGCCTTCACCATGGCCTCTCTTGAAGCAAATATCGACATGCGGTTCACGAAAGGGCCAATGGCGGGTGGCCCTCACCAGTTTCGGGTGTCTGGAAATGTGTATCACCGCATGGGTCCCCTGACGCCCGGAGAAAATCAATCACCCCGGTTTGCACAGGTGTACATTTTGGAAACCGAAGATCAACCGAAGGCATGGCAAGGACTTCCACTGTTATCGGAATTGAGAGAGGATCTACTCCGCCAACTGGGAGCTATGCTGAACACACACAATGCCTATGTACAGGTTTTTCAACACGCGGCTAAACTTGAGGTCCCCAACGTGACCATCTTGCTGCGGTGCAATGCCAATGTTGACCCACGCACCTACAATGTTCCCCGTGTCAGCGACATTGCAGCATTCCTTCCGGATGGCAGTCATGTCGCCGCTCCTCGTAGCATTGCGGTCCGCATGCATGGGGGTGGGGTCAAGCGTATCACCGACCTGAACTCTGCCTACGATCCTGTACACTTTGTACTCCTTTTTCCGCGCGGTGAGCAAGGCTGGACAACTGACATTCCCCTGAATGTCACTTATCGGCGTCAGCGCGGTGCATGCGAAAATTTAGAGCAAGGCAATGCCCCAAAGGCCAAAAGCCGTCAGACGGTTACAGCTCGAGACTTTGCCACCTTCTACCTCATGCAACGTCCGGAATCGTACACTGGAAATTATTTGCAAAGATGCCAGAAATTGTACGAAGAATACATCGTGGACCAGTACTGCAAAGTGGAATCTCAACGCTTGCAATATGTCTCCCAGAACCAGTCCAAATTACGCACACATTTGTATTCGGGTGTTGAAGATGCCACCAAAAAAGGTGATCGCGACGCTTCATCCGTTGGAAAGCGGGTAATTTTGCCCATCTCTTTTGGCGGGAGTCCGCGCGCTCTTCATGCCGCTTTTCAGGATGGGATTGCTATTTGTAGCAAGCGGGGCAAGGCAGACCTGTTCATTACCATGACAGCCAATCCCAATTGGCCGGAGGTGGAGGCCGCTCTACCGCCAGGACAAAAACCAAATGATCGTCCCGATTTGATTACCCGCGTTTTCAAGCTGAAGCTGCAGTCTTTGTTAGAAGACCTTCTGAAGGATGGCTGTCTTGGTCGCACAGTCGGCCACATGTATGTCATCGAATTTCAAAAACGCGGGCTACCACATGCACATATCCTGGTTATCTTTGCCGCCGGCTACAAATTGCTCACACCTGACGATTATGATTCCGTCATTTGTGCTGAGATTCCAGACGAGGATGAGGACCCGGAGCTGTACGAGATTATTGCAAAATGCTACATGCACGGTCCATGCGGTTCCCTCGACCCGAACTGTGCATGCATGAAGGATGGACATTGTAAGAATCGGTACCCGAAGGAATTTCAAGATGTGACCACGAACAGCGAGAATGGATATCCTCTTTATCGCCGTCGCAACAACGGCCGCACTATAACATGCAGGGGGCATGAACTTGATAATCGTTGGGTGGTTCCACATGTGCGTGCGTTGGCCAGAAAATATGCTTGCCACATCAACGTGGAGTACTGTGCCACACTTCCGGCTATCAAATACTTGCACGAGTATATTTACAAGGGGCTTGACCGGGGCGACGCCACCCTACGAGACGATCAAGTCAACGAAGTTGTGGAGTTCGTGGAGGGCCGGTACATTTGCACATCTGAAGGAGTGTGGAGACTATTGGCATTTGACTTACATGAGCAATTTCCCGCGGTATTGCGGCTACCAGTTCATTTAGAAAACCAGCAGCACGTTCGATGGCACGACCAACAAAATCTTACTGACATCGTTGGAGATGGACCCCCCGACACACCACCGACCGCTTGGTTGAAGTCCAACGCCAAGCCGGATCATGCCTTCGGTAAGCACTTGCTGTACACCGACTATGCCGAGCGGTTCACGTATGATGCAAAGACCAAACAATGGAAAATTCGGAAGAGAGGACTAAACACGGTAATTGGTCGCATGTACTTTGTGCTCCCGAATGCGGGCGAAGTATACTTTCTTCGACTATTGTTACACCATGTTGCTGGTGCAACCTCTTTTCAAGATTTGCGTACCGTTAACGGCAACCTATGTGCCACTTTTCAAGAAGCATGCGTACGTCGCGGCCTTCTAGAAGATGACACCGAGTGGGAACAATGTCTGAACGAGGCAAAAATGTACTACAAATCCGGCCGACTACGACTTCTTTTTTGCACCATCTTGGAGTACAACTCCCCAAAAGATCCCTACAAGCTGTGGTTAAAGTACGAGGAAGAGTTCATCAGCGACATTCGTTGGAATTGGCAACGCACACATCCTGGCGCAAAAAACGAGCCAACGCATGCCGAGATTGTGAATGAAGCCCTATTGCGGGTCGAGGGCATGCTGCAAAAGCAAGGACTTTCTCTTCGCTCGTTTCCTTCTATGCCATTTCCAGTGCCCAGTGCAATGTCCCATAAGCCTGGCGGTCACGATGAAGGGTATGATGTTGCACACTTGCGACGTGTTGTTGAGGATGGTGTGCGAACCTTGACAGAGCAGCAACGCAACATCTACGACCAGGTCACTGCGAGTACTCATTTGGACAACAACGACGCAAAGTGCTTCTTTATTTTGAGTTGCGGTGGTTGCGGAAAGACTTACGTGAAGAATTTAATGTTGGCCTATGTACGGAGTCAGGGACGACGGGCGATTGCGGTTGCCTCAAGTGGCATCGCTTCTCTTCTTTTGGATGATGGTTCAACTGCACACTCAGCTTTTGGTATTTCGCCGCAAAAGGGCGGAACATCATCCATTCCCGTGGAGAGCAGACGTGCCGCGGAACTTCATGAGTCCCATCTCATTGTGTGGGATGAGGCTCCCATGGCAGACAACGATTGCTTCCGTGTATTGGATGAATTGCTCAAAGATATCATGGGTGCCAATGATGAAGCACTGCGACTTGTTCCCTTCGGGGGCAAGACCGTCGTCATGACGGGGGATTGGAGGCAAATTTTGCCTGTTGTACCTCGTGGCTCTCGAGCGGCCGTGATAGCAGCTACCCTCAAGAAATCCTACCTCTGGCCCTATTTCAAAACACTCGAATTGACGACCAATATTCGGGTGCGAGGCACTTCTCAAGTTGACGATGACGAGACCCTTGAGTTTGCACGCTGGTTGCTATCTGTTGGGGAGGACACCATCGACAATCCGTTGCCCATACCGGAAGACATGTTGATCCCAAGCGATGACCCTTGGCCACTGGTAAACCACGTCTTTCCAACCATGAGCAAGGAGGAATTTATATCTGGTTGTATCCTGGCACCCCGAAATCAAGAAACCAACGCTATCAACGAAGCGGCGCTGCAGAGCTTGCCAGGAGAGGAGTTTCTTTATGTTAGTGCGGACTATTTTGGTGCCGATTGCCAAGAAGATGCAGCTACCTATCCTCCGGAACTCTTGAACAAGCTTGAGCCTCCGGGCATGGCACGTCACGAGCTCAAGCTTAAGGTGGGGGCCCCTATCATTCTACTGCGCAATCTCAACCGTACGGAGGGGTTGATGAATGGAACACGCTTGTTGGTAACAAAGTGCCTGGATTTCAACATCCAAGCAGAAATTGTCTCAGGTCCCCGAAAAGGAAACGTTGTGCTCATTCCACGCATCAATTTGACGTGTGGTGATTCTGAAATGTTGTCGATCAGATTTATTAGGCGACAATTTCCAATAAAGTTGGCTTTCGCCTTGACGATTAATCGTTCCCAAGGGCAGTCGTTTGAAAGGTTGGGGTTGCTCTTGGAGAATCCTGTTTTTGCCCATGGACAGCTATATGTTGGCTTTTCCCGGGTTACCTCACGCCGTGGCATTCGCGTCATTTTAGGGGAACGTGCTTGGGGGGATGTAACTAAGGAAGCAAACACTCCGAACATTGTATGGTCTGAAATTTTTTCTTGATTTCGGTCGTCGTCCGTTGCCTTGCTGGATGACGTGTGGCTCCACTCGACACCGGCGTGTGTCTTGTTCACGTTCCATTTACATCTGAAACCAACCGTTTTCTACATATATTTGAAAGCAATCCTCACCTTGAGCCTTGCCCTAACCCTAACCACAACTTTGGTGCTAAGTCAACCTCTATCCCTAACGGCGCACCCGCTGACAATGTACATTATGCCGTACAAGCCGTGTTAGTTTAGGAACATGTGCTTGGGGCGACGCCAGCAAGTAGGCAAACGCTTTGAACCTTGTATGGTGCGAGATTCAACTTTCATGTAGCTATTGTCCGTTGGCATTCCTGTTGGTGTGTGGGTGAACTTGCCTCCAAAGTGAATATTGTCAAGGGTCTATTTGCCTGAAAATATGTTTCGTCCCATTAAATAGCAAAACAATTTTCAAACGCAATTATTTGCCACATTGTGTCTGGTAAACACCTTCATTCCCTTCGGGTAAGGACGTTGGTCATAATTCTTTTCAGGTTCTCCTAAAGAGCAATGGCTTGGTACTATAAGCCCGTCAATTTTCAAAGCCTCAAAAACTTCCAACTACAATTGAACGAGGCGGCGTTACGAGGTGCCCTTAAACTGTGTTCCTCATTACTTTTTTTTTTTCAAAATTCGTTAGCTAGAATGCTACAAACATGAAAACAGCGAATACTTTACCGCAAAAAGAATAATGCCCATTAGAAGTGTTTTGCGTCCACCTAATAGATGTTGCACTTTGCAACGTGGTCAAAATCCATTTGCAACACTCCATTCAACGAAAGGTACGGATTCCTCCAAGGGGCCAAATTCATGAGTACAGCTGCCCTGTTGTCGGTACGGCCCGCGCTTCAAGCGCGGGCATTTACACTAGTTATATTTAATTGTGCTATGGTTCGTCGTTCGTCGTTCGTCGTTCGTCGTCGTCGTTCGTCATACCAAAAAATCAGCCCAATTGTGCACGCTCCTGCTGGCGCGCGCGCGTGCCCGTCAAATGGCATCTGGCGGATTTGCGATTTCGATTTCTGGCACGGGAAATCGATCTGAAATCATGCGATCGTGTGTTTTAAAAATCTGTATGTACTGTATAATCGATTATCCGGGTATCCGCACGAATCATCCCGCCTGTTGACTTTTGGCGATTTTAGCCAACAGGCAGCATGGCGACAGTTTTCTCGCTTATAGAGTACGGGATATGAGGTTTGAGACATGAGTCATGAGGTACGGGATACGAGGTACGGGATATGCGGTATGTTGTACACAGTGTGAGGTATGGGTGATGTGTTTGGAAATATGGATTATGCAAATCGCGGTGTCAAATGTGGTGTCAGAGTACAGTTTAGGAGGGGTAAATTTCACTCATAGAGTACGGTACAACGGGATATGATGTTTGAGACATGAGTCATGTGGCACGGGATATGAGGTACGGGACATGATGTGTGTTGTATTGCGTATGCGAAATGCGGTGCGGTGTCAAATGTGGTGTCAGAGTACAGTTTAGGAGGGGTAAATTTCACTCATGGAGTACGGGATATGATGTTTGAGACATGAGTCATTAGGTGGGGTAAATGTCACTCATAGAGTACAGTTCTCTCGCTTATAGAGTACGGGATATGAGGTTTGAGACATGAGTCATGAGGTACGGGATACCCGGTACGGGATATGCGGTATGTTGTACACAGTGTGAGGTATGGGTGATGTGTTTCGAAATATGGATTATGGGAATCGCGGTGTCAAATGTGGTGTCAGAGTACAGCTTAGCAGGGGTATATTTCACTCATAGAGTACGGGATATGAGGTTTGAGACATGAGTCATGAGGTACGGGATACGAGGTACGGGATATGCGGTATGTTGTACACAGTGTGAGGCATGGGTGATGTGTTTGGAAATATGGATGATGCTAATCGCGGTGTGAAATGTGGTGTCAGAGTACAGTTTAGGAGGGGTACATGTCCCTCATAGAGTACGGGATATGATGTTTGAGACATGAGTCAGGTGGCACGGGATATGACGTACAGGACATGAGGTGTGTTGTATTGGGTTTGCGAAATGCGGTGCGGTGTGAGATATGGTGCTATGGTGGTATGGTGATATGGCCCGCGCTTCAAGCGCGGGCATTCGCACTAGTTATCTTATTATATTTAATTGTGCTATGGTTCGTCGTCGTCGTCGTCGTCGTCGTTCGTCATCCCCAAAAAATCCTCCCAATTGTGCACGCTGCTGCTGGCGCGCGCGCGTGCCCGTCAAATGGCATCTGGCGGATTTGCGATTTCGATTTCTGGCACGACAAATCGATCTGAAATCATGGAATCACGTGTTTTGAAGAACTGTATGTACTGTACAATGGATTATCCGGGTATCTGCAGGAATAATCCCGCCTGTTCACTTTTGGCGATTTTAGCCAACAGGCAGCAGTGGCGACAGTTCTCTCGCTTATAGAGTACGGGATATGAGGTTTGAGACATGAGTCATGAGGAACCGGGATACGAGGTACGGGATATGCGGTATGTTCCACACAGTGTGAGGTATGGGTGATGTGTTTGGAAATATGGATTATGCGAATCGCGGTGTCAAATGTGCTATCAGAGTACAGTTTAGGAGGGGTAAGTTTCACTCATAGAGTACGGGATATGATGTTTGAGACATGAGTCAGGTGGCACGGGGTATGAGGTACGGGACATGAGGTGTGTTGCATTGGGTATGTGAAATGCGGTGCGGTGTGAGATATGGTGCTATGGTGATATGGTGATATGGCCTGCGCTTCAAGCGCGGGCATTCGCACTAGGTACGGGATATGATGTTTGAGATATGAGTCAGGTGGCACGGGATATGAGGTACGGGACATTAGGTGTGTTGTATTGGGTATGTGAAATGCGGTGCGGTGTGAGATATGGTGCTATGGTGATATGGTGATATGGCCCGCGCTTCAAGCGCGGGCATTCGCACTAGTCTTATTATATTTAATTGTGCTATGGTCGTCGTCGTCGTTGTCGTCGTTCGTCATACCCAAAAAATCTTCCCAATTGTGCTCGCTGCTGCTGGCGCGCGCGCGTGCCCGTCAAATGGCATCTGGCGGATTTGCGATTTCGATTTCTGGCACGAGAAATCGATCCGAAAGCATGGAATCATTTGTTTCAAAAATCTGTATTTACTGTACAATCGATCGGATAATCCCGCCTGTTCACTTTTGGCGATTTTAGCCAACAGGCAGCAGTGGCGACAGTTCTCTCGCTTATAGAGTACGGGATATGAGGTTTGAGACATGATTCATGAGGTACGGGATACCCGGTACGGGATATGCGGTATGTTGTACACAGTGTGAGGTATGGTTGATGTGTTTGGAAATATGGATTATGGGAGTCACGGTGTCAAATGTGGTGTCAGAGTACAGTTTAGGAGGGGTATATTTCACTCATGGAGTACGGGATATGATGTTTGAGACATGAGTCATTAGGAGGGGTAAATGTCACTCATAGAGTACAGTTCTCTCGCTTATAGAGTACGGGATATGAGGTTTGAGACATGAGTCATGAGGTACGGGATATGCGGTATGTTGTACACAGTGTGAGGTATGGGTGATGTGTTTCGAAATATGGATTATCGGAATCGCGGTGTCAAATGTGGTGTCAGAGTACAGTTTAGCAGGGGTATATTTCACTCATAAAGTACGGGATATGAGGTTTGAGACATGAATCATGAGGTACGGGATACGAGGTACGGGATATGCGGTATGTTGTACACAGTGTGAGGTATGGGTGATGTGTTTGGAAATATGGATTATGCGAATTGCGGTGTCAAATGTGGTGTCAGAGTACAGTTTAGGAGGGGTAAATTTCACTCATAGGGTAGGGGATATGATGTTTGAGACATGAGTCATTAGGAGGGGTAAATGTCACTCATAGAGTACAGTTCTCTCGCTTATAGAGTACGGGATATGAGGTTTGAGACATGAGTCATGGGGTACGGGATACCCGGTACGGGATATGCGGTATGTTGTACACAGTGTGAGGTATGGGTGATGTGTTTCGAAATATGGATTATGGGAATCGCGGTGTCAAATGTGGTGTCAGAGTACAGTTTAGCGGGGGTATATTTCACTCATAGAGTAAGGGATATGAGGTTTGAGACATGAGTCATGAGGTACGGGATACGAGGTACGGGATATGCGGTATGTTGTACACAGTGTGAGGTATGGGTGATGTGTTTGGAAATATGGATTATGCGAATTGCGGTGTCAAATGTGGTGTCAGAGTACAGTTTAGGAGGGGTAAATTTCACTCATAGAGTACGGGATATGATGTTTGACACATGAGTCATGTGGCACGGGATATGAGGTACAGGAGATGAGGTGTGTTGTATTGGGTTTGCGAAATGCGGTGCGGTGTGAGATATGGTGATATGGTGATATGGCCCGCGCTTCAAGCGCGGGCATTCGCACTAGTTATTATATTTGATTGTGCTATGGACGTTCGTTCGTTCGTTCGTTCGTCGTCGTAGTTCGTCATACCCAAAAAATCCTCCCAATTGTGCACGCTGCTGCTGGCGCGCGCGCGTGCCCGTCAAATGGCATCTGGCGGATTTGCGATTTCGATTTCTGGCACGACAAATGGATCTGAAATCATGGAATCACGTGTTTTAAAAATCTGTATGTACTGTACAATCGATTATCCGGGTATCTGCACGAATGATCCCGCCTGTTGACTTTTGGCGATTTTAGCCAACAGGCAGCGGTGGCGCTCTCGCTTATAGAGTACGGGATATGAGGTTTGAGACATGAGTCATGAGGTACGGGATACGAGGTACGGGATATGCGGTATGTTGTACACAGTGTGAGGCATGGGTGATGTGTTTGGAAATATGGAATATGCGAATCGCTGTGTGAAATGTGGTGTCAGAATACAGTTTAGGAGGGGTATATTTCACTCATAGAGTACGGGATATGATGTTTGATAGAGTACGGGATATGAGATTTGAGACATGAGTCATGAGGTACGGGATACGAGGTACGGGATATGCGGTATGTTGTACACAATGTGAGGTATGGGCGATGTGTTTGGAAATATGGATTATGCGAATCGCTGTGTTAAATGTGGTGTCAGAATACAGTTTAGGAGGGGTATATTTCACTCATAGAGTACGGGATATGATGTTTGATAGAGTACGGGATATGAGGTTTGAGACATGAGTCATGAGGTACGGGATACGAGGTACGGGATATGCGGTATGTTGTACACAATGTGAGGTATGGGCGATGTGTTTGGAAATATGGATTATGCGAATCGCGGTGTCAAATGTGGTGTCAGAGTACAGTTTAGGAGGGGTATATTTCACTCATGGAGTACGGGATATGATGTTTGAGAAATGAGTCATGGGGCACGAGATGTGAGGTACGGGACATGAGGGGTGTTGTATTGGGTTTGCGAAATGCGGTGCGTTGTGAGATATGGTGCTATGGTGATATGGTGATATGGCCCGCGCTTCAAGCGCGGGCATTCGCACTAGTTATATTTAACTAGTGCGAATGCCCGCGCTTGAAGCGCGGGCCATATCACCATATCACCATAGCACCATATCTCACACCGCACGGCATTTCGCAAACCCAATACAACACACCTCATGTCCCGTACCTCATATCCCGTGCCACCTGACTCATGTCTCAAACATCATATCCCGTACTCTATGAGTGAAACTTACCCCTCCTAAACCGTACCCTGACAGCACATTTGACACCGCGATTCGCATAATCCATATTTCCAAACACATCACCCATACCTCACACTGTGTACAACATACCGCATATCCCGTACCTCGTATCCCGTACCTCACTCAAACATCATATCCCGTACTCTATGAGTGAAATTTACCCCTCCTAAACTGTACTCTGACACCACATTTGACACCGCGATACGCATTATCTATACGCCATACGCCATATCACCATATCACCATAGCACCATATCTCACACCGCACCGCATTTCGCATACCCAATACAACACACCTCATGTCCCGTACCTCATATATCCCGTGCCACCTGACTCATGTCTCAAACATCATATCCCGTACTCTATGAGTGAAATTTACCCCTCCTAAACTGTATTTACCGTGCGAATGCCCGCGCTAAAAGGCGGGCCATATCACCATATCACCATAGCACCATATTTCACACCGCACCGCATTTCGCATACCCAATACAACACACCTCATGTCCCGTACCTCATATCCCGTGCCACCTGACTCATGTCTCAAACATCATATCCCGTACTCTATGAGTGAAACCCACCCCTCCTAAACTGTACTCTGACACCACATTTGACACTGCGATTCGCATAATCCATATTTCCAAACACATCACCCATACCTCACACTGTGTACAACATACCGCATATCCCGTACCTCGTATCCCGTACCTCATGACTCATGTCTCAAACCTCATATCCCGTACTGTATAAGCGAGAGAACTGTCGCCACTGCTGCCTGTTGGCTAAAATCGCCAAAAGTCAACCGGCGGGATTATTCGTGCAGATACCCGGATAATCGATTGTACAGTAAATTCAGATTACATGAATCCATGATTTCAGATCGATTTGTCGTGCCAGAAATCGAAATCGCAAATCCGCCAGATGCCATTTGACGGGCACGCGCGCGCGCCAGCAGCAGCGTGAACAATTGGGAGGATTTTTTGGGTATGACGAACGACGACGACGACGACGACGAACCATACCATAGGATTTTTTGGGTATGACGAACTACGACGACGAACGAACGAACGAACGAACGTCCATAGCACAATTAAATATAACTAGTGCGAATGCCCGCGCTTGAAGCGCGGGCCATATCACCATATCACCATAGCACCATACCTCACACCGCACCGCATTTCGCATACGCAATACAACACACCTCATGTCCCGTACCTCATATCCCGTGCCACCTGACTCATGTCTCAAACATCATATCCCGTACTCTATGAGTGAAACCTACCCCTCCTAAACTGTACTCTGACACCACATTTGACACCGCAATTCGCATAATCCATATTTCCAAACACATCACCCATACCTCACACTGTGTACAACATACCGCATATCCCGTACCTCGCATCCCGTACCTCACTCAAACATCATATCCCGTACTTTATGAGTGAAATTTACCCCTCCTAAACTGTACTCTGACACCACATTTGACACCGCGATTCGCATAATCCATATTTCCAAACACATCACCCATACCTCTCACTGTCTACAACATACCGCATATCCCGTACCTCGTATCCCGTACCTCATCACTCATGTCTCAAACCTCATATCCCGTACCCTATAAGCGAGAGAACTGTCGCCACTGCTGCCGGTTGGCTAAAATCGCCAAAAGTGAAAAGGCGGGATTATTCGTGCAGATACCCGGATAATCGGTTGTACAGTACATACAGATTTTTAAAACACGTGATTCCATGATTTCAGATCGATTTGTCGTGCCAGAAATCGAAATCGCAAATCCGCCAGATGCCATTTGACGGGCACGCGCGCGCGCCAGCAGCAGCGTGCACAATTGGGAGGATTTTTTGGGTATGACGAACGACGACGACGACGACGACGAACGACGACGAACCATAGCACAATTAAATATAATAACTAGTGCGAATGCCCGCGCTTGAAGCGCGGGCCATATCACCATATCACCATAGCACCATATCTCACACCGCACCGCATTTCGCATACCCAATTCAACACACCTCATGCCCCGTACCTCATATATCCCGTGCCACCTGACTCATGTCTCAAACATCATATCCCGTACTCTATGAGTGAAATTTACCCCTCCTAAACTGTATTTACCGTGCGAATGCCCGCGCTTGAAGCGCGGGCCATATCACCATATCACCATAGCACCATATCTCACACCGCACCGCATTTCGCATACCCAATACAACACACCTCATGTCCCGTACCTCATATCCCGTGCCACCTGACTCATGTCTCAAACATCATATCCCGTACTCTATGAGTGAAACCCACCCCTCCTAAACTGTACTCTGACAGCACATTTGACACCGCAATTCGCATAATCCATATTTCCAAACACATCACCCATACCTCACACTGTGTACAACATACCGCATATCCCGTACCTCGTATCCCGTACCTCATGACTCATGTCTCAAACCTCATATCCCGTACTGTATAAGCGAGAGAACTGTCGCCACTGCTGCCTGTTGGCTAAAATCGCCAAAAGTCAACAGGCGGGATTATTCGTGCAGATACCCGGATAATCGATTGTACAGTACATTCAGATTACATGATTCCATGAGTTCAGATCGATTTGTCGTGCCAGAAATCGAAATCGCAAATCCGCCAGATGCCATTTGACGGGCACGCCCGCGCGCCAGCAGCAGCGTGCACGATTGGGAGGATTTTTTGGGGAAGACGAACGACGACGACGACGACGACAAACGACGACGAACCATAGCACAATTAAATATAATAAGAGATAACTAGTGCGAATGCCCGCGCTTGAAGCGCGGGCCATATCACCATATCACCATAGCACCATATCTCACACCGCACCGCATTTCGCATACCCAATACAACACACCTCATGTCCCGTACCTCATATATCCCGTGCCACCTGACTCATGTCTCAAACATCATATCCCGTACTCTATGAGTGAAATTTACCCCTCCTAAACTGTATTTACCGTGCGAATGCCCGCGCTAAAAGGCGGGCCATATCACCATATCACCATAGCACCATATTTCACACCGCACCGCATTTCGCATACCCAATACAACACACCTCATGTCCCGTACCTCATATCCCGTGGCACCTGACTCATGTCTCAAACATCATATCCCGTACTCTAGGAGTCAAATTTACCCCTCCTAAACTGTACTCTGACACCACATTTGACACTGCGATTCGCATAATCCATATTTCCAAACACATCACCCATACCTCACACTGTGTACAACATACCGCATATCCCGTACCTCGTATCCCGTACCTCATGACTCATGTCTCAAACCTCATATCCCGTACTGTATAAGCGAGAGAACTGTCGCCACTGCTGCCTGTTGGCTAAAATCGCCAAAAGTCAACAGGCGGGATTATTCGTGCAGATACCCGGATAATCGATTGTACAGTACATTCAGATTACATGAATCCATGATTTCAGATCGATTTGTCGTGCCAGAAATCAAAATCGCAAATCCGCCGGATGCCATTTGACGGGCACGCGCGCGCGCCAGCAGCAGCGTGCACAATTGGGAGGATTTTTCGGGTATGACGAACGACGACGACGACGACGACGAACCATACCATAGGATTTTTTGGGTATGACGAACTACGACGACGAACGAACGAACGAACGAACGTCCATAGCACAATTAAATATAACTAGTGCGAATGCCCGCGCTTGAAGCGCGGGCCATATCACAATATGCCCATAGCACCATAGCTCTCACAGCACCGCATTTCACATACCCAATACAACACACCTCATGTCCCGTACCTCATATCCCGTGCCACCTGACTCATGTCTCAAACATCATATCCCGTACTCTATGAGTGAAGCTTACCCCTCCTAAACTGTACTCTGACAGCACATTTGACACCGCGACTCGCATAATCCATATTTCCAAACACATCACCCATACCTCACACTGTGTACAACATACCGCATATCCCGTACCTCGTATCCCGTACCTCATGACTCATGTCTCAAACCTCATATCCCGTACTCTATAAGCGAGAGAACTGTCGCCACTGCTGCCTGTTGGCTAAATACTCGCGCTTGAAGCGCGGGCCATATCACCAAATCACCATAGCATCATATCTCACACCGCACCGCATTTCACATATTCAATACAACACACCTCATGCGAATGCCCGCGCTTGAAGCGCGGGCCACATCACCATATCACCATAGCACCATATCTCACACCGCACCGCATTTCACATACCCAATACAACACACCTCATGTCCCGTACCTCATATCCCGTGCCACCTGACTCATGTCTCAAACCTCATATCCCGTACTCTATGAGTGAAACTTACCCCTCCTAAACTGTACTCGGATAGCACATTTGACACCGCGATTCGCATAATCCATATTTCCAAACACATCACCCATACCTCACACTGTGTACAACATACCGCATATCCCGTACCTCGTATCCCGTACCTCATGACTCATGTCTCAAACCTCATATCCCGTACTCTATAAGCGAGAGAACTGTCGCCACTGCTAAAGAAGGTCCCTACCAGGACCGGCCCCCGCTGTGCCCCTTCCGCCTGTAATCCCCGCTGACTTGCTCCGGATCAATGCTTGCATTTATCAAAATCCAGGGTCCAAAACCAAAAATATAGAAAATAGAAAATACAATCCTCCTTCAACCCGGAATGGCAACCAGATCCCACAAGTATGGCAATAACCCAATTCACAATCCAAATCAGGCTGCGGGCTTTCGTTCAGCACACCGGTATACCCACGGTGGCGGGCATGTACAAGAATTGCACCAAGGAAGAAAGCCCTGAAATTGGCATATGAACACAAATAAAGCAAAGTTGGGGAAAGAGGTAAACATACACATTCACAGCCATAAACCCCTCATTCCCTGGACTCAAGACCTTCCCTTGACTCACCAACATATTGCCCTGAACCAGGTCAAATGAGCTGGCTGAATACCATATGTCAAAAGTCACTACATAAACCCCAAAAATTTGTTCACTCCCAAGCCTCTAAATCCTAGCCCAATAGGCGAGGTGGCGTGTCATGGCCTAGAGTGGCACTCAGGACCATGCCCTACCCTGACATAGCCTTGGTTGGACTTGGAGTCGAATGGGCTTAGAGAAATGACCTATGAGTTTGAACTCATAACATGTCAAAAAACTGCCAATTCATACCATATTGGCCATATATCAAAAATATGCTCAAAATTGAAGTTACTACATATCCGAAGGCTCCAAGCATGTATGGAATCGAAGTCTACTTTTCATGGAGGATAGAGACCAAAGGCCAATGCCCATGTACATTCCCATTTTACCCTCGAAACCCTTTCGGATATGGGTGCCACGCACTGCCCAAGTCAGCCCATGATCTTGAGACCAATTCTTGGAATCCTTCGTGTGCCAAGCCAAATGGAGTACACGATCCGGCATATGGTGGTGTTCAACTCCGAAGCATATGCCAACATATGAACAACATACCATGGTTCGACTCTCCATAGGCTTCTTGCTGTTAGCTGACCAGGTGAGTACACAAAACGCAAAAATGAGCAAAAATTGAGGTCAAAAACATGAAAATATGGCCAAATACAAAGTTGTCATGATAGTATATCTCTATGCTCACCCATGATATCCGCTCATGATTCAATACACAAATGATTGGACCATTTGCGAACAATTCCCCCACTTGGATCCCCAATCGGGCGCATGGAGATACCTTTGCCACTAATATCTACATGCCCCATGAAAATGGGAGTGCACCCATGGATCTCTTTGTCAAACACACCATGAGCAATACATACGCGGTAGACTTGGTCTAGCGCTTTGAATTCCACAATTGGGACATGGGCAAAGCCCTTGTCACGTATGGCTCCCCATCTCTTCGGCCACACGAAGATATATAACATTGGCGTGAGCATATCAAACATATACCATGCATATAACAAATACCCTCAAAATGTGGCTCCCACCATGATATGCCATGTCCCTCCATTGACATAACTTCACGTTAAAAATACGTAGGAACCCAAGGAAAGTTGCTATGCAACCCCAATACCCATGCGGCACACTCGAAAGTCGCATTAAAATATTCGGTTGCACGGTCCAAGAGTTATATATCACTTTATACCTTTTTGACCCTTTTCCCTTGCTACACCGGGCATGTGTGCGCGACAAAGGCGTTTGATGCTTCCTAAATTAAGTTGAGACCAAGGCGGTTCCAACCCAACCTTCCTTATTCTCATTCCTCACACTCGCGCGTAGATATGGCTCTTCAAAGTGATCCCACGATTCGATTTTGTTTCCCTTATATCTCCAAGTCAAATGGCTGGCAAGTATAAGGGAAACCTGATTCGGGCATAGGGGAAGGAGTATGACCACTCGAAGAAGTCCAAATCAAGTGCGGCGATGTCGAAGTCGAAAATCCGATTTCGACATCACGAAAAATTCCGATTAAATTTTCGAGTGCTTATTTAGAAAATTGCGGAAGCAACGAACCCTTTACAGATGAAATCTGACCCTTCAGAAACGTTTCCGCCAAAATATCTGGAAATAACAGTTAACCAATCGGTTAACGCAAAATCGCGAGCCAACTGACAGTCGCCGACACATTGACTATCAGAACGAAAGGCTGAAAAATTACGGAAACATTATGATAATAAAACCCTGTTGATTCCTGATATTCTGCTATATAAATCTCCGCTGGCGGTGCCTCGGTTCTGAATATGGCCGCTCATAGCCGGAATGGCCAAACCTATCACACTATCACATCGGGTTAGTTCAGGTGGATGGGAGAGTATGATATCAGCCAATGGCGGCTTGCCGGCACATAGATACACACCCCAAGTGACCCCAAGATGGCCACGGGGGTCCGAACCGGCTTCACCCCCCTTCTCAGAGCGTTGTATCCGCTCGGAAACAAATGAAGAGAGGACGGGAGGACCCCAATGGACTCCAACCCCCCCCTCCATGTCCCAAGGACACATGGAGGCCCCACACACGTCGTAGGCGTCCCCCATGCCCCAAGGGAGGGGTGAGGACACTGATAATCAGCACCCTACGCCATATCCGGTCTCCTCTTGATCTACAACATGGACCAAGGGGATCAAAGATAGAAAAACGTCGTCGGTCGACCTAAATAAGTATACCACAATGCAATATATATGTGGAGATCGAGTGAAGGGGGTATATGGCCGATCAAGGCCGAAAAATCCCCGGATGAACGCCCTCACTTGTCTCCCCATTCACAGAAACAAACAAAATGCCAAGGGGGGATCCATTACGGTGCTACAGCAGCAACCAAATGGACCAATACGTCCTTGACATCCAAAGAAATACCCTTTTTCTTTAGGTAGTCCATCCAGACCGTGGTATACCTCGGCACGAAACTGCTCGGAGGCTCCCACGAGTCCCTGGATGCGGCGAATCCCTTCCAACGGACTTTGTAAAGCCTCCCCCCAGGCGTCCCCGGGTCCGGCTTGTCCGCCAGGATCCTCTCCGCGGTGAAATCGTCGTCCTCACCCTCATCGTCCGAGTCCACATCGCCGGCCGTGAACTCGAAGGTGACGGGACGTCCGCTGGGGTCTGGTGCTCGGGGACGAAGCTGGGTATGGTCGCGGTCCAGGATCTTGTTATCCCCCACACGAACCGCATACACATCCTGCCCGACCTTCCGCACGATTACCCCCGGCACATACCAAGATGCCTGCCGATGCCTGGACAGGACATCCTTGTGGTGCCGCTCCACCCACACGGTGTCTTGGAGAGCATACTTCTGGACTTTTCCCTGCTTGAAGTACTTGGCCCTCTTGTCATGCTCGTCCTGAAGTGCCTTGCACACCTTGGCCGCCGTGTCGTCCGCCTCAGACATCATAGCGTTCGCATCCCGGGCCACTTTGCCATGGTTCATCCACGGGAGAGTGCGTGACACTCGATCCCGTAGGAACAGGATGCGATGGGGCGACAGTCCAGTGGGTCCCGGAAGGTCGTGATACGCCTGGAGCACTCTCCACAGCGAGTTATACCAGTTCCGGCCCGGTTCGTCAATGTGCAGCTGGCGGAACTTCTCGAACATCTGTCGCCCGGCCACTTCAGCACGGCCATTCGACCGGCTGTGGTAAGCCACGGTCTTGGCGTGCCGAATCCCCATGTGCTTACACATCGTCTTGAACCACGTCCCCACGAATTGACTGCCCCTATCGCTGCAGATGACAGCTGGGATATCGAAAATCGTCAGCCAATGCCTGATCATGGCATTAGCGACGGTCTTGGCCTGCAGCCCCACTCCATGCTTGTCCTTCTTGTCCTTCTTCTTGGACTTCTTGCCCGGGACTGCCACGATATATCCGCTGTGCCTGTCCACCGCCAGGATGACACAGTCGTAGGTCTCTCCGTCCACGGTGACCTCAGGCATGGCGAATACATCCATGGCCACGGACCGCATAGGGGCCTCCGGTATAGCCGTATACACCGGGTTGCCCGCTGTGGAGTGGTTAGGGCTCTTCGTGGCCCGACACACGGCACAGTCGCTGCAGTACCTATCCAGGATGGCGTAGTACCCCGGAGGGAACTTGAAACGCCACTCCAGGTCCTGCTGCATCTTGTCTCGGCCAGGATGCATGAGCTGGGCGTTGTGCCAATGGTCAATGAGCTCCTCCACTCGGTTCTCGGGCACCAGCAGCTTGTCCTTGAGGAACAACTTGTCGCCATCCTCGTTCAAGCCCTCGGGCCATTCGTCGTCCGACGGGGCGCTCACGGCATTCCAGTACTTGCTCCAGTGCTCGGATGCCGCGTAGTCATCCGACCAGTCCTCTGTGAGCACCGACTTGACTAGCTCTACAGGGGCCACCATCCATTGCTCGAGGGTTTCCTCTCGAATAGCTTGGACGCGGGCACCCCGGAGCTTGGCCAGGTCCGTACGGTTTGCCATCACCACAAAGCACTTGACCCCCTCTTGCTCCATGACCTTCTCCATCTCGATGATGCGCTTGGCCTCCTCGGTCTCCTCAGCGTCCCCATGGCTGGATATGTCCATCCACGCCTTGCCCGCGGGGTAGGCCCAGCGACTGAGGCAATCTGCCACAGTGTTGTCCTTCCCCGGGATATACACGACGCTGAGGTCGAACTTGGCGAACGTCTCGTGCCATCGGGCCCTCCTAGCCGCTGGTCCTGAGGGGGTGTCGACATGCTCCTTGTGCCAGCTCTGTAGGGACTGGTGGTCCGTGCAAACCACCACCGGCTGCAGTCCGATGTGGCCAGACCACTTCCTGAGCGCACATACAATGGCGTATGTCTCCTTCTCCCTCGCGGTCCATGTTCGGCGTTGGCCCTCGGCCAGGATCCTGCTCCAAAACGCTACGGGAACATGAGTCCCGTCGTCCCGGACTTGCTCGAGGACTGCCCCCACGGCATAGTCCGAGGCGTCTGTCCGTAGCACGAATCCCTTGTCCGGGTCCACCAGGAACAACCCCAACTGCCCCAGGAGTCGCTCCTTCAGGCGGTTGAACGCATCCTCAGCCTCAGGGGTCCAGGCAAGCTTCTTCTTGCTCCCCTTCCGGCCATCGAACTTGCCCACTTGCAGCATCTTGTGCAACGGCCCCGACAGTTCTGCATACATCCGGACATAGCCCGAATAGTAGTTGCAGAACCCCATGAAGGACCGGAGTTCGCTGATGGTCTGGGGCTTCTCCCAGTGGTGCAGGGACGCCAGCTTCCCAGGCATGGGACGGCGTTGCCCGTGACCAACCACGTGACCCGCGAACTCCACTTCCTTCACGAATAGTGAGGCTTTGGTGGGCTTGCACACCATGTTGTGTTTGTCCAACTCGCTGAGCACTCGGCGCAGATCCTTCTCATGCGCGTCGATGAGCTCGTCCTCAGTCATGTTCTCCGTGCCGGACCCGATGATGATGTCATCCACGAAGGGATCGGCACAGTCCCGGACAGGACCGAGTAGGTCCTCCATCATGCGCTGGAAAACGGCGTTGCCATTCTTGGCACCCATAGGCACCACTTTCCACTGCATGGGCCCAAGCGGCGTCGACATCGCTGTGCAGGGCCTGGAGTCCGGGTGTAGCGGCATCTGGTGGTAACCGTGTTTCAGGTCCAACACCGTGAAGATCCGCTTTTTCTGTTGCTTTTGGAGGATGGAGTCGATCAGGGGAAGCGAGTACGAGTCGTGCTCGGTCTGCTCGTTCAAACCCCTGTAATCCACCACCAACCTCCAGTCGCCCTTCTCCTTCTTGGGTACGATGAAGGCTGGGCTGGCCCATTCACTGTCGGAGGGTTCGATCCATCCCCGCTCAATGAACTCGGCCAGCAGCTTCTTCATGGCCTCGGCCCGATCGCCCTGAAGTTGGTACTCCCGATGACGATAGATCTTCGGGTTCGGTTTCAGCTTGATCTTCACCGTACCAAACCTCCCACGATCTGGAGGGTTCTTGTTGGCGACGCCACTGAATAGCCGTGGATAGGCCTTGATCAGCCTCTCCTTCAGCTCGGCGACCTTCGGGTTCTCCTGGGCCTCTTCAGCCGCTTGCTTCGGTATAGATACAACCGACCGCACTGCGGTATAGGCCTCTTCTGGGTCCGAGTCCGACTTCTCCTCGTCCGATATGCCGTCTTCATCGTCGTGGGGAGCTCTTCCCACCGATAATCTTCGGAAATTTGCGGCCTCGGGCTGGTGACTGTCGCTATCGGCACCCATTCTCGGAAAATCCCATGTTGGTGGGTCCGACCCAACCGGACCATCGTATTGGTCCGCGATGTGATCCATGACCCTCGCCACGAACTCGTCCTTCTCGTACTTGCCGGTGACCAACATCTTGTCATCCCACCAATGCGGAGATGTGACCATGGCCCGCCTCTTCTTGGCTGCCACACGGTCGTGCATCCCCATCCGCATGTAGTTGACGACGTCGTCGATCTCGGCGTGGGACAGAACGTCAATGCCATCAATTGGCTGATCCGTCCCCTCCTTGGGCTCAAACATGACCTTCATGGGCACCGCCTCCACCCTACGGATGAATGCTTCATCACCCGTGGGCTGGGCTTGCGCCCCATCCACCAGGAAAGCCTTGGTACCCCACGCTTGACCCGGGGAGGGCATTGATACACCCTTGGCGTCGATGAACAACTCCTCCTCTGGCCCGAATGACATCTCGTTCAGGGTGATGGAGTCCAGCGTCGACTTGAGACCCTCCAGCGGACATGGGGTGGAGCCTATGCCGGTTATGACCAGGATCCCCTTCACCCTATCCGAGATGATCTTCTCCACCGTACGTCTGGTGTTATCCAGGGAGCCATGCCAATACATGGGTCCCCACTCCTTCAAACCCCAATGCCTGTGCCAGGCTGAGTCTCCTCGATGCCAATGCCTCCTACATTTCCGCAGAAGTGGGGCATCCCGGGAAGCGAAGACGTCCGTCTCGGGCACTTCAGCTCCCAGCGTCTGAATCATCCTGGTGTACACTTGCGGCGCCATTCCATACTCCGTGAGCTGAACTCCACGGTCTCCTCTGGACTTGACACCCACAGCTTGCACCGCTCGGACGATCCGATCCTCTTCCTCAGCGTTCCATTGGGATGACCCGCACGCATAATCCGTGGACAGCCATGTGAGGCATTCATCGTCCTCCCGGACCAGCATTGCGCGATGGGGAAGGGCTCCAATGGCGTTGGCCACCATGAAGTCGTACCCCATGATCATATCCCAATCAGTAATATCGGCCACATAGAAGTTCCCGGATAGAGTGCTTCTCTTCGCCTGATCAGGGCGGTTCAAGCGCTCATGCTCCCAGAATTCCATACTGATAGTGGCCTCATGGGTGCCACCACCCATAATCTCTCCGTTGGCGACCTTCAGGCGGACCGGTCTTCGGCTGGGCTGCAGGAATTCCTCCTTGAACAACCCTCTCCGGACCAGGCTCACCTGGGCACCCGTATCCACCAACACATCCACCACCTTCTCCTCTCGTCCGCACCGTACTCGCACTTTCAAGTGCAACTGCCGCTCGTCGCCATGAGGTGTATGGACGACTCTCACGGCATGCAACTCTAGCACGTCCGGGTGCATCAGGACTTCAAGGGTATGGTCACGGATAGTGTAGATCTTGGGTTGGTCCTGCCCGTCCACGGGGCTCTCCGTGGTCGCTCCTTCCTTCTTGCCATGTCCCGTTCCCACATGTACTTCCCTTGGCAGGGCGCTCCAGGGGTTGGGAGTGGCGAAACTCAGTGGTTTTGGCTCTTCCAGAGCCTTCTTCGGCACCCGATGTGCCTTCGCCTTCTCAGGGATTCCACTGATTTTCGGAGGAGAGACCTCCGAGGTCCCACTCCCGTGGGGGCTCCTCTAGACTTGGCTTCCCGCAGCCCCTTCCGGCTGCGATCCGCCAGGACTTTGTCCTCCACTTTGCTGGGCTTTGAGTTCCGCCAACGTCCTCAACATGTCCTCAGCAACTTCGTCGATCGACCTCACTCGTCGGTCTTGGCCAGGTCCACCACCATAGCCTCTTCCTCCGCCTTTTCCTTGGCCTTTGCCTTGGCCTTTTCCCCCGTCTCCGCCCTTCGCCTTCCAGTCGGAAATCCGCTGCTCCTTGGGCTTCTTCTCGGGGTGAGCGGCGAAGTAGGCCTTCTTGTCCGCCTCATACACCTTGCACTGACGGTGGTCGTGTGCATGGTTGTGTCCCTTGCCATAACAGACCCAGCACCCATCGTGCTGAGACCTGTACTCTCGGAACGAGAGCGGTGGGTTTCCGATCCTCCTTGGTCCTTCTCTGTTCTTCCTGGGTCCCACCTGGCTCCATCTGGACCGATCCTGCCCATGGTTCTTCACGTTGTGCGCCACGAACGCGAAGAAATGGGCCTCCTCGTGATTTTCCCGGGACCAGTGGTCTTGGCCACTTCCACTTCCATCCTCCGCGGAGTTGGCCGTGTCCTCCTGGATCTCCCGATGATGGCGGTCGTCTCGGTGTCCTCGTTGTCCATGACCATGCCGATCCTGCACGTGGGCCTCGTTCTTCGCATTGAGCTTCAACTCCACCGTGATGTACTTCACGATCTCGTCCAGGCTCATGCGAGCGAAGATGACTTGCATCTTCAGCGGCTCCCCGCGCCTCCACTCCACGTTGTTGAGGCGCAGCAACCTTTGCCCCATGGAGTCCCCGAATACCTCCACGTACACGGCGTTCTTCAGGCCCTACATCCGGTCGGGTTCGCCCAGGTTCCTCCTGAAGAACTCCATGATACCCGCATGGGTATCCTCCGCCGCCATGATCCTCACCGCCACCCGTCTCTTGGCGCGCTTCTTCTCCTCGTCCTCCACTCTCCTCTTCCAGCTGCCGGGGAGGACGTCCTTCAGCAAGTGGCGGATCTCACTGGCCTCGTTCCAGTCTTCCACTAACTTGAGGCATCTGCGTAACTTCCGCAGATACCGGTTCCACTCCCGGACCCGCAACTCACCGCGGTCCAGCGGCAGTGGAAGGGACCACAGGTCCTCCAGCTTCTGGTTAGGAGCGTCCACCCGCTCCTCATCCTCCAGCCACTGGAGGCAGGCCTGCTCCGTGCGGATCAATCCTTCCCGGATCTGATCCCGCAGCTCCTCCTTGAGGTCCTGCGCCAGCCGGTGTGGGAATGTCCGGCATACCCACTTGTCCCGCGGCGCTCCCCGCATCTCGCCGACGACCTCCTCGGCGAAGTCCTCCCAGTCCAGGATGAAGTCATCCAGGTTGGACGGGTTCCCGTCATAATAGGGGATTTTGATTCCCCTGAGGTCGTCGATCCTGATGGCGTCTCCGACGTCTCCAGCCACCACTCCACCGAGACGGATACCACCTGTGGCCGGGGGGTTTGAGTACACTCCCCGTACATCCCTCTCCTCTATGGAGTGCGGTCCAGTTGGGCCTGAACCCATGGGGTTTGGAATGCGGGAAGGACTTCTTCCATCGGCCGTCCATATCCCCGTATTGGGGTCCTTCGCCCACAGATTTCCGCTTGGATGCCCTCGACCATGTCCGTCGGCCCTTCCCATGGTTTGCCCCTGCGTGGTCTGGTTCTGGATCTCCTCTTCCGCATAAACTGCATAGGTAGTCGTTGATGGCGGTAGATCCTGGGCGGCGTGGGACATCTGCACTGTCAGGCTCCTCGGGTCCGTGGCTACGTGCCCTTCCCGCATGGACCCAGCCGGTGCCGTGTGTTCCCCGAGCATTGTTGACTCGCTGAACAGGGGAACATACGGCAGCGCACCCGGGTCAACACGCGGAGGCGCGTATGGTGCCTCTGCAGGGCCGCCCATGGGTTTCTCCATGGCGCTCCTGAGGGTCTTAACCCGCTCCACCAGCTCTACCGCGGCCGGTTTTGCCGGGAGCTCCGGACCCGAGGCGAGGGGCTGTCGCTCCTCTAACCTTCTCAGGCGTCCCGACATGTCCTCCACTAAGTGGAGAAGGCTGTCCACCACTTGCTGCTGCTTCTGCAGGGCCAGCTCCAGACTCTCCCGGTACCGGGCCTGATCCGCTCGCAGCTCCTCCATGTGGTTCTCCGCGGCCGACTGGTCGTCCAGGATCCCCGCGACGTCCTCCTCTAGAGCATCCTTGGCGTTGTCCAGGCGGTCAAGATGATTCACGATGGCGTCCATCCCCATCTTCGGGTACTTGCCCATGAGGAAGGACACGTGCTCGCAGTGGCACGCAGCGTGCTTTCCGCCGGATTCAGCACATCCCGCGGTTCCCGGCACCTCAGACTCGTCGCCCATGGGCGTATCGCCGATGGCGTCCGTCTCTGGTCCCGTGTGCCGGGGCACAGGTGCCGTCCGGGCCCTGGCTGGTCTCTCCAAGCCCTCGGCGTCGTGCTGCAGGGCGGGCTCGGGGGCCGTATGCGCCCTGGCGATCGGCGCGGACATCTCCGGCTCCGAAGGTGGCTCGTGGGCTGTCCGATAGCCCTCGGAGTGCCCCTCGGATTCCCACAGCCTGACCGGGCTGGGGTCCGTGTCCATAGCCCCGGCGTCCCTTGCCGCGGACTTGGGTGACCCGCGCTTCCGGTAGCGCCGGGCCCGTCCTCCACTGCTGCCTGAATGGCAAGCCTCATCAGATTCCTCCGCTGCGGAGCGGAGGTTGCATGCCTTTCGGCAGCGACGCTCACACATGGAGACCAGGTCCTCCATGTCACGTCCTCCTCTTCCCGAGTGTCGTTCTTCTCTTCGGGCTTCAAATTCCGGAGTTCGCCATGCTCTTGAACGTCTCGGTCCTTCTATGGCTCTAATCTCCGGCGTGGTCTCCACCGAGTCCACAATACGCACCCGGGGCGTACTTGGGCAGGGCTCATAAGGGCCCAAGTCCCCGGGTCGGCGGTTGGTAGGGGCAGCAGGTAAGCCTCTGCTACCATAAAGAAGGTCCCTACCAGGACCGGCCCCCGCTGTGCCCCTTCCGCCTGTAATCCCCGCTGACTTGCTCCGGATCAATGCTTGCATTTATCAAAATCCAGGGTCCAAAACCAAAAATATAGAAAATAGAAAATACAATCCTCCTTCAACCCGCAATGGCAACCAGATCCCACAAGTATGGCAATAACCCAATTCACAATCCAAATCAGGCTGCGGGCTTTCGTTCAGCACACCGGTATTCCCACGGTGGCGGGCATGTACAAGAATTGCACCAAGGAAGAAAGCCCTGAAATTGGCATATGAACACAAATAAAGCAAAGTTGGGGAAAGAGGTAAACATACACATTCACAGCCATAAACCCCTCATTCCCTGGACTCAAGACCTTCCCTTGACTCACCAACATATTGCCCTGAACCAGGTCAAATGAGCTGGCTGAATACCATATGTCAAAAGTCACTACATAAACCCCAAAAATGTGTTCACTCCCAAGCCTCTAAATCCTAGCCCAATAGGCGAGGTGGCGTGTCATGGCCTAGAGTGGCACTCAGGACCATGCCCTACCCTGACATAGCCTTGGTTGGACTTGGAGTCGAATGGGCTTAGAGAAATGACCTATGAGTTTGAACTCATAACATGTCAAAAAACTGCCAATTCATACCATATTGGCCATATATCAAAAATATGCTCAAAATTGAAGTTACTACATATCCGAAGGCTCCAAGCATGTATGGAATCGAAGTCTACTATTCATGGAGGATAGGGACCAAAGGCCAATGCCCCTGTACATCCCCATTTTACCCTCGAAACCCTTTCGGATATGGGTGCCACGCACTGCCCAAGTCAGCCCATGATCTTGAGACCAATTCTTGAAATCCTTCGTGTGCCAAGCCAAATGGAGTACACGATCCGGCATATGGTGGTGTTCAACTCCGAAGCATATGCCAACATATGAACAACATACCATGGTTCGACTCTCCATAGGCTTCTTGCTGTTAGCTGACCAGGTGAGTACACAAGACGCAAAAATGAGCAACAATTGAGGTCAAAAACATGAAAATATGGCCAAATACAAAGTTGTCATGATAGTATATCTCTATGCTCACCCATGATATCCGCTCATGATTCAATACACAAATGATTGGAACCATTTGCGAACAATTCCCCCACTTGGATCCCCAATCGGGCGCATGGAGATACCTTTGCCACTAATATCTACATGCCCCATGAAAATGGGAGTGCACCCATGGATCTCTTTGTCAAACACACCATGAGCAATACATACGCGGTAGACTTGGTCTAGCGCTTTGAATTCCACAATTGGGACATGGGCAAAGCCCTTGTCACGTATGGCTCCCCATCTCTTCGGCCACACGAAGATATATAACATTGGCGTGAGCATATCAAACATATACCATGCATATAACAAATACCCTCAAAATGTTGCTCCCACCATGATATGCCATGTCCCTCCATTGACATAACTTCACGTTAAAAATACGTAGGAACCCAAGGAAAGTTGCTATGCAACCCCAACACCCATGCGGCACACTCGAAAGTCGCATTAAAATATTCGGTTGCACGGTCCAAGAGTTATATATCACTTTATACCTTCTTGACCCTTTTCCCTTGCTACACCGGGCATGTGTGCGCGACAAAGGCGTTTGATGCTTCCTAAATTAAGTTGAGACCAAGGCGGTTCCAACCCAACCTTCCTTATTCTCATTCCTCACACTCGCGCGTAGATATGGCTCTTCAAAGTGATCCCACGATTCGATTTTGTTTCCCTTATATCTCCAAGTCAAATGGGTGGCAAGTATAAGGGAAACCTGATTCGGGCATAGGGGAAGGAGTATGACCACTCGAAGAAGTCCAAATCAAGTGCGGCGATGTCGAAGTCGAAAATCCGATTTCGACATCACGAAAAATTCCGATTAAATTTTCGAGTGCTTATTTAGAAAATTGCGGAAGCAACGAACCCTTTACAGATGAAATCTGACCCTTCAGAAACGTTTCCGCCAAAATATCTGGAAATAACAGTTAACCAATCGGTTAACGCAAAATCGCGAGCCAACTGACAGTCGCCGACACATTGACTATCAGAACGAAAGGCTGAAAAATTACGGAAACATTATGATAATAAAACCCTGTTGATTCCTGATATTCTGCTATATAAATCTCCGCTGGCGGTGCCTCGGTTCTGAATATGGCCGCTCATAGCCGGAATGGCCAAACCTATCACACTATCACATCGGGTTAGTTCAGGTGGATGGGAGAGTATGATATCAGCCAATGGCGGCTTGCCGGCACATAGATACACACCCCAAGTGACCCCAAGATGGCCACGGGGGTCCGAACCGGCTTCACTGCTGCCTGTTGGCTAAAATCGCCAAAAGTGAACAGGCGGGATTATTCGTGCAGATACCCGGATAATCGATTGTACAGTACATACAGATTTTTAAAACACGTGATTCCATGATTTCAGATCGATTTGTCGTGCCAGAAATCGAAATCGCAAATCCGCCAGATGCCATTTGACGGGCACGCGCGCGCGCCAGCAGCAGCGTGCACAATTGGGAGGGATTTTTGGGTATGACGAACGACGACGACGACGACGAACGAACCATAGCACAATTAAATATATTAACTAGAGCAAATGCCCGCGCTTGAAGCGCGGGCCATATCACCATATCACCATAGCACCATATCTCACACCGCACCGCATTTCGCAAACCCAATACAACACGTCTCATGTCCCGTACCTCATATCCCGTGCCACATGACTCATGTCTCAAACATCATATCCCGTACTCTATGAGTGAAATTTACCCCTCCTAAACTATACCCTGACACCACATTTGACACCGCAATTCGCATAATCCATATTTCCAAACACATCACCCATACCTCACACTGTGTACCACATACCGCATATCCCGTACCTCGTATCCCGTACCTCATGACTCATGTCTCAAGCCTCTCATCCCGTACTCTATCAAACATCATATCCCGTACTCTATGAGTGAAATTTACCCCTCCTAAACTGTACTCTGACACCACATTTGACACCGCGATTCGCATATTCCATATTTCCAAACACGTTACCCATGCTTCACACTGTGTACAACATACCGCATATCCCGTACCTCGTATCCCGTACCTCATGACTCATGTCTCAAACCTCATATCCCGTACTCTATAAGCGAGAACGCCACTGCTGCCTGTTGGCTAAAATCGCCAAAAGTCAACAGGCGGGATTATTCGTGCAGTTACCCGGATAATCGATTGTGCAGTACATACATATTTTTAAAACACAGATTCCATGATTTCAGATCGATTTCTCGTGCCAGAAATCGAAATCGCAAATCCGCCAGATGCCATTTGACGGGCACGCGCGCGCACCAGCAGCAGCGTGCACAATTGGGAGGATTGTTTGGGTATGACGAACGACGACGAACGAACGAACGAACGAACGAACGAACGAACGAACCATAGCACAATTAAATATAACTAGTGCGAATGCCCGCGCTTGAAGCGCGGGCCATATCACCATATCACCATAGCACCATACCTCACACCGCACCGCATTTCGCATACGCAATACAACACACCTCATGTCCCGTACCTCATATCCCGTGCCACATGACTCATGTCTCAAACATCATATCCCGTACTCTATGAGTGAAACCTACCCCTCCTAAACTGTACTCTGACAGCACATTTGACACCGCAATTCGCATAATCCATATTTCCAAACACATCACCCATACCTCACACTGTGTACAACATACCGCATATCCCGTACCTCGCATCCCGTACCTCACTCAAACATCATATCCCGTACTCTATGAGTGAAATTTACCCCTCCTAAACTGTACTCTGACACCACATTTGACACCGCGATTCGCATAATCCATATTTCCAAACACATCACCCATACCTTACACTGTCTACAACATACCGCATATCCCGTACCTCGTATCCCGTACCTCATTACTCATGTCTCAAACCTCATATCCCATACCCTATAAGCGAGAGAACTGTCGCCACTGCTGCCGGTTGGCTAAAATCGCCAAAAGTGAAAAGGCGGGATTATTCGTGCAGATACCCGGATAATCGGTTGTACAGTACATACAGATTTTTAAAACACGTGATTCCATGATTTCAGATCGATTTGTCGTGCCAGAAATCGAAATCGCAAATCCGCCAGATGCCATTTGACGGGCACGCGCGCGCGCCAGCAGCAGCGTGCACAATTGGGAGGATTTTTTGGGTATGACGAACGACGACGACGACGACGACGAACGACGACGAACCATAGCACAATTAAATGTAATAACTAGTGCGAATGCCCGCGCTTGAAGCGCGGGCCATATCACCATATCACCATAGCACCATATCTCACACTGCACTGCATTTCACATACCCAATACAACACACCTCATGTCCCGTACCTCATATCCCGTGCCACATGACTCATGTCTCAAACATCATATCCCGTACTCTATGAGTGAAACTTACCCCTCCTAAACTATACCCTGACACCACATTTGACACCGCGATTCGCATAATCCATATTTCCAAACACATCACCCATACCTCATCACACTATGTACAACATACCGCATATCCCGTACCTCGTATCCCGTACCTCACTCAAACATCATATCCCGTACTCTATGAGTGAAATTTACCCCTCCTAAACTGTACTCTGACACCACATTTGACACCGTGATTCGCATAATCCATATTTCCAAACACATCACCCATACCTCACAATGTGTACAACATACCGCATATCCCGTACCTCGTATCCCGTACCTCATGACTCATGTCTCAAACCTCATATCCCATACTCTATAAGCGAGAGAACTGTCACCACTGCTGCCTGTTGGCTAAAATCGCCAAAAGTCGACAGGCGGGATGATTCGTGCGGATACCCGGATAATCGATTGTACAGTACATACAGATTTTTAAAACACGTGTTTCCATGATTTCAGATCGATTTCTCGTGCCAGAAATCGAAATCGCAAATCCGCCAGATGCCATTTGACGGGCACGTGCGCGCGCCAGCAGCGGCGTGCACAATTGGGAGGATTTTTTGGGTATGACGAACGACGACGACGAACGAACGAACGAACGAACGAACGAACAAACGAACCATAGCACAATTAAATATAAAGTGCGAATGCCCGCGCTTGAAGCGCGGGCCATATCACCATATCACCATAGCACCATATCTCACACCTCACCGCATTTCGCAAACCCAATACAACACACCTCATGTCCCGTACCTCATATCCCGTGCCACCTGACTCATGTCTCAAACATCATATCCCGTACTCTATGAGTGAAACTTACCCCTCCTAAACCGTACCCTGACAGCACATTTGACACCGCGATTCGCATAATCCATATTTCCAAACACATCACCCATACCTCACACTGTGTACAACATACCGCATATCCCGTACCTCGCATCCCGTACCTCACTCAAACATCATATCCCGTACTCTATGAGTGAAATTTACCCCTCCTAAACTGTACTCTGACAACACATTTGACACCGCGATTCGCATAATCCATATTTCCAAGCACATCACCCATACCTCACACTGTGTACAACACATATCCGGGTACCTCGTATCCCGTACCTCATGATTCATGTCTCAAGCCTCATATCCCGTACTCTATCAAACATCATATCCCGTACTCTATGAGTGAAATTTACCCCTCCTAAACTAAACGTTGCGTTGATCCAGCGGCGGTGCGCAAAAATTTCCACGACCTTCTTACCACTCGCGTTGAACAGGCGGATCTTCCCAGATCTTCCCAGATCGTGAAACCAGTACGCACAGTTTTCAGAACACACTGCTTGTTCGATACCTGCGGCCGCGCATCACAAAGGCAGTATCAAACCACGACGATCGCTTTCGAGGTCAAAACGACGACGACAGTGAGCAGGTTCTAACCAAATCAAAATCTAAATCTAAAAATCTTCACTGAGTGACGTGTTGCCCGCCATAGCATGCATCATCAGTCATTGTCATCATTGGACTGCATCACCACCCATCAAGTGCATCAGAACGCTTGACCGGGCGGTTTGCGGACCGGCCGGATCCGTTACCGCCTGCAGCAAAACCCTAAATGCTGCGCACAGTATCAGTATTCAAAAAACAAAAGTACATTTGCAATTCTAAAATTCCCAGACATCGCATTTGCAAATCCAAAACGCAAATCCAAATTGCATTTGCAAATCCAAAATTTCCACAGGCAGCACGCGCGCGCGCCAGCAGCAGCGTGCACAATTGGGAGGATTTTTTGGGTATGGGAAGGGTGCCGCTACCGTGACATACCGCAAAATACCGCGGCGCCGGGGAATACCGCAGTATTATACCACAGTAAATACCGCGGCGCCGCGGTATTCCAGTATTTGGTCGCCTGTGTATCAGTATTTGACTTGAGTATCACAGGTATGTAAATCTGTGGTAATTGTAGCATTTGACTGTTGACGTTACGTTACATCAGTCGAAATAAATAGTTCTACACATCATGCATCATTTTTCAGGCATGATGAAAATGCAACTATTGCTGCTATTCTACATATGGCTATGGATGTCACCAGAAGTACGGGGAGCCAAAGGTGGATCCAAAAAGGACCCACCCTACTTCACCAGTTACGAAATGGGTGTGATCAAGAACACCCAAAGTTTGTGGGGAAGAATGGTAACCACATGTGCCAATGGGAGTCCTGCCTTTTTTGTGTGGGACCCATTGACACAATACAAAGTGCATCTCTTTTGTGCTGCCTGTGGACAACCTTTGCGTGTTCACGTGTGGCATAGGAGGGTTGCATGCCTTTTAGAAGAAAACTGCATTCTTCTTATGCGAGGGTATGCATGTAGGCACCAAGTTAAGGCCGTATTAGTAGGTTGTGGTAAAACGTACCATTCTTAGGAAATTCATAGCCAATTGACTCCCAAGTTACAAAGGGCCTTCCCCTTTATATTATTCCAACGAAGTGCCTTGCAGTTTGAGGGGGAGGTGTATCAAGTTGAGCGTCGCTCAATCACACAGTTGAAATCAAAGGCACAGCAGATCGCAAATGCAGAAATGAAGGCCCAAAAGGCAACAACCCGAGCTGACACGGCCACACAGCAGGCAGCCCAACAGCCCTCACAACCCCCACCATCTCAAGCTCCACCATCGGCAACCCAACAACCCTCACAACCCCCACCATCTCAAGCTCCACCATCGGAAGCACCATGTTCAAGCCACACGGACATGGAGTGCAGTACGTTGGATGAGGCCATTGAGCCCCCTGCCCCAACTCCAATCCCTACCCCTGTACCCGCACCCCCGCCTCTCCCTACTCCAAGCCCAACCCACGCCCCTACCCCGCCTGCCACTGTGTCACCCCCTGCAAATGCAATTGCGTCTCCCATATTGCCTGCATTGCAGCAAGCTGCGGCTGCACTCAATGTGTATGCGAATGCAGCACGGCAGGGTCAATTGACGCCGCACCAATGGGCACAATACCAGCAATTGTTTGCACAGGTACAGGTGATGACCAATTCTTTGGGCAATTCTTGATGCAAGATCTTTGCTGATCCTTTGAGTGAGTGAGTGGGTGAGTGACGGTACCACAGTGCAACCCCCATCTCCCCAAAAGTAGGGGTAGGGTTGCTCAATTTTTGGAGTTACCCCCCACCCAAGTCGGTTGTCTAACTCAAAATGTTGGTCAAACGGACCCTTTGAGCCATAGTTTTTTGAAAAGTATAGTGTTTTCCGCAACTTTTGACCTAGGTAGCACCAAAATCGGAGCCGGTGGGGCCAAGTTACCCCCCGGGTACTTTTAAGAACCTGTGTTTGAACACTGGTAAAAAAACTCGATTTTTGGAGTGACCCCCCACCAATGGCGCCCCGATAGCTCAAAACGACGGTCAAACGGACCCAACCGGCTATAGCTTTTCGGAAAGTAGACACCTTTGCGCAACTTTTGACCTAGGTAGCACCAAAATCGGAGCCGGTGGCGCCAAGTTACCCCCCGGGTACTTTTAAGAACTTGTGTTTGAAAACTGGTAAAAAAACTCGATTTTTGGAGTGACCCCCCACCAATGGCGGCCCAATAGCTCAAAACGACGGTCAAACGGACCCAACCGGCTATAGCTTTTCGGAAAGTAGACACCTTTGCGCAACTTTTGACCTAGGTAGCACCCAAATCGGAGCCGGTGGCACCAAGTTACCCCCCTGTACTTTTGGAGACCTGGTTGTTGCACTACGGTACCATATCACCACAAACCCTCAAAAACTCTCACTTTGTCCCATGTGCATGTCCTCTTACCTTCAAAAGCCTATCCGTATGCATGCATTGACCTGTTGCAAGGACATGAGGCACCACAAGCAGCCACAAAGGCCCCGGGGCTGGCCCGGGGCCGTTACTTTTTTTAAAAATTTTGAATGTATATGGACAAATCTATACACTACCTCTCCGGCCTGTCCTAGTCGGCGGTGCGTAACGCTCCTGCGCCAGGGCGCCAGGTTCCGTAGCGCGCGCCGGCGCAGGCTGAGTTTTACTGTCTGCAGCAGTACTTCGCCGGCGATTTGTGTCATCAGGACTTTCCGAGAATTTTGTGTCATCAGGAATTTTTTCCACGACGATTTGTGTCAATAGAGTGGCAGCCTAACCTTGGGTATGACGAACGACGACGACGACGACGAACGAACCATAGCACAATTAAATATAATGTGCTATGGACGTTCGTTCGTTCGTTCGTTCGTCGTCGTAGTTCGTCATACCCAAAAAATCCTCCCAATTGTGCACGCTGCTGCTGGCGCGCGCGCGTGCCCGTCAAATGGCATCTGGCGGATTTGCGATTTCGATTTCTGGCACGAGAAATCGATCTGAAATCATGGAATCATGTGTTTTAAAAATATGTATGTACTGCACACTCGATTATCCGGCCAACTGCACGAATAATCCCGCCTGTTGACTTTTGGCGATTTTAGCCAACAGGCAGCAGTGGCGTTCTCGCTTATAGAGTACGGGATATGAGGTTTGAGACATGAGTCATGAGGTACGGGATACGAGGTACGGGATATGCGGTATGTTGTACACAGTGTGAGGTATGGGTGATGTGTTTGGAAATATGGAATATGCGAATTGCGGTGTCAAATGTGGTGTCAGGGTATAGTTTAGGAGGGGTAAATTTCACTCATAGAGTACGGGATATGATGTTTGAGACATGAGTCATGTGGCACGGGATATGAGGTACGGGACATGAGGCGTGTTGTATTGGGTTTGCGAAATGCGGTGCGGTGTGAGATATGGTGCTATGGTGATATGGTGATATGGCCCGCGCTTCAAGCGCGGGCATTTGCACTAGTTATTATATTTAATTGTGCTATGGTTCGTCGTTTGTCGTCGTTCGTCGTCGTTCGTCATACCAAAAAATCCGCCCAATTGTGCACGCTGCTGCTGGCGCGCGCGCGTGCTGCCTGTGGAAATTTTGGATTTGCAAATGCAATTTGTATTTGCGTTTTGGATTTGCAAATGCGATGTCTGGGAATTTTAGAATTGCAAATGTACTTTTGTTTTTTGATTACTGATACTGTGCGCAGCATTTAGGGTTTTGCTGCAGGCGGTAACGGATCCGGCCGGTCCGCAAACCGCCCGGTCAAGCGTTCTGATGCACTTGATGGGTAGTGATGCAGTCCAATGATGACAATGACTGATGATGCATGCTATGGCGGGCAACACGTCACTCAGTGAAGATTTTTAGATTTAGATTTTGATTTGGACCTTTTGATTTTAGATTTAGATTTTGATTTGGTTAGAACGTGCTCCCTGTCTTCGTCGTTTTGACCCCGAAAGCGATCGTCGTGGTTTGATACTGCCTTTGTGATGCGCGGCCGCAGGTATCGAACAAGCAGTGTGTTCTGAAAACTTTGCGTACTGGTTTCACGATCTGGGAAGATCCCGGAAGATCCGCCTGTTCAACGCGAGTGGTAAGAAGGTCGTGGAAATTTTTGCGCACTGCCGCTGGATCAACGCAATTGACTATTGCGCAAAGACTAATATGGTATGTGACTGCCCGTCGTCTTGTTTAGGTGAAAATTCGACGTCTAGGTTTTGTTCGTGGTTTGATACTGCCTTTGTGATGCGCGGCCGCAGGTATCGAACAAGCAGTGTGTTCTGAAAACTGTGCGTACTGGTTTCACGATCTGGGAAGATCTGGGAAGATCCGCCTGTTCAACGCGAGTGGTAAGAAGGTCGTGGAAATTTTTGCGCACCGCCGCTGGATCAACGCAATTGACTATTGCGCAAAGACTAATATGGTATGTGACTGCCCGTCGTCTTGTTTAGGTGAAAATTCGACGTCTAGGTTTTGTTCGTGGTTTGATACTGCCTTTGTGATGCGCGGCCGCAGGTATCGAACAAACAGTGTGTTCTGAAAACTGTGCGTACTGGTTTCACGATCTGGGAAGATCTGGGAAGATCCGCCTGTTCAACGCGAGTGGTAAGAAGGTCGTGGAAATTTTTGCGCACCGCCGCTGGATCAACGCAATTGACTATTGCGCAAAGACTAATATGGTATGTGACTGCCCGTCGTCTTGTTTAGGTGAAAATTCGACGTCTAGGTTTTGTTGGACCATCCTGTGTGTGTCCCTGGGTGTATTGCCCTACTGAAGCGCCTGCCTGTGAAAGGAGGTATGACAGCCGTCAGCAGCAACGTTCGCAACGACGTCGTGGTTTGATACTGCCTTTGTGATGCGCGCCCGCAGGTATCGAACAAACAGTGTGTTCTGAAAACTGTGCGTGCTGGTTTCACCGCACTTTCTTTCGCCGTTTGCTCAGCTTGGTTCCGTGGGGGAGGATATGCTGATCCAATTGTGGAAGATGCCAACAGCGGCAGATCCCAGAGTGGTATGTCCTGTGTGTGTCCCTGGGTGTGTTGCCCCGCTGAAGCGCCTGCCTGTGAAACGAGGTATGACAGCCGTCAGCAGCAACGTTCGCAACGACGTCGTGGTTTGATACTGCCTTTGTGATGCGCGGCCGCAGGTATCGAACAAACAGTGTCTTCTGAAAACTGTGCGTGCTGGTTTCACCGTACTTTCTTTCGCCGTTTGCTCAGCTTGGTTCCGTGGGGGAGGATATGCTGATCCAATTGTGAAAGATGCCAACAGCGGCAGATCCCAGAGTGGTATGTCCTGTGTGTGTCCCTGGGTGTGTTGCCCCGCTGAAGCGCCTGCCTGTGAAACGAGGTATGACAGCCGTCAGCAGCAACGTTCGCAACGACGTCGTGGTTTGATACTGCCTTTGTGATGCGCGGCCGCAGGTATCGAACAAACAGTGTGTTCTGAAAACTGTGCGTGCTGGTTTCACCGCACTTTCTTTCGCCGTTTCCTCAGCTTGCTTGCTTGCTCTTGGAGAATCCTGTTTTTGCCCATGGACAGCTATATGTTGGCTTTTCCCGGGTTACCTCACGCCGTGGCGTTCGCGTCATTTTAGGGGAACGTGTTTGGGGGGATGTAACTAAGGAAGCAAACACTCCGAACATTGTATGGTCTGAAATTTTTTCTTGATTTCGGTCGTCGTCCATTGCCTTGCTGGATGACGTGTGGCTCCACTCGACACCGGCGTGTGTCTTGTTCACGTTCCATTTACATCTGAAACCAACCGTTTTCTACATATATTTGAAACCAATCCTCACCTTGAGCCTTGCCCTAACCCTAACCACAACTTTGGTGCTAAGTCAACCTCTATCCCTAACGGCGCACCCGCTGACAATGTACATTATGCCGTACAAGCCGTGTTAGTTTAGGAACATGTGCTTGGGGCGACGCCAGCAAGTAGGCAAACGCTTTGAACCTTGTATGATGCGAGATTCAACTTTCATGTAGCTATTGTCCGTTGGCATTCCTGTTGGTGTGTGGGTGAACTTGCCTCCAAAGTGAATATTGTCAAGGGTCTATTTGCCTGAAAATATGTTTCGTCCCATTAAATAGCAAAACAATTTTCAAACGCAATTATTTGCCACATTGTGTCTGGTAAACACCTTCATTCCCTTCGGGTAAGGACGTTGGTCATAATTCTTTTCAGGTTCTCCTAAAGAGCAATGGCTTGGTACTATAAGCCCGTCAATTTTCAAAGCCTCAAAAACTTCCAAGTACAATTGAACGAGGCGGCGTTACGAGGTGCCCTTAAACTGTGTTCCTCATTACTTTTTTTTTTTTTCAAAATTCGTTAGCTAGAATGCTACAAACATGAAAACAGCGAATACTTTACCGCAAAAAGGATAATGCCCATTAGAAGTGTTTTGTGTCCACCTAATAGATGTTGCACTTTGCAACGTGGTCAAAATCCATTTGCAACACTCCATTCAACGAAAGGTACGGATTCCTCCAAGGGGCCAAATTCATGAGTACAGCTGCCCTGTTGTCGGTACGGCCCGCGCTTCAAGCGCGGGCATTTACACTAGTTATCTTATTATATTTAATTGTGCTATGGTTCGTCGTCGTCGTTTGTCGTCGTCGTCGTTCGTTACCCAAAAAATCCGCCCAATTGTGCACGCTCCTGCTGGCGCGCGCGCGTGCTGCCTGTGGAAATTTTGGATTTGCAAATGCAATTTGGATTTGCGTTTTGGGTTTGCAAATGCGATGTCTGGGAATTTTAGAATTGCAAATGTACTTTTGTTTTTTGATTACTGATACTGTGCGCAGCATTTAGGGTTTTGCTGCAGGCGGTAACGGATCCGGCCGGTCCGCAAACCGCCCGGTCAAGCGTTCTGATGCACTTGATGGGTAGTGATGCAGTCCAATGATGACAATGACTGATGATGCATGCTATGGAGGGCAACACGTCACTCAGTGAAGATTTTTAGATTTAGATTTTGATTTGTCACTCAGTGAAGATTTTTAGATTTAGATTTTGATTTGGTTAGAACGTGCTCCCTGTCTTCGTCGTTTTGACCTCGAAAGCGATCGTCGTGGTTTGATACTGCCTTTGTGATGCGCGGCCGCAGGTATCGAACAAGCAGTGTGTTCTGAAAACTGTGCGTACTGGTTTCACGATCTGGGAAGATCTGGGAAGATCCGCCTGTTCAACGCGAGTGGTAAGAAGGTCGTGGAAATTTTTGCGCACCGCCGCTGGATCAACGCAATTGACTATTGCGCAAAGACTAATATGGTATGTGACTGCCCGTCGTCTTGTTTAGGTGAAAATTCGACGTCTAGGTTTTGTTGGACCATCCTGTGTGTGTCCCTGGGTGTATTGCCCTACTGAAGCGCCTGCCTGTGAAAGGAGGTATGACAGCCGTCAGCAGCAACGTTCTCAACGACGTCGTGGTTTGATACTGCCTTTGTGATGCGCGGCCGCAGGTATCGAACAAACAGTGTGTTCTGAAAACTGTGCGTGCTGGTTTCACCGCACTTTCTTTCGCCGTTTGCTCAGCTTGGTTCCGTGGGGGAGGATATGCTGATCCAATTGTGGAAGATGCCAACAGCGGCAGATCCCAGAGTGGTATGTCCTGTGTGTGTCCCTGGGTGTGTTGCCCCGCTGAAGCGCCTGCCTGTGAAACGAGGTATGACAGCCGTCAGCAGCAACGTTCGCAACGACGTCGTGGTTTGATACTGCCTTTGTGATGCGCGGCCGCAGGTATCGAACAAACAGTGTGTTCTGAAAACTGTGCGTGCTGGTTTCACCGCACTTTCTTTCGCCGTTTGCTCAGCTTGGTTCCGTGGGGGAGGATATGCTGATCCAATTGTGGAAGATGCCAACAGCGGCAGATCCCAGAGTGGTATGTCCTGTGTGTGTCCCTGGGTGTGTTGCCCCGCTGAAGTGCCTGCCTGTGAAACGAGGTATGACAGCCGTCAGCAGCAACGTTCGCAACGACGTCGTGGTTTGATACTGCCTTTGTGATGCGCGGCCGCAGGTATCGAACAAACAGTGTGTTCTGAAAACTGTGCGTGCTGGTTTCACCGCACTTTCTTTCGCCGTTTGCTCAGCTTGCTTGCTTGCTCAGCAACGTACGCATAAAGACGGTTTTTTTTTTCAGGGTTGAACACAGTGCATTGCTGGTGGTGGATTCTCTGTGAGGTGGTCTTGCCAAAGGTAATAGAATGTTTTTAAAATTCAGCCTTTTCCGAACCTCTGCACAACATTGTTTGGTACCCTGAACCTCTCTGCACAGCATGCCCTCCATCGTTTGTCGTGCGTTTGTTTCAAATGTCTCCCAGTGGGCCGTCGGAGTCGTTCAACTAACAAATTACCATGGGCCCCATCAAATGCGTTAAGTTTGCAAACCTTCCCAACATGGACTCAGGTATCGACCGGATTTGTAGCTTGATAACTTTTTCGTCGTTGCCAATTTTTCCAGTGATGGCTTGGAGGGAAATGTGGAAGCTCGGACTCATCTAAGCAAGTCGCGATTCCTTCTTGCCCTAGCGAAGACCGAAAAAGGGTTCATGTCAATGTGACCGAACTTCGAAAATGCATGCCTTCTTCCTCTTTGGATACATGGGTTCCACATGGAAATCGGGTTTGGAATAGAAATCAACAGCACGTAAGTCCACAAGTTTGCTTCTCATGGTCCCTTGTTCAACAAATGGGTGGAAGGAGGTGAAGAAGAGAAAAGAGGTGCAAGTGGAAGGGGGAATCGACTGTGATTTGCGCTAACGCCATGTTCACGCATCATCCAGCCTCCAGGATTCGACGGTGCATCCACGCACAGTGTTTGTGAAGGGCTGTCACTTCCCTGCTTTTCATAGGTGCGTGCGAAGGCCGAAGCTGAAGCGAAAGCCAAATAAATGGAGGAAATGAAAGCGAAGCAGGAGGAGGACCGCAAGAAATGGGAGGAGGATTTGAAGGCTAAGCGAGAGGAGGAAGAGGCAGAGCGAAAGGTTCAGGATGAGGAGGACCGGGCACGCGGATATCGTATTGTGAAGCAGACTATGACCCACGTGAACGAGGAGCTGGCAGCGCCATTCCAATATTTTGACAAACCCATGGGGGCCTCTGGGCAGATTCGACGTGATATTATTGAGGGTGTTCTGCATGCTCTTGGGGAGTTGACGTAACGTGAGGTGGACAGTTTGCTGCGCAGTGCAGGTGTTCCTCTACACCCTTTTTGTGTCGCCGCTGGTTGAAACCGGTCGGTTGCCAATGCGTTTGTGTGTTGTCGTCCGAGGATTTCCTGGACCTGAGGTGGTCTTGCCAAAGGCAATAGAATGTTTTTAAAATTCAGCCTTTTCCGAACCTCTGCACAACATTGTTTGGTACCCTGAACCTCTCTGCACAGCATGCCCTCCATCGTTTGTCGTGCGTTTGTTTCAAATGTCTCCCAGTGGGCCGTCGGAGTCGTTCAACTAACAAATTACCATGGGCCCCATCAAATGCGTCAAGTTTGCAAACCTTCCCAACATGGACTCAGGTATCGACCGGATTTGTAGCTTGATAACTTTTTCGTCGTTGCCAATTTTTCCAGTGATGGCTTGGAGGGAAATGTGGAAGCTCGGACTCATCTAAGCAAGTAGCGATTCCTTCTTGCCCTAGCGAAGACCGAAAAAGGGTTCATGTCAATGTGACCGAACTTCGAAAATGCATGCCTTCTTCCTCTTTGGATACATGGGTTCCACATGGAAATCGGGTTTGGAATAGAAATCAACAGCACGTAAGTCCACAAGTTTGCTTCTCATGGTCCCTTGTTCAACAAATGGGTGGAAGGAGGTGAAGAAGAGAAAAGAGGTGCAAGTGGAAGGGGGAATCGACTGTGATTTGCGCTAACGCCATGTTCACGCATCATCCAGCCTCCAGGATTCGACGGTGCATCCACGCACAGTGTTTGTGAAGGGCTGTCACTTCCCTGCTTTTCATAGGTGCGTGCGAAGGCCGAAGCTGAAGCGAAAGCCAAATAAATGGAGGAAATGAAAGCGAAGCAGGAGGAGGACCGCAAGAAATGGGAGGAGGATTTGAAGGCTAAGCGAGAGGAGGAAGAGGCAGAGCGAAAGGTTCAGGATGAGGAGGACCGGGCACGCGGATATCGTATTGTGAAGCAGACTATGACCCACGTGAACGAGGAGCTGGCAGCGCCATTCCAATATTTTGACAAACCCATGGGGGCCTCTGGGCAGATTCGACGTGATATTATTGAGGGTGTTCTGCATGCTCTTGGGGAGTTGACGTAACGTGAGGTGGACAGTTTGCTGCGCAGTGCAGGTGTTCCTCTACACCCTTTTTGTGTCGCCGCTGGTTGAAACCGGTCGGTTGCCAATGCGTTTGTGTGTTGTCGTCCGAGGATTTCCTGGACCTGAGGTGGTCTTGCCAAAGGCAATAGAATGTTTTTAAAATTCAGCCTTTTCCGAACCTCTGCACAACATTGTTTGGTACCCTGAACCTCTCTGCACAGCATGCCCTCCATCGTTTGTCGTGCGTTTGTTTCAAATGTCTCCCAGTGGGCCGTCGGAGTCGTTCAACTAACAAATTACCATGGGCCCCATCAAATGCGTCAAGTTTGCAAACCTTCCCAACATGGACTCAGGTATCGACCGGATTTGTAGCTTGATAACTTTTTCGTCGTTGCCAATTTTTCCAGTGATGGCTTGGAGGGAAATGTGGAAGCTCGGACTCATCTAAGCAAGTAGCGATTCCTTCTTGCCCTAGCGAAGACCGAAAAAGGGTTCATGTCAATGTGACCGAACTTCGAAAATGCATGCCTTCTTCCTCTTTGGATACATGGGTTCCACATGGAAATCGGGTTTGGAATAGAAATCAACAGCACGTAAGTCCACAAGTTTGCCTCTCATGGTCCCTTGTTCAACAAATGGGTGGAAGGAGGTGAAGAAGAGAAAAGAGGTGCAAGTGGAAGGGGGAATCGACTGTGATTTGCGCTAACGCCATGTTCACGCATCATCCAGCCTCCAGGATTCGACAGTGCATCCACGCACAGTGTTTGTGAAGGGCTGTCACTTCCCTGCTTTTCATAGGAGCGTGCGAAGGCCGAAGCTGAAGCGAAAGCCAAAGAAATGGAGGAAATGAAAGCGAAGCAGGAGGAGGACCGCAAGAAACGGGAGGAGGATTTGAAGGCTAAGCGAGAGGAGGAAGAGGCAGAGCGAAAGGTTCAGGATGAGGAGGACCGGGCACGCGGATATCGTATTGTGAAGCAGACTATGACGCACGTGAACGAGGAGCTGGCAGCGCCATTCCAATATTTTGACAAACCCATGGGGGCCTCTGGGCAGATTCGACGTGATATTATTGAGGGTGTTCTGCATGCTCTTGGGGAGTTGACGTAACGTGAGGTGGACAGTTTGCTGCGCAGTGCAGGTGTTCCTCTACACCCTTTTTGTGTCGCCGCTGGTTGAAACTGGTCGGTTGCCAATGCGTTTGTGTGTTGTCGTCCGAGGATTTCCTGGACCTGAGGTGGTCTTGCCAAAGGCAATAGAATGTTTTTAAAATTCAGCCTTTTCCGAACCTCTGCACAACATTGTTTGGTACCCTGAACCTCTCTGCACAGCATGCCCTCCATCGTTTGTCGTGCGTTTGTTTCAAATGTCTCCCAGTGGGCCGTCGGAGTCGTTCAACTAACAAATTTACATGGGCCCCATCAAATGCGTCAAGTTTGCAAACCTTCCCAACATGGACTCAGGTATCGACCGGATTTGTAGCTTGATAACTTTTTCGTCGTTGCCAATTTTTCCAGTGATGGCTTGGAGGGAAATGTGGAAGCTCGGACTCATCTAAGCAAGTCGCGATTCCTTCTTGCCCTAGCGAAGACCGAAAAAGGGTTCATGTCAATGTGACCGAACTTCGAAAATGCATGCCTTCTTCCTCTTTGGATACATGGGTTCCACATGGAAATCGGGTTTGGAATAGAAATCAACAGCACGTAAGTCCACAAGTTTGCTTCACATGGTCCCTTGTTCAACAAATGGGTGGAAGGAGGTGAAGAAGAGAAAAGAGGTGCAAGTGGAAGGGGGAATCGACTGTGATTTGCGCTAACGCCATGTTCACGCATCATCCAGCCTCCAGGATTCGACGGTGCATCCACGCACAGTGTTTGTGAAGGGCTGTCACTTCCCTGCTTTTCATAGGACCGTGCGAAGGCCGAAGCTGAAGCGAAAGCCAAATAAATGGAGGAAATGAAAGCGAAGCAGGAGGAGGACCGCAAGAAACGGGAGGAGGATTTGAAGGCTAAGCGAGAGGAGGAAGAGGCAGAGCGAAAGGTTCAGGATGAGGAGGACCGGGCACGCGGATATCGTATTATGAAGCAGACCACGACGCACGTGAATGTGGGGCTGGCAGCGCCATTGTACTATTTTGACAAACCCACGGGGGCCTCTGGGCAGATTCGACGTGATATTATTGAGGGTGTTCTGTATGCTCTTGGGGAGTTGACGCAACGCGAGGTGGACAGTTTGCTGCGCAGTGCAGGTGTTCCTCTACACCCTTTTTGCAAGTTCAACGAAAAAATAATCAACAGCAACAAGGTGTCGTGCGTTTGTTTCAAATGTCTCCCAGTGGGCCGTCGGAGTCGTTCAACTAACAAATTACCATGGGCCCCATCAAATGCGTCAAGTTTGCAAACCTTCCCAACATGGACTCAGGTATCGACCGGATTTGTAGCCTGATAACTTTTTTCGTCGTTGCCAATTTTTCCAGTGATGGCTTGGAGGGAAATGTGGAAGCTCGGACTCATCTAAGCAAGTAGCGATTCCTTCTTGTCCTAGCGAAGACCGAAAAAGGGTTCATGTCAATGTGACCGACCTTCTTCCTCTTTGGATACATGGGTTGCACATGGAAATCGGGTTTGGAATAGAAATCAACAGCACGTAAGTCCACAAGTTTGCTTCTCATGGTCCCTTGTTCAACAAATGGGTGAGAGGAGGTGAAGAAGAGAAAAGAGGTGCAAGTGGAAGGGGGAATCGACTGTGATTTGCGCTAACGCCATGTACACGCATCATCCAGCCTCCAGGATTCGACGGTGCATCCACGCACAGTGTTTGTGAAGGGCTGTCACTTCCCTGCTTTTCATAGGTGCGTGCGAAGGCCGAAGCTGAAGCGAAATGGAGGAAATGAAAGCGAAGCAGGAGGAGGACCGCAAGAAATGGGAGAAGGATTTGAAGGCCAAGCGAGAGGATGAAGAGGCAAAGCGAAAGGTTCAGGATGAGGAGGACCGGGCACGCGGATATCGTATTATGAAGCAGACCACGACGCACGTGAATGTGGGGCTGGCAGCGCCATTGTACTATTTTGACAAACCCACGGGGGCCTCTGGGCAGATTCGACGTGATATTATTGAGGGTGTTCTGTATGCTCTTGGGGAGTTGACGCAACGCGAGGTGGACAGTTTGCTGCGCAGTGCAGGTGTTCCTCTACACCCTTTTTGTGTCGCCGCTGGTTGAAACAGGTCAGTTGCCAATGCGTTTGTGCGTTCTCGTCTGAGGATTTCCTGGACCTGCAGGCACCTAAAAGGTGGAACCTCAACTGCTGATATTCAGCACCTATCACCCTGAAGTTTCGCGTGCGTTTTCGACTTTCTCTCGCAGTTGGGCATGGAGTTGCCTAACCTTGAAGTACACAATCCCCTGTCAATTAATGGACGCCCAAGTTTTCCTCAAATAGGTTCACGGGTCCCATTGATTGTTTCCCATGAGCACCAGTTGCTTGATAATCTCTCCCGCCAGACAAACACGTCGCTGGAATTCCATCTTCTTCTTCCCTTTTGACCTCTGTCCATCCCTGTGCTTCCATTTTGGTCGTCCATTCTCACTTCATGCTGGCCTTGCTCATTGTGCAACTCCCTATTCAATTTCTGTACTTTCCGTGTTTCCGCGTGGTCCATTCAACAACCGTTGTGGCTACGCTGTAAAAACGGGCAACGGAGTATGGAGTGTGCTCTCTCCTTGTGCTTCTGCCTTTCAAAGGTGTTCAAGGATGTGTGCAACGACACCATCGCGAATCCCGACGTGAAGCCCATTATGGGATTCATTATTACCGCTTACACTGATCCAGTCGGCAAAACGACCGAGGCACTTAACAAGCTTGTGATGACCACGTTCGTTTCAACCGTTGATGCGCCCACATTGGGGTTACTTTGCCCTATGCTCCGTCGCAGAACGATGGAGCGGAAGGCAGAATTCAAGCAGAAAGCAGCTCTTGTCATTGGCAATCTTTGCAAATTGGTCGTTGACCCAGGGTTTCGCCACTTTTGTTGTGCTGGGTTTTCGTGCGTTACTTGTATGTTTGTAAAAGCCGCAAGGAGTGAAGCAACGACGCCAGTTGTCGAAGATCGTTTTTGAGGCTGCACGTTTGCCCGTGGTTGACGTTGCGAACATATTGTGAGGTTGGGAATCAGCATGCTGACGAGAAACAACGCATCACGAAAAACTTTGCAGAGATGCCATGCAATTCATCCCAATTCTGAAGCCCGTCCTTGAAAGGGGCGTCGACGAGATTATTTATGATGACATTCGTGAGACTTGTGAGACGGCGCTTGCCACGTTGAAGCAAGTAATGGGGGCTGCTGCAGAAAAAGAGGAGATTTCCGTCTCTTTCAAGCAAATGCAGGTACGCAAATACGAAAGTAGGCAAATACCCCCCTTACCCCTCCCCTCCGTTGTTTGCAGTCATCCAGGGACATTTGCCCCCCCCCCCCCCGCAAGTGGCCATCCCAGGGCCCACCAGCCGCCGTTGGGGAGAGGTACCTCACCGCCGGCTTGGGATGGCCGCTTGGACGCACCTGGCCAACGGCGAAGGCATTTGCCTTCCTCTGCGTGGACTCGACGCAGAGAAGTGAAACAGGGCAAGTCCGGGGGCTCCGTTGGCACAACCGACCAAGGGAAAGGGAAGGGAAGGAGTGTGGTGAGGCCGATGGGCACGGTGGCCTACAGAGGGAAAGGCCAAGGGAAGGGAAAGGGGAGGGGAGAGGGAAGGTTAGGGCAAGGAGGAAGAGGAAGGTCAAAGGGTGGTGAGAAGCTGATGGGCACCACCGCCTATGGAGGGAAAGGGTCCAAGGGAAGGGCAGCGAATGGCGATCGGCCAGTAGGCGCCGCCAGCTGCAGACAAGATCATCACACCATGGCGTCATGCCAAATCCCCCCCCCCCCCCCACTAAACCGCAAAGACAGAGCTGTGCAATTGATACTTTGCAACCAGCTACTTCTTCCACATTTGCATCAAAGAGGTTCGTGCCTTTTTTTTTTGCTCGAGGTGGGTCAGCAGCATAGCCCTGAACCAACTCAAGCTCCCGCAGTTGAATGTGGCTGCCACACCTCATTTCCACATCTCGGTCTCGCTATACCTCCCGCAGATGGGCAGATGGGCTGATGGGCACCACCGCCTATGGAGAGAAAGGGTCCAAGGGAAGTCTTGAATGCATTCGTCAGAGACAGGATCATTCGACAAACACATGTGGGGCCCGACCATCCATCCTGTCCCCAAAGAAATCCCAAGCAAAACTGCGATGGCGCACAGCATTCCACCAAACGCAAAGAGGGTAATGGAGACTCCAGGCCTGGTGCCTTGGGGTAGCATGCCGTCCACCAGGTGACGTGGTTACATCGCACAGAGGGTGAGACGATCGGAACAGCATCCAATGATTCCACCGAGAATAAGCGCACTGGCAATCAGGCATAGTAATGGAGATGGTTGCAGATGTGGTGTAATGTTCCTTATTTCGACATCCTGCGTGGTGCTGACCTTTGCGTGCGGAGGCGGCCCGGGGTCACGGACCTTTGAAGTGTTTGGATGGTGGCCCAATCGGCGGTGGCTGGGGCATTCACCCCTCCAGAAGGCGTTTCACATTCGCGGTCCGCGTGCTCAGCACCGGCGACGTCCAAAGCGAGCAGAGCATTGGAAGCAGTCTTGACTTGGACTTCTGCAATGGAAGGGGGCACTGCCCAAGGTTCTAATTCCTCGGGCCTGCATCAAGATGAAAGGACCACCCAATCAGACATGCAATTTACCAAATTCACTATCCCCTCCTTCGCTTTGCCCATCTCCACTTTCACCACCAGTCATCTTCATCCCATTCTCGCTCGTCGTCGCAGGAAAGGTCGATTGAAGACTCATCGGAGCACCAATCCGAGTCATATCCGGCTCGGTGGTAGCAGCCGGATCCACTTCCGTAATCATCGCGTACTCCGTCCTCCGCAAGCCGGGTGCATTGAGAACATGTACATTGCTCTCCACCCAGCAATCGACGGTGTTGGTTGCGAATCGCCCACCCAAGGCAATACCAACATGGCCTTGGGTCTCCAGGGTAACATCCGGCACATAATTTTGCTGCCACTTCCCGAATTTTCGGTAATCCCATCCGCCGTGGCCTTTGGTGCACTTGATCATGGCCAATGGGACTTTCGACATCGATATAATCCAACGGTCTCTTCTCTTCCTCCGTTCCTTGAAGAAGTGGGGGAGCCCAGCTTGGCAACGAAGCTGATGGTTGTGCCCGAGGCATTATGTTTGATTTATGAGGTCTGAAATTGCAGCTTGTGTCAGAGCGTGGGTGCTTCAAGGCAAGGTAAGAAAGGCAAGGAAGACATCATGCAAGTGGCCATCCCAGGGCCCACCAGCCGCCGTTGGGGAGAGGTACCTCACCGCCGGCTTGGGATGGCCGCTTGGACGCACCTGGCCAACGGCGAAGGCATTTGCCTTCCTCTGCGTGGACTCGACGCAGAGAAGTGAAACAGGGCAAGTCCGGGGGCTCCGTTGGCACAACCGACCAAGGGTAAGGGAAGGGAAGGAGTGTGGTGAGGCCGATGGGCACGGTGGCCTACAGAGGGAAAGGCTAAGGGAAGGGAAAGGGGAGGGGAGAGGGAAGGTTAGGGCAAGGAGGAAGAGGAAGGTCAAAGGGTGGTGAGAAGCTGATGGGCACCACCGCCTATGGAGGGAAAGGGTCCAAGGGAAGGGCAGCGAATGGCGATCGGCCAGTAGGCGCCGCCAGCTGCAGACGAGATCATCACACCATGGCGTCATGCCAAATCCCCCCCCCCCCCCCCACTAAACCGCAAAGACAGAGCTGTGCAATTTCATGATACTTTGCAACTAGCTACTTCTTCCACATTTGCATCAAAGAGGTTCGTGCCTTTTTTTTTTTTGCTCGAGGTTGGTCAGCAGCATAGCCCTGAACCAACTCAAGCTCCCGCAGTTGAATGTGGCTGCCACACCTCATTTCCACATCTCGGTCTCGCTATACCTCCCGCAGTTGAATGTGGCTGCCACACCTCATTTCCACATCTCGGTCTCGCTATACCTACTCATGTTACCTCTCCCATTCAGGAAGGTCGGTGAATTTTGCAAGAGGACAAGGGATTGAGCAGCTTTGCATTCTTTGCCTTTTTTTTTCCTCTCGCCAACAGCTGCTTTTATTTCACACAGTTGAAGCCGAGGATATCAAATTGGAGAGTTTGGATGGCCAGTACCACGAGGAAAACCCTTCCAGGTCAATTGTGGCGGTGGAGATCATTACCCTGCTGGACCGCATCAGACCCGAGCAAGGAGGGCTTGAGGGTCCCAACTGGAGTTACCATGGCATGCTGCTCTGAGGGTCCCAACTGGAGTTACCATGGCATGCTGCTCTGGGTGGATCGGGGAGTACACGCTAAATTCCACGCGACATATGTTGGAGGTGCTTCTGATCGCGTGTTCGTGCCCTGGACATCTGCCTGCAGTGATCCGCATTGCTCTGGTGGGGGATGGGGGGGGGTGGTTCAATGGTGCATTTCAAACAAGTTTGAGTGCCTGAGGTGCAGTAAGGTTGCTTGTCCTCTGCGCGTTCTCATTTGAGCTGCACAGCACACCCTCATAGATCAATTGGATGGGGTATGCTGGTGTCTTTGGCCCTGTAATTTTGGCACTCGCCAGTTCCCTCCATGTCTTGGCACTGCTTGTTATTTCCTCCCCATTCAACCCAGATTGTGTTCTGTATCATCTCAGCAGCACATGATTGCTGAAGTTGAATTCTTTTCTCCTTGACCACCTGCATCGCTCTGGCAAATCGTATACGTAATTGGTTCAGACTTTTGCTTATGGTGGGTGGCACTGGAGTCAAGGGGGTGGGAACGAGCTGGATTCAGCACCTGTGGGTGCCAGGTTTTGGGTTTCACGGCTATTCGCAGTGGGGAGGGGGAAGGGCTCTGCATGGGTGAGCATCAGGCTCAGACCCCCCCCCCCCCCTGCTTATATCAGTTGGGGGTTTTGGGTCATCATGATTTGCAGACTTCTGTCTGCCGTTTGCTCTCAAACAGAGGTGCTTCGCTGGTTGGGTAACTCATTCCCTGTGCATGTATGCCGACACCATGCAAAAACAGTTTTGTGGCTATGGGGCGGTGATTGGTGGTCTTGACAAAGCCAAGCAGGCAGCCAGCCTCCAGGATTCGACGGTGCATCCACGCACAGTGTTTGTGAAGGGCTGTCATTTCCCTGCTTTTCATAGGTTGGCCAGTTACACAGTGGTTGAAGAAAAGCATATTGATTTGCCTCCTGAACCTAAACCTGAGCCCCTTGCTGAGATGAAGAAGGACGATGAACCCATGGCAGAGGACGGCGAGGAAACTACAGAGGACGGGCTAGCAGAAGAGGCTGCTGCTGAGGAAGAGGCTGCCCCTGCCACCGAGGAAGAGGCTGTTGCTGAAGAGGCTGCTGCTGAGGAGGCTCCAGCCGCAGAACCCGACACGGAGATGACGGACGCTGCGGCTGAAAATGGGGAGGCTGAGGCGTAAAAGGAAGTCTATTTGGTTCTTGCAGTCGTGGCCATCATGGCACATGAACTATGAAATTGGATCTGATTTATCAATGGCCAGGACAGTCGTTGTGGGATTCAAATGTGAATGTGTGCTTTGTACGTTTTCATTAAAATCTGCCCAATGCAAATTGCCTGCTGCTCTGTAGTTTAGATCTTGTGTTATGTGGGCTTTTGCAATCCAGGGTGTGTATTTGGTTCTTGCAGTCGTGGCCATCATGGCACATGAACTATGAAATTGGATCTGATTTATCAATGGCCAGGACATTCGTTGTGGGATTCAAATGTGAATGTGTGCTTTGTACGTTTTCATTAAAATCTGCCCAATGCAAATTGCCTGCTGCTCTGTAGTTTAGATCCTGTGTTATGTGGGCTTTTGCAATCCAGGGTGTGGAGTGCCCGCAGTTGATGGATGTTTGAGCGATGCACAAGTGCAACATGGATTTCATGTACACCATGGGCTGCAGCACCCTGAAGGGTAGGTCAGACCTGGGGTTGACCTGGGTGTCTGGAGTTGCCCGCCTTTGCCCGCCACCCTGAAGCTGTCCTGACGGCCTGTATGGGTAGATTCCCCACTGTGTGGGATGGACAGTGGATGGAATGGCCAGCGCTCCTCCAGCCCCGGCTACTCAGGGCTATTTACCTTGATAGGTGCAGAGCAGGGAGTGACGCGCTGAAATTCTATGATCCCCTCACACTTGCAATCAAACAAAACCAGAAAAAATAGCATGCAAAAACAGCAAGCCACACACAAACTATGACATGCAAACCCATTGGACTGGCGCAAAAAACTGAAACTGACTACTTATTTACAACACCACCTCAGTGAAAGCATCGAAATAGATTAAGATTCACACCACTACTCAAAGGGAGGGAGGGGTCTACCAACAAGCAACAATCATGAGTTGGGGGTGTCAATTTTTTTCTGCAAATAGTTGGTACGGGAGGAAGAGCAAGGTGCACAACCCAAATACGTAAGTAGTGCATAAGTGGAGTTTTTGAGTTGAAATGTTTTTGTGTGGAAGTGGTTACTTACATGTGTCCCAATGAGGGCTGCTAGCTAGAGAAGATAGCTACCCCCCAAGAGAAGGACACACCCCCGCATGGGGGTTTTGAGTTGCTTAATTGTGGATGATTTTACAATGGGTGCTATTTAATGTTCAATTCAAGTGCAAGTTGGTGGTTTGAGATATGGGCTCTGTTAAACACATTCATGTTGCAGCAGAAGTGGGTCTGCATGTCCGGTCCTTTGGTCCAATTTCGATTCAAGTGCAAGTTGGTCGTTTGAGATATGGGCCCTGTTCAACGCATTCATGCTGCAGCAGAAGGGTGTGTGGCTGCACAATCCTGCAAAGAGAGCAAATTTGACAAATCATCTTCATCAGTTGTTTTACCGGTGACCATTGCTTTTTTTTTGTGGTGAAGTTTGTGTGGTGAATATCAGCAGGTATATGGCACAAGGTCAAAGGGTTCCAGATCACCAACGTTCGCCATCACGAATAATCATAGCCACTCGGCTGGGGGTAGGTTGAGGATTGCAAAATGGAGGTTGGTGTAGTTACCACGTGTTGCGTACTATGTACCGCGGCCTTGGATGGTCGAGTGTGGCTTCGGCCCAACTCCGATTTCCATGGGCGGCCCAGCCTGGAAATTGGTGATCCTTCCGCCAAGGTGGGTTGTCATGTGCCCTTTGACCGGGGCTGCCCTTCGTGGGTAAGAGCCAAACCGCTTGGAGGGTTGGGAAATCTCGTGGAAGTTACCTCCGCCTTTTGGTGGTAGGGGTGAACATGAGATGGAAACCTCCTGTAAGTCGGGCATGACGCGCAACTTCCAATTGCCAGTTTGTAAGGTAAAATGACCAGTTTTCAATCCATTGACCAGTTGTGGGTCCAGTTGGCCTAATTTTCAAACTAGACAAAAAAACAATACAAAAACCTTGTCTTTTTGTTTGCAAAATGTTTCTTGGTCCTGCAAAATGGTTTCTTTCCATTTTCATACAAAAACGTTGCTTTTTTTTGTTTTTGAAATATGTTTCTCGGCCGTGCATGATGTCTTCCTTGCCTTTGTTACCTTGCCCTGACGCTCACACGCACTGACACAAGCTCCAATTTCAGACCTCATCAATCAAACATAATGCCTCGGGCTCAACCATCAGCTTCGTTGCCAAGCTGGGCTCCCCCACTTCTTCAAGGAACGGAGGAAGAGAAGAGACCGCTGGACTATATCGATGTCGAAAGTCCCATTGGCCATGATCAAGTGCACCAAAAGGCACGGCGGATGGGATTACCGAAAATCCGGGAAGTGGCGGCAAAATTATGTGCCGGATGTTACCCTGGAGACCCAAGGCCATGTTGGTATTGCCTTGGGTGGGCGATTCGCAACCAACACTGTCAATTGCTGGGTGGAGAACAATGTGCATGTTCTCAATGCACCCAGCTTGCGGAAGATGGAGTACGCGTTGATTACGGAAGTGGATCCGGCTGCTACCACCGATCCGAATATAACTCGGATTGGTGCTCCGATGATTCTTCAATCGACCTTTCCTGCGATGATGAAAGAGAATGGGATGAAGACGACTGAAGAAAAGCAGCAAATTGGTTGGTACCCGAATGGTGCCTGGTGGTCAAAACAGTGATGTCCGTGACATCCAATGTGGGTGTTGAAAAACAACAGGCCATTTGAAGCATGCGTTGGTGAAGTTGTTCATTTTTCTTTGGCTTCGTTAGGCACCGACATTCCTTTTGAAGTTTGTAACTTAACATTCATGAATTCCATTAGTACTCATGCATTCGAAGAATGTCCTCGGCGATTTTGCCCAGGACGCATCCTGTCTATCTGTGTATAAAGTACCACAAGCTCCCCCGACCGCTGGTGAAAGTGGAGATGGGCAAAGCGAAGGAGGGGATAGTGAATTTGGTAAGTTGCGTGCCTGATTGGGTGGACCCTTCGTCTTGATGGAGGCCCGAGGAATTGCAACCTTGGGCAGTGCCCCCTTCCATTGCAGAAGTCCAAGTCAAGACTGCTTCCAATGCTCTGCTCGCTTTGGACATCGCCGGTGCTGAGCACGCGGACCGCGAATGTGAAACGCCTTCTGGAGGGGTGAATGCTGCAGCCACTGCCGATTGGGCCACCATCCAACCACTTCAAAGGTCCGTGACCCCGGGCCGCCTCCGCACGCAAAGGTCAGCACCACGCAGGATGTCGAAATAAGGAACATTACACCACATGTGCAACCATCTCCATTACTATGCCTGATTGCAAGTGCGCTTATTCTCGGTGGAATCATTGCATGCTGTTCCGATCGTCTCACCCTTGTGCGACGTAACCACGTCACCTGTTGGACGGCATGCTACCCCAAGGCACCGGGCCTGGATTCTCCACCACCCTCTTTGCGTTTGGTGGAATGCTGTGCGCCATCGCAGCTTTGCTTGCGATTTCTTTGGGGACAGGATGGATGGTCGGGCCCCACAAGTGTTTGTCGAATGATCCTGTATTTGACCAATGCATTCAAGACATGCAGTCTTTGTCTCACCACTGAATCACATTCGGGGGGAAGGTCCCTGACAAGTCGATTCTATCGGGATTGGTGGCAAGCTGTCCGATTGGGCCAACATCCAACCACTTCACCGGTCCGTGACCCCAGGCCGCCTCCGCACGCAAAGGTCAGCACCACGCAGGTTGACGAAATAAGGAACATTACACCACATCTGCAACCATCTCCATTACTGTGCTTGATTGCCAGTGCGCTTATTCTCGGTGGAATCATTGGATGCTGTTCCGATCGTCTCAACCTCTGTGCGATGTAACCACGTCACTTGGTGGACGGCATGCTACCCCAAGGCACCAGGCCTTGATTCTCCACCACCCTCTTTGCGTTTGGTAGAAAGCTGTGCGCCACCGCAGCTTTGCTTGGGATTTCTTCGGGGACAGGATGGATGGTCCGGCCCCACATGTGTTTGTCGAATGATCATGTCTATGACGAATGCATTCAAGACATGGAGTCTTTGTCTCACCGCTGAATCACATTCGGGAGGAAGGTCCCTGGCAAGTTGATTCTATCGGGATTGGCGGCAACCTGCTGCTACAGCCAGGCAACGGCAGCGGTGCTATGGTGACTTTTCATTTTTCTCTTGCAGCGGTACATTTGAACTAACCCTTCTTTGTATGAGGCAACATGCACTGTGGTGTGCGAAAAGCCATGCTGTGGCATGCAGTGCGTTGAATCATCAAGGCACTGCATGTCGAACCGATTTTCCCAATTGCACCACATTGCATTCCACCTTAGAACGTAGCTGCTGGCCAAATTGAGAGCTCTCGCACTGGATGGCCGGGCCCTTGGTCCAATTTCACCGCAAGTGCAAGTTGGTGGTTTGAGATATGGGCTCTGTTAAACGCATTCATGCTGCAGCAGAAGTGGGTCTGACTCCACAATCCTGGCCACCATGGTTTTCATTGAAATGTTTCTTGGCCTCCGAATCTGCCATTCCATCATTGTGGTTGAATAAGTGCAATTTCGTGATGTATTCTTATGTTTTGAAGGTTCAGCAGGGACATTCATGCTCACACAGAACAGCAACGGAATTGATGTCGAATTTGATTTTGTGTTGTTGCTGTCTGTTTGTCGTCAGTCTGTGCATGCAGACAATGGTTTTGCAATATGCAAGATGGCCTGTTGCATGGAAAATATGAGTACCATGAAAAAAAAAAGGGCCGTTGCAAGCAACTGCAATGTTGGACCCCAAAGAGAGCAAATTTGACAAATCATCTTCATCAGTCGTTTTACCAGGGACCATTGCTTTTTTTTTTTGAAGGTTTGAAATCCTCATTTATATGAGCAGGCTCAGCAAGTGTTGCTCCACAGCTACCAGCTTGCAAGACCTGAGGTGTTTGCGCCGCTCAATGGAACTATGGTGATGGATGAGAAATCTACATATGTTTTCTTGTTTCCTTTTGTTGTGCATGACAATCCTATCTCGTGGTAATTGCAAAATGCAAAGTCCGAATAATCCTCCAAAGGTGTCCTCCAAAATCCAATAGTCCTCCAAAATATGGGCGATTTCAATCCAAGGAGTGGAGTGCCCGCAATTTATGGATGTTTGAGCAATGCGCGAGTGCTACATAGATTTCATGTACACCATGGGCTGCAGCATCCTGAAGGGTAGGGTTAGGGTTAGGGTTAGGGTTAGGGTTAGGGTTAGCGAGTGGCATGCGGCTCCTTGAAGAGGACACTAAGGCGGGGGTGGGTTGAGGATTGCAAAATGGAGTTTGGTTAATGTGGAGTACATTTTGAGTACAACGGACCGATCATATGGGTACGTGTGTCTTTTGCCGTGCCGGAGGGTTTTTTGTTTTGCGTACCATTCATGCCATTCTTACATGTCCAATCCCATTGGGTATTTCATTGATGGGGCATAGACCTTTCTAGAAACCAGAAAATCGTCACGAGAAGCCCATGTGAATCGTCAAAAACGATAGAACATTTTTTTAAAATAAACCAAACATTCCAGCACTCTTTGTTCACATGCCTGTAAAAAGTAAAGGCACTCTACAGTCAGCAATGACAAGCCTTCAGTGTCGTCAGTCACCTCGACAGGTTGAACCTATGAGATTTCGCCAGCGTAATTCTGTTTCACGATTTTTTCCTTTTTTTCTGCAGTAACTTGGAAAAATGTTCTTTCTCTTTTTGGCTTTTGCTGATGCCGTCGTGGCCGAAGCCTATGCATTGAGGGCACAAAAACGTAAAGGGACCTATGAGGTGTGAGGTGGTGTCATCACTTCGTGCGTTAACGCAACGTTTGTTTGTGACAATGCGTTCCAAAAAACACACCTCAGTAGGTCCAACCAACACCATCAAAAACCACGGATATAACGGCGTGTAAACATCGTACATTTGTTCCATGCAATATGTGATCCTACGTACAATCCCAACACATCAATTGTATTGTAGATTTCGGCGGTGAGTGCATCGGCTGCCCAATTATTTATTCGTTTTACAACTATTGTTGGATTGCCTCAAGCTTGAAAACGATTTCCATGTGACGGACTCATAACGGTTTTGTGCAACAACCGCCTTTGTTTGTTTGTCACGGGTTGAAATATATGCCCCACACATCTACACCTCAATGAGCCATTCCTGATCAAAAGAAAAGAATGCAGCACCTTGACCAGCAATATATCCCGTGCCATGGTGTCACATCATTGTACCCTGCTCTCGTCTATTCGGTTTAGTGTCTCTTCAAACAATGTCAATGTGTCGCTCATTAAGCAGCATTTCGTACGACACGATTGAAATAATATTGTGTTTCCTTTCACCTCTAGAGGCACTAAAGCTGTGTTTTTGGCATCGTTTCTTCCGCAATGCAAATTTGCGTGTCCATTGCTATCATAGGTTCACAATAAATATTTTCAATTGTTTGTCACGACGAATGCTGTTTCCACTGCAATTTTGGGAGTTTCATCATACGCGCGAATACTCGAGTATGCAATTTCCACCATCCATGTTTCTGGGATTGGTGGTGTCCATGGCACTTAGTGAACCCATGTGTCCATGCAAAAAATTGGTTGTTCCTATTTATTGTACCATAGAAATGAAACCCCGTTGGTTGCGCCGCATAAACTTATTCCATAACACGTTTTATATTTGTAATCGTGCATCGGTAGAGGGCATGTTTTACCCTGAGGATGATATCGTTGTTGTGGTGACAAAGCACACGTCCTGCGACAATGCCGTATCCCATTTACCACTTGAAGCATTTGACCGCGGTTGTGGTAGCTGTCGCATTGTGTACATTTTGCCAATGAGTGTCTTCAAAGACTCGGACTCTCGCCTATTAGAGCAGCTGCGTGCAATCTTATATACAACGAATTACAACATGCGTTTGTAATTGACAGCCCATCGTGTCACCATCTGCCCATTTTGCGTGCATCTTTGGTTGCAATGCCGGTTTGTCTACTTTGTTTGGATAATGTGTCTACCTCACAACACCATGGGCCTTTGTTGGCATTTTTCTGGGACCCAAAGTATTGCTCACATCACATGTAAAAGCACAAATGTGAAGGGGGTGGAATAGTATCAAATGCAGCACAGTGCGGCCTTGGATGGTCGAGTGTGGCTTTGGCCCAACTCCGATTTCCATGGGCGTCCCAGCCTGGAAATCGGTGATCCTTCCACCAAGGTGGGTTGTCATGTGCCCTTTGACCAGGGTTGCCCTTCGTGGGTAAGAGCCAAACCGCTTGGAGGGTTGGGAAATCTCGTGGAAGTTACCTCCGCCTTTTGGTGGTAGGGGTGAACGCGAGATGGAAAACTTCTATAAGACGGGCATGACACGCAACAAGCATGTAAAGCAAAAATGGCCTACAAAAGCACAAACGCAATCCACAACATTGCGCAGCCCTATGCCGAAGAAAGGAAATTCATTGGACTACATTACCGGCCCCAACAAAGTGATCATCACCATTCAACGCCTCGTTTTGGCATTGCAGTGTGGTGTTGAGTACGTACAGCGTAGGTTTTACGGTTGGGGTACACGCGTATGTGTTGGGTCCAAGATAAGCCAAAAAAGGTTTGTTTAAACTGCAGATTTCCCGTAAAGCAAAAAACAAAAAGCAAAAATGATGAATTCTAGGCGTCAAAGGTTTGGTAGCCAAGAAAAAGTGCCCATTGGATATGCGGGTGGCATTGACATGAAAAGGCGGAGCAACAACTTTCCAATTGTTTTGCCCCCATACTATACGTTGGTTGACACCACTGCTCACGAGACGTCCTAAGAATCAGGCGTGCTGCATGATTGATGTTGCAATGAACGAACCAGGCTGCACCACGTCTGCCAAACGTAGAATCATTGTTGCTGTTGACATTTCCGCTTCCAATATTGAGATCGAATTCGATGGTGCAGCCGCTGCCAAAGCATATTGGATCAAGCAAACCTGCAAGTGTGGCAACAAGTTTGAGGTGCGATATTGCTCAAGCAAAGCAAACTACGAATGGGTTACACGCGTTATGTGTGTGGTCCAAGATAAGCCAAAAAAGTTATGTTTAAACTTCAGATTTCCTGTAAAGCAAAGAGCAAAAAGCAAAAATGATGATTTCTAGGCGTCAAAGGTTTGGTAGCCGACAAGCAAAAAATGATGGATTCTAGGCGTCAAAGGTTTGGTAGCCAAGAAAAAGTGCCCATTGGATGTGCAGGTGGCATTGACATGAAAAGGCGGAGCAACAACTTTCCAATTGTTTTGCCCCAATACTATACGTTGGTTGACACCGGTGCTCACAGACATCCTAAGAATCACATGGTTGATGTTGCAATGAACGCACCTGGCTGCACCACTTCTGCTAAACGTAGAATCATTGTTGTTGTTGACATGTCGGCTTCCAATATTGAGATCGAATTCGATAGTGCAGCCGCTGCCAAAGCATACTGGATCAAGCAACCCTGCAAGTGTGGCAACAAGTTTGAGGTGCGATATTGCTCAAGCAAAGCAAACTACGGGTGTTTGACGCGCTCATGTCCGGAAAAAGAAGACAAGTGCTTCAAATCTTGGGCAATCATTCACCCAAGTTGCAAAGGGGCAGATGGTCAGCCACGGTGTGACTGCGGAGAGGTGCCAGAAGTACACTCGTGCACAAACACGAAGAATGCTGGTCGTTCATTCTACTCGTGCGAAGCGTGCGATTTTTTTCTTTGGGTGGATCCCAACATGGCATTGACCCCGTTGAAGACTCGCTCTGGGTCTCTGAAAAGAAAAGCACCAGATGCCGTTGAGAAAAGTTCGGGCAAAAGCGCAGAAAGTTCGCCTGCCACGGTCCAAGAGGATTCGGATAAAAGGCAGCGGGCAGAAACGACCAAATGGACATACACTGTGCAAGGCCAGCCAACACCCATCAATGTTGAAAAGGCGTTCTGCAGTGCGAAGATGGCGGCCGTACTGGATAAGAAGGTGATAGACAAGTTACAGGTGGGTTTGAAATAGTTGCTCAATCAAGCCAAGCCTGAAGACCGCATTAAAGTTGCACGCCGCTTCTATTACAAGTCGGCAACGGAGCATAAGATCGACGATGATGTGTCTGATGGCGATTGTGAGGCTTTTTTGGCCTCCTTGGAAGAAAAGCCAAGTCCTTCCACTTCATACGTGGTTGTCAACCTTCCTGCCCCGGAGATCTCGGTGGCAACCGTGAAGTCGTACATTGAGCTCGCAACGGTCATTGGCACCGGCCTAAAACCGTACTACATGGCCGTAGACGCCCAAGCGGGGGCCAAGGTCATGTTCGAAAATCCACTGGACACACTGAATGCTATTGCCAAATTTCCTAATGCCAAGGCGGCCGCACCGCTGAAACCCATGATTTTCCCTGTGGTCCTTACACCGCAAGATGTGCAGCCCATTTTGAAGGGTGTTGGCAAAATGATGTACGTAGGCGACGCCACATGGTTGTACTTTCACGATGGGGCAACGTACATCGATGTGTTGCGTGGCTGTCAGGTTGTGGGCAATACACCATGATAAAAACCATACTAAAGGTTGTCAACCGGCAAAGGGGTCTGAATTGGACTTCGCTGCACCCTTGCGTTTGCAATGTGAGCGACATTGCCGTGTTGCACCCAGCGGTGCACCCTCGAAGGGCATGTTGTTGTTGTGTGGCCTAATCTATTGGAGCAGCTAGGACTCATTTAGGCAAATGCTGGTTAGTTGCACCGGGATTTTTTACGTCTACGCAGGTTGGCGCTGCTGGTGCAACCCATCACCACACAGCAACAAAAACCTCGTGCACTTACGTGTAGGAACGAGAGTGTTTTCCATGGTGTTGTATGCCGTGCCACTTGTGAAAGATTGGCAGAATATGACCATAGTCCTTTGTCAGGTCATGTCACGCTTCTCCGCCTTGTTTTATGGTAGAGTCTGCACCATGTTCCCCATTTTGTCTATACTTGATCTTGAGAAAGTACACATGTTTGCGCAAAGTCACCCAGAGTACGCCCCCGTGGTGATTGCATATGACGATCCCAGCCGAAATTTCTATTCTTGGAATGAGGACGACGAGCGTGCTTGGGCCTGTTTAATGAAAGATATGTTGGCTGATGGGTTGTCTGTTTCAGCTGCATCAACGAGCGTCCAAGCAACACCTTCGTCCTCTTCCGCATCCAAGGCCGACGACACTTTGTCCCAACAGTCTCGGCAAATTGCTCCGATTTTTGCATTTGCAGCCCGAAAAGCGTTGCCTCATACGAGCCTACAACGTGCCATGAAGAGTCAGAAACCTCAACGACAAGAAAGACACATCAGCAAAGGCAGCACCCCGCACGGGCAACCACCCCGCACGGGCAACCAACGTTTACGAATGCCTAAACAATCACATGACTCAGATTGCAAACAACGCACTCTAGACCAATTTTTTGGTCAGAAGTGAAGTTTGGTTTTGCAATGATTGATTGCTTTACGCAACATCATATTGATTTTGTAGCGAAAACTCGCTGGTCTTCTTTATGCAATATTGTTTCTGTCGCAAGCCACAACACAGCATGGGCGTTTTGTGTATATATTGCAAATTAAAGATTTCCGTGTCTACAATGACGATGTGTTGCTTAGTGCTTGATTCCGCGCAGTGTTCTCTAAGGAACACTTGTCTTCAATTGCTATGTATTTTACAACATGTATTATAGCAACAGTTGGCGAATCTACATGCCGTAAGCACCCTTTGTGTGGGACCATTCACAATGCTCACTATTGGATGTTTGCGTTTGAATGCATGGGGCGAGAAGCAATTGTGTTGGTGACATGAAATATGGTTGGTCCACCCTAATTCATAGTTTGCAATCTGTCGCATTTTTAGATGTCCCATCCCATGGGTACTACATCAATGGCACACAAACCTCAGCAAGAAAAAGGAAGCAGCCAAGAGGGGCCCAAGAGGGTGGTTGCATTATCTTTTGCGTGTCCGACAAAAGAGCCATCGTCAAGGAAAGGATCATGTTTTCAAGGAGAATGAACATTCGCAAACTCGTTGATCACGTGCCTATAAAAAACAAAGACGCACCACATTTGGTACTGACGGAAGCCCAGCCCGGAAATTGGTAACGTTTGATTGTTGTGAAAGTACCGATTTTGTGATGCCTGGTGTCCCACACTCCTTGTGCTACCCGTTGCCTGCAATATGGGCTAAATCAACCATGAAAGTGTGTTACTGTACTGAACAACCAATGCAATCTCGATTGGTTTTGACCGATATCATACCTAGCAATTGTTATTGGATTGTCGACACGCAACGGTGCTTTGAAGCATTTGGTTTACACCTCCGCGGCGTGTTGAAAACACGGTTCCGAACAATTGTTTTTAGGTGTGCTGCCTCAATTTGTGCTTTTTCGCAACGGGCCAATCTGTAGGCGGTACATGATTTGTCTGAGTGGTTACAACCGTTCAAAAAATTTTCACAGCAAATGAGAACGATAAATAGACCGGTCCATTGGACCTTGGACGGTTGATCACAACTATAGCATCAAACTGCGTGACTGGTTACAACTGTTCAAAAAATTTGAAGAAAGTATTTTCACCACAAATGATAAAGACAAACGGACACGTCAATAGGTATTTGGATAGTTGATCACAACTACAACATTCAGCGAATGTCATGTGGCGATGTACAATTCAATGTGTAGTTGTGGCGTTGGCACATTCCAATGTGCCTTTTAGTGAAGGCTCACTTGGCGAATGACAATTAAGAAGGCAGAGCGACTAGGTGTAAAGGATGAAGTGGTAGGGGCACGATGCCATGATAGCATTCCGAGGTTTGCCGTATGTATACTCAATCACTGGACATCATTCCAATGTGCTATGCATACAAGGCCAGCTACGCCCAAAATACAACCAATCACTAAACACCATTCCAAGAAAAAAAATCCCAGTGCACACCCAATGTGTTGTGCACACAAGGCCACACCCAACAGTCTGGTTCTTGCCATTATTGTTTTCATTTCTTCTTTGTCAAGGTTGATTTGTTGCGCCATGTTGCCTACATTATCCAACCATGATGCGGAAAGAGTGCATGCTTTCGTGCAACACAATATGCACTATTATCCCATTTTCAACCGTTGGATGGATGCAACTCAAAAGCGGATTACGGATCGTCTTTTCTTTTGGCAAGCAGAAGACCACTATGCTTGGAGGGATCTTATGTCAGCAATGATGCAATCGGGGATAGTTACGGCCGTGCATGAAGCTTCCTCGCCGTCAATATCATCCAATCCTCCATCTGTACACACTTCAAACGTTCAACCTGGCCCATTGCCGTCACCGCTTGTGGCAACAAGCTGTACCGCATCCAGTCCATCCACTCCGGCTAGCAGTGCATCACGTGCACTCGGATCTTCAAATGTGATCGCACAACCCATTTCTGCGGACACGCATGGCGCAGAAGCACGAAATAAGCGACAACGAGAACCACATTTGGACCTAAATGCAGGGGGAAGCGATGATGGACACGCCGAAAAACGAGCACGATGCACAAAAAGCAAGGAAGAAATCGATAAGCAAAGACGCGAACGATATCAAGAGGTCAGGGACGAAGTCAATAAGCAAAGACGAGAACGATATAAACAACTGTACGCGCAAAAGAAGGACAGCATCAATGCGCGAAGACGGCAGCGATATCAAGAGGCAAACAAGGACAACATCAATGAGCACAGACGGCAGCGATATCAAGAGGCGGACAAGGACAACATCAATGAGCACAGACGGCAGCGATATCAAGACGCGGACAAGGACAACATCAATGAGCACAGACGGGAGCGATATCAAGAGGCGGACAAGGACAACATCAATGAGCAAAGACGGGAGCGATATCCAGAGGCGTACGCACAGAACAAGGACAACATCAATGAGCAAAGACGGGAGCGATATCAAGAGGTGGACAAGGACAACGTCAATGAGGAAAGACGGCAGCGATATCAAGAGGCGGACAAGGACAACATCAATGAGCACAGACGGGAGCGATATCAAGAGGCGGACAAGGACAACATCAATGAGCAAAGACGGGTGCAATATCCAGAGGTGTACGCGCAGAACAAAGACAACCTCAATGAGCAAAGGCGAGCGCGGAGGGCTCATGCATTGGAAATGCAAAGGTTGCGCCAGGAATGCTTGTTTAGATCAAGGGCCGATGAGGATATTACCCACATCAAGCGCCACGTCCTTGACAACATGGAAGTGGAGTGTGAACATTGTCACGCTCTACGTTGGAGTGCCGAGCGACCTACCATTTGTTGCCGTGGCGGACAAGTGAAACTTCCCATTCTGCTTGATCCACCGGAACCGCTCAAAACCCTATTGACCGAGCAAACGCGACAGGGACGCCATTTTCGGCAAAACATTCGGAAGTACAACTCAGCCTTCACCATGGCCTCTCTTGAAGCAAATATCGACATGCGGTTCAAGAAAGGGCCAATGGCGGGTGGCCCTCACCAGTTTCGGGTGTCTGGAAATGTGTATCACCGCATGGGTCCCCTGACGCCCGGAGAAAATCAACCACCCCGGTTTGCACAGGTGTACATTTGGGAAACCGAAGATCAACTGAAGGCATGGCAAGGACTTCCACTGTCATCGGAACTGAGAGAGGATCTACTCCGCCAACTGGGAGCTATGCTGAACACACACAATGCCTATGTACAGGTTTTTCACCACGCGGCTAAACTTGAGGTCCCCAACGTGACCATCCTGCTGCGGTGCAATGCCAACGTTGACCCACGCACCTACAATGTTCCCCGTGTCAGCGACATTGCAGCATTCATTCCGGATGGCAGTCATGTCGCCGCTCCTCGTAGCATTGCGGTCCGCATGCATGGGGGTGGGGTCAAGCGTATCACCGACCTGAACTCTGCCTACCATCCTGTACACTTTGTACTCCTTTTTCCGCGCGGTGAGCAAGGCTGGACAACTGACATTCCCCTGAATGTCACTTATCGGCGTCAGCGCGGTGCATGCGAAAATTTAGAGCAAGGCAATGCCCCAAAGGCAAAAAGCCATCAGACGGTTACAGCTCGAGACTTTGCCGCCTTCTACCTCATGCAACGTCCGGAATCGTACACTGGAAATTATTTGCAAAGATGCCAAAAATTGTACGAAGAATACATCGTGGACCAGTACTGCAAAGTGGAATCTCAACGCTTGCAACATGTCTCCAAGAACCAGTCCAAATTGCGCACACATTTGTATTCGGGTGTTGAAGATGCCACCAAAAAAGGTGATCGCGACGCTTCATCCGTTGCAAAGCGGGTAATTTTGCCCAGCCCTTTTGGCGGGAGTCCGCGCGCTCTTCATGCCGCTTTTCAGGATGGGATTGCTATTTGTAGCAAGCGGGCCAAGGCAGACCTGTTCATTACCATGACAGCCAATCCCAATTGGCCGGAGGTGGAGGCCGCTCTACTGCCAGGACAAAAACCAAATGATCGTCCCGATTTGATTACCCGCGTTTTCAAGCTGAAGCTGCAGTCTTTGTTAGAAGACCTTCTGAAGGATGGCTGTCTTGGTCGCACAGTCGGCCACATGTATGTCATCGAATTTCAAAAACGCGGGCTACCACATGCACATATCCTGGTTATCTTTGCCGCCGGCTACAAATTGCTCACACCTGACGATTATGATTCCGTCATTTGTGCTGAGATTCCAGACGAGGATGAGGACCCGGAGCTGTACGAGATTATTGCAAAATGCTACATGCACGGTCCATGCGGTTCCCTCGACCCGAACTGTGCATGCATGAAGGATGGACATTGTAAGAATCGGTACCCGAAGGAATTTCAAGATGTCACCACGAACAGCGAGAATGGATATCCTCTTTATCGCCGTCGCAACAACGGCCGCACTATAACATGCAGGGGGCATGAACTTGATAATCGTTGGGTGGTTCCACATGTGCGTGCGTTGGCCAGAAAATATGCTTGCCACATCAACGTGGAGTACTGTGCCTCACTTGCGGCTATCAAATACTTGCACGAGTATATTTACAAGGGGTTTGACCGGGGCGACGCCACCCTACGAGACGATCAAGTCAACGAAGTTGTGGAGTTCGTGGAGGGCCGGTACATTTGCACATCTGAAGGAGTGTGGAGACTATTGGCATTTGACTTACATGAGCAATTTCCCGCGGTATTGCGGCTACCAGTTCATTTAGAAAACCAGCAGCACGTTCGATGGCACGACCAACAAAATCTTACTGACATCGTTGGAGATGGACCCCCCGACACACCACTGACCGCTTGGTTGAAGTCCAACGCCAAGCCGGATCATGCCTTCGGTAAGCACTTGCTGTACACCGACTATGCCGAGCGGTTCACGTATGATGCAAAGACCAAACAATGGAAAATTCGGAAGAGGGGACTAAACACGGTAATTGGTCGCATGTACTTTGTGCTCCCGAATGCGGGCGAAGTATACTTTCTTCGACTATTGTTACACCATGTTGCTGGTGCAACCTCTTTTCAAGATTTGCGTACCGTTAACGGCAACCTATGTGCCACTTTTCAAGAAGCATGCGTACGTCGCGGCCTTCTAGAAGATGACACCGAGTGGGAACAATGTCTGAACGAGGCAAAAATGTACTACAAATCCGGCCGACTACGACTTCTTTTTTGCACCATCTTGGAGTACAACTCCCGAAAAGATCCCTACAAGCTGTGGTTAAAGTACGAGGAAGGGTTGATCAGCGACATTCGTTGGAATTGGCAACGCACACATCCTGGCGCAAAAAACGAGCCAACGCATGCCGACGTTGTGAATGAAGCCCTATTGCGGGTCGAGGGCATGCTGCAAAAGCAAGGACTTTCTCTTCGCTCGTTTCCTTCGATGCCATATCCAGTGCCCAGTGCAATGTCCCATAAGCCTGGCGGTCACGATGAAGGGTATGATGTTGCACACTTGCGACGTGTTGTTGAGGATGGTGTGCGAACCTTGACAGAGCAGCAACGCAACATCTACGACCACGTCACTGCGAGTACACATTTGGACAACAACGACGCAAAGTGCTTTTTTTTTTTGAGTTGCGGTGGTTGCGGAAAGACTTACGTGAACAATTTAATGTTGGCCTATGTACGGAGTCAGGGACGACGGGCGATTGCGGTTGCCTCAAGTGGCATCGCTTCTCTTCTTTTGGATGATGGTTCAACTGCACACTCAGCTTTTGGTATTTCGCCGCAAAAGGGCGGAACATCATCCATTCCCGTGGAGAGCAAACGTGCCGCGGAACTTCATGAGTCCCATCTCATTGTGTGGGATGAGGCTCCCATGGCAGACAACGATTGCTTCCGTGTATTGGATGAATTACTCAAAGATATCATGGGTGCCAATGATGAAGCACTGCGACTTGTTCCCTTCGGGGGCAAGACCGTCGTCATGACGGGGGATTGGAGGCAAATTTTGCCTGTTGTACCTTGTGGCTCTCGAGCGGCCGTGATAGCAGCTACCCTCAAGAAATCCTACCTCTGGCCCTATTTCAAAACACTCGAATTGACGACCAATATTCGGGTGCGAGGCACTTCTCAAGTTGACGATGACGAGACCCGTGAGTTTGCACGCTGGTTGCTATCTGTTGGAGAGGACACCATCGACAATCCGTTGCCCATACCAGAAGACATGTTGATCCCAAGCGATGACCCCTGGCCCCTGGCCACGTCTTTCCAACCATGAGCAAGGAGGAATTTATGTCTGGTTGTATCCTGGCACCCCGAAATCAAGAAACCAACGCTATCAACGAAGCGGCGCTGCAGAGCTCGCCAGGAGAGGAGTTTCTTTATGATAGTGCGGAGTTTTTTGGTGCCGATTGCCAAGAAGATGCAGCTACCTATCCTCCGGAACTCTTGAACAAGCTTGAGCCTCCGGGCATGGCACGTCGCGAGCTCAAGCTTAAGGTGGGGGCCCCTATCATTCTACTGCGCAATCTCAACCGTACGGAGGGGTTAATGAATGGAACACGCTTGTTGGTAACAAAGTGCCTGGATTTCAACATCCAAGCAGAAATTGTCTCAGGTCCCCGAAAAGGAAACGTTGTGCTCATTCCACGCATCAATTTGACGTGTGGTGATTCTGAAATGTTGTCGATCAGATTTATCAGGCGACAATTTCCAATAAAGTTGGCTTTCGCCTTGACGATTAATCGTTCCCAAGGGCAGTCGTTTGAAAGGTTGGGGTTGCTCTTGGAGAATCCTGTTTTTGCCCATGGACAGCTATATGTTGGCTTTTCCCGGGTTACCTCACGCCGTGGCGTTCGCGTCATTTTAGGGGAACGTGCTTGGGGGGATGTAACTAAGGAAGCAAACACTCCGAACATTGTATGGTCTGAAATTTTTTCTTGATTTCGGTCGTCGTCCGTTGCCTTGCTGGATGACGTGTGGCTCCACTCGACACCGGCGTGTGTCTTGTTCACGTTCCATTTACATCTGAGACCAACCGTTTTCTACATATATTTGAAACCAATCCTCACCTTGAGCCTTGCCCTAACCCTAACCACAACTTTGGTGCTAAGTCAACCTCTATCCCTAACGGCGCACCTGCTGACAATGTACATTATGCCGTACAAGCCGTGTTAGTTTAGGAACATGTGCTTGGGGCGACGCCAGCAAGTAGGCAAACGCTTTGAACCTTGTATGATGCGAGATTCAACTTTCATGTAGCTATTGTCCGTTGGTATTCCTGTTGGTGTGTGGGTGAACTTGCCTCCAAAGTGAATATTGTCAAGGGTCTATTTGCCTGAAAATATGTTTCGTCCCATTAAATAGCAAAACAATTTTCAAACGCAATTATTTGCCACATTGTGTCTGGTAAACACCTTCATTCCCTTCGGGTAAGGACGTTGGTCATAATTCTTTTCAGGTTCTCATAAAGAGCAATGGCTTGCTACTATAAGCCCGTCAATTTTCAAAGCCTCAAAAACTTCCAACTACAATTGAACGAGGCGGCGTTACGAGGTGCCCTTAAACTGTGTTCCTCATTACTTTTTTTTTTCAAAATTCGTTAGCTAGAATGCTACAAACATGAAAACAGCGAATACTTTACCGCAAAAAGGATAATGCCCATTAGAAGTGTTTTGCCCCCACCTAATAGATGTTGCACTTTGCAACGTGGTCAAAATCCATTTGCAACACTCCATTCAACGAAAGGTACGGATTCCTCCAAGGGGCCAAATTCATGAGTACAGCTGCCCTGTTGTCGGTACGGCCCGCGCTTCAAGCGCGGGCATTTACACTAGTTATATTTAATTGTGCTATGGTTCATCGTTCGTCGTCGTTCGTCGTCGTTCGTCATACCCAAAAAATCCTCCCAATTGTGCACGCTGCTGCTGGCGCGCGCGCGTGCCCGTCAAATGGCATCTGGCGGATTTGCGATTTCGATTTCTGGCACGACAAATCGATCTGAAATCATCGAGTCATGTGTTTTAAAAATCCGTATGTACTGTACAATCGATTATCCGGGTATCGGCACGAATAATCCCGCCTGTTGACTTTTGGCGATTTTAGCCAACAGGCAGCAGTGGCGACAGGTCTCTCGCTTATAGAGTACGGGATATGAGGTTTGAGACATGAGTCATGAGGTACGGGATACGAGGTACGGGATATGCGGTATGTTGTACACAGTGTGAGGTATGGGTGATGTGTTTGTAAATATGGATTATGGGAATCGCGGTGTCAAATGTGGTGTCAGAGTACAGTTTAGGAGGGGTAAATTTCACTCTTGGTGTACGGGATATGATGTTTGAGACATGAGTCATTAGGAGGGGTAAATGTCACTCATAGAGTACAGTTCTCTCGCTTATAGAGTACGGGATATGAGGTTTGAGACATGAGTCATGAGGTACGGGATACCCGGTACGGGATATGCGGTATGTTGTACACGGTGTGAGGTATGGGTGATGTGTTTCGAAATATGGATTATGGGAATCGCGGTGTCAAATGTGGTGTCAGAGTACAGTTTAGCCGGGGTATATTTCACTCATAGAGTACGGGATATGAGGTTTGAGACATGAGTCATGAGGTACGGGATACGAGGTACGGGATATGCGGTATGTTGTACACAGTGTGAGGCATGGGTGATGTGTTTGGAAATATGGATTATGCGAATCGCGGTGTGCAATGTGGTGTCAGAGTACAGTTTAGGAGGGGTACATTATACTCATAGTGTACGGGATATGATGTTTGAGACATGAGTCATGTGGCACGGGATATGAGGTACGGGACATGAGGTGTGTTGTATTGGGTTTGCGAAATGCGGTGCGGTGTGAGATATGGTGCTATGGTGATAAGGTGATATGGCGGGCGCGTCAAGCGCGGGCATTCGCACTAGTTATCTTATTATATTTAATTGTGCTATGGACGTTCGTTCGTTCGTTCGTTCGTCGTCGTAGTTCGTCATACCCAAAAAATCCGCCCAATTGTGCACGCTCCTGCTGGCGCGCGCGCGTGCCCGTCAAATGGCATCTGGCGGATTTGCGATTTCGATTTCTGGCACGAGAAATCGATCTGAAATCATGGAATCACGTGGTTTAAAAATCTGTATGTACTGTATAATCGATTACCCGGGTATCCGCACGAATCATCCCGCCTGTTGACTTTTGGCGATTTTAGGCAACAGGCAGCAGTGGCGACAGTTCTGTTGCTTATATAGTACGGGATATGAGGTTTGAGACATGAGTCATGAGGTACGGGATACGAGGTACGGGATATGCGGTATGTTGTACACAGTGTGAGGTATGGGTGATGTGTTTGGAAATATGGATTATGCGAATCGCGGTGTCAAATGTGGTGTCAGAGTACAGTTTAGGAGGGGTATATTTCACTCATAGAGTACGGGATATGATGTTTGAGTGAGGTACGGGATACGAGGTACGGGATATGCGGTATGTTGTACACAGTGTGAGGTATGGGTGATGTGTTTGGAAATATGGATTATGCGAATTGCGGTGCCAAATGTGGTGTCAGAGTACAGTTTAGGAGGGGTAAGTTTAACTCATAGAGTACGGGATATGATGTTGGAGACATGAGTCATGTGGCACGGGATATGAGGTACGGGACATGAGGTGTGTTGTATTGGGTATGTGAAATGCGCTGCATTGTGAGATATGGTGCTATAGTGATACGGTGATATGGCCCGCGCTTCAAGCGCGGGCATTCGCACTAGTTATTATATTTAATTGTGCTATGGTTCGTCGTCGTTCGTCGTCGTCGTTTGTCGTCGTCGTTCGTCATACCCAAAAAATCCTTCCAATCGTGCACGCTGCTGCTGGCGCGCGCGCGTGCCCGTCAAATGGCATCTGGCGGATTTGCGATTTCGATTTCTGGCACGAGAAATCGATCTGAAATCATGGATTCATGTAATCTGAATGTACTGTACAGTCGATTATCCGGGTATCTGCACGAATAATCCCGCCTGTTGACTTTTGGCGATTTTAGCCAACAGGCAGCAGTGGCGACAGTTCTCTCGCTTATACAGTACGGGATATGAGGTTTGAGACATGAGTCATGAGGTACGGGATACGAGGTACGGGATATGCGGTATGTTGTACACAGTGTGAGGTATGGGTGATGTGTTTGGAAATATGGATTATGCGAATCGCGGTGTCAAATGTGGTGTTAGAGTACAGTTTAGGAGGGGTAGGTTTCACTCATAGAGTACGGGATATGATGTTTGAGACATGAGTCAGGTAGCACGGGATATATGAGGTACGGGACATTAGGTGTGTTGTATTGGGTATGCGAAATGCGGTGCGGTGTGAGATATGGTGCTATGGTAATATGGTGATATGGCCCGCGCTTCAAGCGCGGGCATTCGCACTAGTTATATTTAATTGTGCTATGGTTCGTCGTTTGTCGTCGTCGTTTGTCGTCGTCGTTCGTCATACCCAAAAAATCCGCCCAATTGTGCACGCTCCTGCTGGCGCGCGCGCGTGCCCGTCAAATGGCATCTGGCGGATTTGCGATTTCGATTTCTGGCACGAGAAATCGATCTGAAATCATGGAATCATGTGTTTTGAAAAACTGTATGTACTGCACAATCGATTATCCGGGTATCTGCACGAATAATCCCGCCTGTTGACTTTTGGCGATTTTAGCCAACACGCAGCAGTGGCGCTCTCGCTTATAGAGTACGGGATATGAGGTTTGAGACATGAGTCATGAGGTACGGGATACGAGGTACGGGATATGCGGTATGTTGTACACAGTGTGAGGCATGGGTGATGTGCTTGGAAATATGGAATATGCGAATCGCGGTGTCAAATGTGGTGTCAGAGTACAGCTTAGGAGGGGTATATTTCACTCATAGAGTACGGGATATGATGTTTGATAGAGTCCGGGATATGAGGTTTGAGACATGAGTCATGAGGTACGGGATACGAGGTACGGGATATGCGGTATGTTGTACACAGTGTGAGGTATGGGTGATGTGTTTGGAAATATGGATTATGCGAATTGCGGTGTCAAATGTGGTGTCAGAGTACAGTTTAGGAGGGGTAAGTTTCACTAATAGAGTACGGGATATGATGTTTGAGACATGAGTCATGTGGCACGGGATATGAGGTACGGGACATTAGGTGTGTTGTATTGGGTATGTGAAATGCGGTGCAGTGTGAGATATGGTGCTATGGTGATACGGTGATATGGCCCGCGCTTCAAGCGCGGGCATTCGCACTAGGCTCTCTTAATATATTTAATTGTCGTATGGACGTTCGTTCGTTCGTCGTCGTTCGTCGTAGTTCGTCATACCCAAAAAATCCTCCCAATTGTGCTCGCTGCTGCTGGCGCGCGCGCGTGCCCGTCAAATGGCATCTGGCGGATTTGCGGTTTCGATTTCTGGCACGACAAATCGATCTGAAATCATGGAATCACGTGTTTTAAAAATCTGTATGTACTGCACAATCGATCATCCGGGTACCTGCACGAATAATCCCGCCTGTTGACTTTTGGCGATTTTAGCCAACAGGCAGCAGTGGCGCTCTCGCTTATAGAGTACAGGATATGAGGTTTGAGACATGAGTCATGAGGTACGGGATACGAGGTACGGGATATGCGGTATGTTGTACACAGTGTGAGGTATGGGTGATGTGTTTGGAAATATGGATTATGCGAATCGCGGTGTCAAATGTGGTGTCACAGTAAAGTTTAGGAGGGGTATATTTCACTCATAGAGCACGGGATATGATGTTTGATAGAGTACGGGATATGAGGTTTGAGACATGAGTCATGAGGTACGGGATACGAGGTATGGGATATGCGGTATGTTGTACACAGTGTGAGGTATGGGTGATGTGTTTGGAAATATGGATTATGCGAATCGCGGTGTCAAATGTGGTGTCAGAGTACAGTTTAGAAGGGGTAAATTTCACTCATGGAGTACGGGATATGACGTTTGAGACATGAGTCAGGTGGCACGGGATATGAGGTACGGGACATGAGGTGTGTTGTATTGGGTTTGCGAAATGCGGTGCGGTGTGAGATATGGTGCTATGGTGATATGGTGATATGGCCCGCGCTTCAAGCGCGGGCATTCGCACTAGTTAACAGATTTAATTGTGGTATGGACGTCCGTCCGTTCGTTCGTTCGTTCGTTCGTCGTCGTCGTTCGTCATACCCAAAAAATCCTCCCAATTGTGCACGCTGCTGCTGGCGTGCGCGCGTGCTGCCTGTGGAAATTTTGGATTCGCAAATGAGTTTTGGATTTGCAAATGCGATGTCTGGGAATTTTAGATTCGTAAATGTACTCTTGTTTTTCGAATACTGATACTGTGCGTAGCATTTAGGGTATTGCTGCAGGCGGTAACGGATCCGGCCGGTCCGCAAACCGCCCGGTCAAGCGTTCAAATGCACTTGATAGGTAGTAATGCCGTCAAATGATGACAGTGACTGATGATGCATGCTATGGCGGGCAGCACGTCACTCGGTGAAGATTTTTTGATTTAGATTTTGATTTGGTTAGAATGAACAATTAAGGAAAAACAAACATGTAACACATGTTGAAAACCATTTTTTCTACCTCCTTTGTAACAGTGATTGTAATCGAAATGTTGAGCTTGCCAAAAAGGTTGAAGAGGAGCAAAAGGCCAAGGAAGAGGAAAAGAAGCAGTTGGAGGAGGAAGAAAAGGACATGGATGAAGAGGAGATGAAGAAGAGAACAGAGGTGCCTCAAAACCAACGACGAACTATTGGCCGCGCTGAAAGAAACGTCGGACGTGTTGAAAAACTCGAAGACTACTGTGCATGACAGATGATCAGGTGTTGTTTCGACTTGTATTGTTCGCAGCTTGAGCCGGCGACTTGCCGTCGTTTTGACGTCGAGAGCGATCATGAGCATAACGCAGTTCTCGTTCTGGTAGGCTGCCTTTGTGATGCGCGGCCGCAGGTATCGAACAAACAGTGTGTTCTGAAAACTGTGCGTGCTGGTTTCACCGCACTTTCTTTCGCCGTTTGCTCAGCTTGGTTCCGTGGGGGATGATATGCTGATCCAATTGTGGAAGATGCCAACAGCGGCAGATCCCAGAGTGGTATGTCCTGTGTGTGTCCCTGGGTGTGTTGCCCCGCTGAAGCGCCTGCCTGTGAAACGAGGTATGACAGCCGTCAGCAGCAACGTTCGCAACGACGTCGTGGTTTGATACTGCCTTTGTGATGCGCGGCCGCAGGTATCGAACAAACAGTGTGTTCTGAAAACTGTGCGTGCTGGTTTCACCGCACTTTCTTTCGCCGTTTGCTCAGCTTGCTTGCTTGCTCAGCAACGTACGCATAAAGACGGTTTTCTTTTTTCAGGGTTGAACACAGTGCATTGCTGGTGGTGGATTCTCTCTGAGGTGGTCTTGCCAAAGGCAATAGAATGTTTTTAAAATTCAGCCTTTTCCGAACCTCTGCACAACATTGTTTGGTACCCTGAACCTCTCTGCACAACACAGTTCTTAATATATTTAATTGTGGTATGGACGTTCGTTCGTTCGTTCGTTCGTTCGTCGTCGTCGTTCGTCATACCCAAAAAATCCTCCCAATTGTGCACGCTGCTGCTGGCGTGCGCGCGTGCTGCCTGTGGAAATTTTGGATTCGCAAATGAGTTTTGGATTTGCAAATGCGATGTCTGGGAATTTTAGATTCGTAAATGTACTTTTGTTTTTCGAATACTGATACTGTGCGTAGCATTTAAGGTATTGCTGCAGGCGGTAACGGATCCGGCCGGTCCGCAAACCGCCCGGTCAAGCGTTCAAATGCACTTGATAGGTAGTAATGCCGTCAAATGATGACAGTGACTGATGATGCATGCTATGGCGGGCAACACGTCACTCGGTGAAGATTTTTTGATTTAGATTTTGATTTGGTTAGAATGAACAATTAAGGAAAAACAAACATGTAACACATGTTGAAAACCATTTTTTCTACCCCCTTTGTAACAGTGATTGTAATCGAAATGTTGAGCTTGCCAAAAAGGTTGAAGAGGAGCAAAAGGCCAAGGAAGAGGAAAAGAAGCAGTTGGAGGAGGAAGAAAAGGACATGGATGAAGAGGAGATGAAGAAGAGACCAGAGGTGCCTCAAAACCAACGACGAACTATTGGCCGCGCTGAAAGAAACGTCGGACGTGTTGAAAAACTCGAAGACTACTGTGCATGACAGATGATCAGGTGTTGTTTCGACTTGTATTGTTCCCAGCTTGAGCCGGCGACTTGCCGTCGTTTTGACGTCGAGAGCGATCATGAGCATAACGCAGTTCTCGTTCTGGTAGGCTGCCTTTGTGATGCGCGGCCGCAGGTATCGAACAAACAGTGTGTTCTGAAAACTGTGCGTGCTGGTTTCACCGCACTTTCTTTCGCCGTTTGCTCAGCTTGGTTCCGTGGGGGATGATATGCTGATCCAATTGTGGAAGATGCCAACAGCGGCAGATCCCAGAGTGGTATGTCCTGTGTGTGTCCCTGGGTGTGTTGCCCCGCTGAAGCGCCTGCCTGTGAAACGAGGTATGACAGCCGTCAGCAGCAACGTTCGCAACGACGTCGTGGTTTGATACTGCCTTTGTGATGCGCGGCCGCAGGTATCGAACAAACAGTGTGTTCTGAAAACTGTGCGTGCTGTTTTCACCGCACTTTCTTTCGCCGTTTGCTCAGCTTGCTTGCTTGCTCAGCAACGTACGCATAAAGACGGTTTTTTCTTTTCAGGGTTGAACACAGTGCATTGCTGGTGGTGGATTCTCTGTGAGGTGGTCTTGCCAAAGGCAATAGAATGTTTTTAAAATTCAGCCTTTTCCGAACCTCTGCACAACATTGTTTGGTACCCTGAACCTCTCTGCACAACACAGTTCTCGTTCTGGTAGGCTGCCTTTGTGATGCGCGGCCGCAGGTATCGAACAAACAGTGTGTTCTGAAAACTGTGCGTGCTGGTTTCACCGCACTTTCTTTCGCCGTTTGCTCAGCTTGGTTCCGTGGGGGACGATATGCTGATCCAATTGTGGAAGATGCCAACAGCGGCAGATCCCAGAGTGGTATGTCCTGTGTGTGTCCCTGGGTGTGTTGCCCCGCTGAAGCGCCTGCCTGTGAAACGAGGTATGACAGCCGTCAGCAGCAACGTTCGCAACGACATCGTGGTTTGATACTGCCTTTGTGATGCGCGGCCGCAGGTATCGAACAAACAGTGTGTTCTGAAAACTGTGCGTGCTGGTTTCACCGCACTTTCTTTCGCCGTTTGCTCAGCTTGCTTGCTTGCTCAGCAACGTACGCATAAAGACGGTTTTCTTTTTTCAGGGTTGAACACAGTGCATTGCTGGTGGTGGATTCTCTGTGAGGTGGTCTTGCCAAAGGCAATAGAATGTTTTTAAAATTCAGCCTTTTCCGAACCTCTGCACAACATTGTTTGGTACCCTGAACCTCTCTGCACAACATGCCCTCCATCGTTTGTCGTGCGTTTGTTTCAAATGTCTCCCAGTGGGCCGTCGGAGTCGTTCAACTAACAAATTACCATGGGTTCTGGTGAATTGCTTTGCCCATGCATCATTTGTCGTTTTGTGTCGATGCATTGTTTGCTTTCACAGGTGTGCAAGCTGACCGAAGCAACACACCACTGTTTTACCGTCGGTTGGCCAGTTACACAGTGGTTGAAGAAAAGCATATTGATTTGCCTCCTGAACCTAAACCGGAGCCCCCTGCTGAGAAGAAGAAGGACGATGAAATCATGGCAGAGGAAGGCGAGGGAACCAAAGAGGACGGGCCAGCAGAAGAGGGTGCTGCTGAGGAAGAGGCTGCCCCTGCCACCGAGGAAGAGGCTGTTGCTGAAGAGGCTGCTGCTGAGGAGGCTCCAGCCGCAGAACCCGACACGGAGATGACGGACGCTGCGGCTGAAAATGGGAAGGCTGAGGCGTAAAAGGAAGTCTTTTTGGTTCTTGCAGTCGTGGCCATCATGGCACATGCTGTCCCAAACTATGTAATTGGATCTGATTTATCAATGGCCAGGACAGTCGTTGTGGGATTCAAATGTGAATGTGTGCTTTGTACGTTTTCATTAAAATCTGCCCAATGCAAATTGCCTGCTGCTCTGTAGTTTAGATCCTGTGTTATGTGGGATTTTGCAATCCAAGGTGTGGAGTGCCCGCAGTTGATGGATGTTTGAGCGATGCGCAAGTGCAACATGGATTTCATGTACACCATGGGCTGCAGCACCCTGAAGGGTAGGTCAGACCTGGGGTTGACCTGGGTGTCTGGAGTTGCCCGGCTTTGCCCGCCACCCTGAAGCTGTCCTGACGGCCTGTATGGGTAGATTCCCCACTTCTGTGGGATGGACAGTGGATGGAATGGCCAGCGCTCCTCCAGCCCCGGCTACTCAGGGCTATTTACCTTGATAGGTGCAGAGCGGTGAGTGACGCGCTGAAATTCTGTGATCCCCTCACGGTTGCAATCAAACAAAACCAGAAAAAATAGCATGCAAAAACAGCAAGCCACACACAAACTATGACATGCAAACCCTTTGGACTGGCGCAAAAAACTGAAACTGACTACCTATTTACAACACCACCTCAGTGACAGGATTGAAATAGATTAAGATTCACACCACTACTCAAAGGGAGGGGTCTACCAACAAGCAACAATCATGAGGTGGGGGTGTCAATTTTTTTCTGAAAATAGTTGGTACGGGAGGAAAAGCAAGGTGCACGATCCAAATACGTACGTAGTGCACAATTGGAGTTTTTGAGTTGAAATGTTTTTGTGTGGAAGTGGTTATTTATGGTATATTTATGGTGTATTATTTATAAGGGGTTGATAGGTAGAGAAGATAGCTACCCCCCAAGGGAAGGGTGCAGCCCCGCATGGAGGTTTGACTTGCTTGATTGTGCATGATTTTACAATGGGTGCTTTTTAATGTGACCTGCATGGTCCCCACAATATTTGCTGCTATGCGAAGATGCCCCCAAGGGTTATGGTCCGGCTTGGTGTTAATAGTAGATTTTCATGGGGGTTAGAAGTGTGTTTAACGTACGGGATGGCAACACACAAAGTTGTTGGGCAACTGCCAATAGCAAACGCAATCATGGGAGCAAAGACTTGGAGTGTTCAGGCTCGTTCCGCTGTAAAGCAGCACAATTCGCATCATTTGTGCAGAAGCGCATTCCGTATCGTACGTGCTGGCCAAATTGAGAGCTCTTGATCCGATCTCAGTTCAAGTGCAAGTTGGTGGTTGGAGATATGGGCTCTATTAAACGCATTCATGCTGCAGCAGAAGTGGGTCTGGATGTCCGGTCCCTTGGTCCCATTTCAATTCAAATGCAAGTTGGTGGTTTGAGATATGGGCTGTGTTGAACGCATTCATGCAGCATTGGGTCTGAGTGCACAATCCTGGCCACCATGGTTTTCATTGAAACATTTATTTTTGTTAGTGAATTTGCCATTCCATCATTTTGGTTGAATGCATGCAATTTCGTGATGTATTCTTATGTTTTGAAGGTTTAGTAGGGACATTCATGCTCACACAAAACAGCAGCGGAATTGATGTCGGATTTGATTTTCTGTTGATGCTGTCTGTGGTCAGTGTGTGTATGCAGACAATGGTTTTGCAATATGCAAGATGGTCTGTTGCGTGGAAAAGAGCAGAACCATGGAAAAAAAAAGGTGTCTGAAGCACATGCGATGTTGGACCCCAAAGAGAGCAAATTTGACGAATCATCTTCATCAGTTGTTTTACCGGCGACCATTGCTTTTTTTTTTGGTGACGTTTGGAAATCTACTTTCATATCAGCACGAGGTCAAAGGGTTCTAGATAACCAATGTTCCACATCACGAACCATTCTAGCCAGTGGCATGCCGTCTCTTGAAAACGACACTCGGCTGATGGTACGTTGAGGATTGCAAAATGGAGGTTGGTGTAGTACATTCTGAATACAACAGAGCAATTACGTGGCTACGTACTGCGTACTATGTACTGCGGCCTTGGATGGTCGAGTGTGGCTTTGGCCCAACTCCAATTTCCATGGGCAGCCCGGCCTGGAAGTCGGTGATCCTTCCGCCAAGGTGGGTTGTCATGTGCCCTTTGATCGGGGCTGCCCTTCGTGGGTAAGAGCCGAACCGCTTGGAGGGTTGGGAAATCACGTGGAAGTTACCTCCGCCTTTTGGTGGTAGGGGTGAACACGAGATGGAAAGCTCCTGTAAGTCGGGCATGACGCGCAACTTCCCATTGCCAGTTTGTAAGGTAAAATGACCAGTTTGCAATCTATTGACCAGTTGTGGGTCCAGTTGGCCCAATTTTCAAAAATAGACAAAAAAAATACAAAAACCTTGTCTTTTTCATTGCAAAATGTTTCTTGGTCCTGCAAAATGTTTTCTTTCTATTTTCATACAAAAACGTTGCTTTTTTTTGTTTTTGAAATATGTTTCTCGGCCCTGCATGATGTCTTCCTTGCCTTTCTTACCTTGCCCTAAAGCACCCACGCACTGACACAAGCTGCAATTTCAGACCTCATCTATCAAACATAATGCCTCGGGCACAACCATCAGCGTCGTTGCCAAGCTGGGCTCCCCCACTTCTTCAAGGAACGGAGGAAGAGAAGAGACCGTTGGATTATATCGATGTGGAAAGTCCCATTGGCCATGATCAGGCGTGTTAAAAATGCGGTCCCGAACAACCGTTTCTAGGTGTGCTGCCTCAATTTGTGCTTTTTTGCAACGGGCCAATCTGTAGGCTGTACATGATTCGCCTGAGTGGTTGCAACCGTTCAAAAATTTTTCACCGCAAATGAGAAGGATAAATAGGTAAATGACCTAGGTCAATTGGACCTTGGACGGTTGATCACAACTACAGCATCAAACTGCGTGACTGGTTCCAACATTTCAAAAATATTCGAAGAAAGTATTTCCACCGCAAATGACAAAGAGAAACGGACACGTCAATAGGGATCTAGATAGTTGATCACAACTACAACATCCAACGAATGTCTGGTGGCGATGTACAATTCAGTGTGTAGTTGTGGCTGTGGCACATTCCAATGTGCCTTTTAGTGAAGGCTCACTTGGCGAATGACAATTAAGAAGGCAGAGCAACTAGGTGTAAAGGATGGAGTGGTAGGGGCAGGATGCCATTATAGCATGTCGAGGTTTGCCGCATGTATACCCAATCACTGGACATCATTCCAATGTGCTATGCATACAAGGCTACGTACGCCCAAGATACAACCAATCAATAAACACCATTTCAAGAAAAAAAACCCCAGTGCACATCCAATGTGCTATGCATACAAGGCCACACCGAACAGTCTGGTTCTTGCCATTATTGTTTCCCTTTCTTCTTTGTCAAGGTTGAATTGTTGCGCCATGTTGCCTGCATTATCCAACCATGACGCGGAAAGAGTGCATGCTTTCGTACAACAGAATATGCACTATTATCCCATTTTCAACCGTTGGATGGATGCAACTCAAAAGCGGATTACGGGTCGTCTTTTCTTTTGGCAAGCGGAGGACCACTATGCTTGGAGGGATCTTATGTCAGCAATGATGCTTTTGGGGATAGTTATTGCCGTGCATGAAGCTTCCTCGCCGTCAATATCATCCAATCCTTCACCTGTACAAACTTCAAACGTTCAACCTGGCCCATTGCCGTTACCGCTTGGGGCAACAAGCTGTACCCCATCCACTCCAAATGTACAATTTGAGGGGCCAATCCCAACGCCCGGGTCATTGTCCTTCACCATGCCTCTAAGTTCCAGTGCCGTTGCGTCCCCGGGTGTCCTTCGCATGCCGGTCAATTACACACCCACAGCTTTACTGTCCGAAGCTCAGCCATACTTCCCTCCATATCTGCCAACGCCCCCACAAAATGTTCCCAACCAGCTTTGGTTTGATCCATCTTCCCACCAAAGCTTTGCGAGGATTCCGCCGCCTGGCTCAGGCCAATTCGGATTGAGCCCACATATGAACCCCAACTTTGGCCACCCGGCTAGCAGTGCATCACGTGCACTCGGATCTCCAAATGTGATGGCACAACCCATTTCTGCGGACACGCATGGTGTAGAAGCACGAAAAAAGCGAACGCGAGAACCACATTTAGACCTAAATGCAGGGGAAAGCGATGATAGACACGCCGAAAAACGAGCACGATGCACGCAAAGCAAGGAAGAATTCAATAAGCAAAGACGCGAACGATATCAAGATGTCAGGGACGAAGTCAATAAGCAAAGACGAGAACGATATAAACAGCTGTACGCGCAAAAGAAGGATAGCATCAATGCGCGAAGACGGCAGCGATATCAAGAGGCAAACGAGGACAACATCAATGAGCAAAGACGGCAGCGATATCAGGAGGCGGACAAGGACAACATCAATGAGCAAAGACGGGCGAAATATCCAGAGGCGTACGCGCAGAACAAGGACACCATCAATGAGCAAAGAAAGGAGCGATATCAAGAGGCGTACGCGCAGAACAAGGACACCATCAATGAGCAAAGACGGGAGCGATATCTAGAGGCGTAAGCGCAGAACAAGGACACCATCAATGAGCAAAGACGGGAGCGATATCCAGAGGCTTACGCGCAGAACAAGGACAACATCAATGAGGAAAGACGGGAACGAGAACGATATAAACAGCTGTACGCGCAAAAGAAGGATAGCATCAATGCGCGAAGACGGGAGCGATATCAAGAGGCAAACAAGGACAACATCAACGAGCAAAGACGGCAGCGATATCAGGAGGCGGACAAGGACAACATCAATGAGCAAAGACGGGCGAAATATCCAGAGGCGTACGCGCAGAACAAGGACACCATCAATGAGCAAAGACGGGAGCGATATCCAGAGGCGTACGCGCAGAACAAGGACACCATCAATGAGCAAAGACGGGAGCGATATCCAGAGGCGTACGCGCAGAACAAGGACACCATCAATGAGCAAAGACGGGAGCGATATCCAGAGGCGTACACGCAGAACAAGGACAACATCAATGAGGAAAGACGGGAATCATATCCAGAGGCCAAAGACAACATCAATGAGCAAAGGCGAGCGCGGAGGGCCCATGCATTGGAAATGCAAAGGTTGCGCCACGAATGCTTGTTTAGACCAAAGGCCGATGAAGATCTTACCCACATTAAGCGCCACGTGCTTGACAACATGGAAGTGGAGTGTGAACATTGTCACGCTTTACGTTGGAGTGCCGAGCGACCTACCATTTGTTGCCGTGGCGGACAAGTGAAACTTCCCATTCTGCTTGATCCACCGGAACCGCTCAAAACCCTATTGACCGAGCAAACTGGACAAGGACGCCATTTTCGGCAAAACATTCGAAAGTACAACTCAGCCTTCACCATGGCCTCTCTTGAAGCAAATATCGACATGCGGTTCACGAAAGGGCCAATGGCGGGTGGCCCCCACCAGTTTCGGGTGTCTGGAAATGTGTATCACCGCATGGGTCCCCTGACGCCGAGAGAAAATCAACCACCCCGGTTTGCACAGGTGTACATTTTGGAAACCGAAGATCAACTGAAGGCATGGCAGGGACTTCCACTGTCATCGGAATTGAGAGAGGATCTACTCCGCCAACTGGGAGCTATGCTGAACACACACAATGCCTATGTACAGGTTTTTCAACACGCGGCTGAACTTGCGGTCCCCAATGTGACCATCTTGCTGCGGTGCAATGCCAACGTTGACCCACGCACCTACAATGTTCCCCGTGTCAGCGACATTGCAGCGTTCATTCCGGATGGCAATCATGTCGCCGCTCCTCGTAGCATTGCGGTCCGCATGCATGGAGGTGGAGTCAAACGTATCACCGACCTGAACTCTGCCTACGATCCTTTACACTTTGTACTCCTTTTTCCGCGCGGTGAGCAAGGCTGGACAACTGATATTCCCCTGAATGTCACTTATCGACGTCAGCGCGGTGCATGCGAAAATCTAGAGCAAGACAATGCTCCAAAGCCAAAAAGCCATCAGACGGTTACAGCCCGAGACTTTGCCGCCTTCTACCTCATGCAGCGTCCGGAATCATACACTGGAAATTATTTGCAACGATGTCAAAAATTGTACGAGGAATACATCGTGGACCAGTATTGCAAAGTGGAATCTCAACGCTTGCAATATGTCTCGCAGAACCAGTCCAAGTTGCGCACACATTTGTATTCGGTGTTGAAGATGCTACCAAAAAAGGTGATCGCGACGCTTCAACCGTTGGAAAGCGGGTAATTTTGCCCAGCTCTTTTGGCGGAAGTCCGCGCGCTCTTCATGCCGCTTTTCAGGATGGGATTGCTATTTGTAGCAAACGGGGCAAGGCAGACCTGTTCATTACCATGACAGCCAATCCCAATTGGCCAGAGGTGGAGGCCGTTCTACTGCCAGGACAAAAACCAAATGATCGTCCTGATTTGATTACCCGTGTTTTCAAACTGAAGCTGCAATCTTTGTTAGAGGACCTTTTGAGGGATGGCTGTCTTGGTCGCACAGTCGGCCACATGTATGTCATCGAATTTCAAAAACGTGGGCTACCACATGCACATATCCTGGTTATCTTTGCCGCCGGCTACAAATTGCTCACACCTGAGGATTATGATTCCGTCATTTGTGCCGAGATTCCAAACAAGGATGAGGACCCGGAGCTGTACGAGATTATTGCAAAATGCTACATGCACGGTCCATGCGGTTCCCTCGACCCAAACTGCGCATGCATGAAGGATGGACGTTGTAAAAATCGGTACCCGAAGGAATTCCAAGATATGACCACAAACAGCGAGATTGGATATCCTCTTTATCGCCGTCGCAACAACGGCCGCACTTTAACATGCAGGGGGCATGAACTTGATAATCGTTGGGTGGTTCCACATGTGCGTGCGTTGGCCAGAAAATATGCTTGCCACATTAACGTGGAGTATTGTGCCTCACTTGCGGCTATCAAATACTTGCACGAGTATATTTACAAGGGGTTCCACCGGGGCGACGCCACCCTACGAGACGATCAAGTCAACGAAGTTGTGGAGTTCGTGGAGGGTCGGTACATTTGTACATCTGAAGGAGTGTGGAGACTATTGGCATTTGACCTACATGAGCAATTTCCCCCGGTATTGCGGCTACCAGTTCACTTAGAAAACCAGCAGCACGTTCGATGGCACGACCAACAACATCTTACTGACATCGTTGGAGATGGACCCCCCGACACACCACTGAACGCTTGGTTGAAGTCCAACGCCAAGCCGGATCATGCTTTCGGTAAGCACTTGCTGTACACCGACTATGCCGAGCGGTTCACGTATGATGCAAAGACCAAACAATGGAAAATTCGGAAGAGAGGACTGAACACGGTAATTGGTCGCATGTACTTTGTGCTCCCGAATGCGGGCGAAGTATACTTTCTCCGACTATTGTTACACCATGTTCCTGGTGCAACCTCTTTCCAAGATTTGCGTACCGTTAACGGCAACCTATGTGCCACTTTTCAAGAAGCATGCGTACGTCGCGGCCTTCTAGAAGATGACACCGAGTGGGAACAATGCCTGAACGAGGCAAAAATGTACTACAAATCCGGCCGACTACGACTTCTTTTTTGCACCATTTTGGAGTACAACTCCCCAAAAGATCCCTACAAGCTGTGGTTAAAGTACGAGGAAGAGTTCATCAGCGACATTCGTTGGAATTGGCAACATACACATCCTAGCACAAAAAACGAGCCAACGCATGCCGAGATTGTGAATGAAGCCCTATTGCGGGTCGAGAGCATGCTACAAAAGCAAGGACTTTCTCTTCGCTCGTTTCCTTCTATGCCATATCCAGTGCCCAGTGCAACGTCCGATAAGCCTAGCGGTCAGGATGAAGGGTATGATGTTGCACACTTGCGACGTGTCGTTGAGGATGGTGTGCCAACCTTGACAGAGCAGCAACGCAATATCTACGACCAGGTCACTGCGAGTACTCATTTGGACAACAACGACGCAAAGTGCTTCTTTATTTTGAGTTGCGGTGGCTGCATAAAGACTTACGTGAACAATTTGATGTTGGCCTATGTACGTAGTCAGGGACGACGGGCGATTGCGGTTGCCTCAAGTGGCATCGCTTCTCTTCTTTTGGATGATGGTTCAACTGCGCACTCAGCTTTTGGTATTTCGCCGCAAAAGGGCGGAACATCATCCATTCCTGTGGAGAGCAAGCGTGCCGCGGAACTTCGTGAGTGCCAACTCATTGTGTGGGATGAGGCTCCCATGGCAGACAACGATTGCTTCCGCGTATTGGATGAATTGCTGAAAGATATCATGGGTGCAAATAATGAAGCACTGCGACTTGTTCCATTCGGGGGCAAGACCGTCGTCATGACAGGGGATTGGAGGCAAATTTTGCCTGTTGTACCTCGTGGCTCTCGAGCGGCCGTGATAGCAGCTACTCTCAAGAAATCGTACCTCTGGCCCTATTTCAAAACACTCGAATTGACGACCAATATTCGGGTGCAAGGCACTTCTCAAGTTGACGATGACGAGACCCGTGAGTTTGCACGCTGGTTGCTATCCGTTGGAGAGGACACCATCGACAATCCGTTGCCCATACCAGAAGACATGTTGATCCCAAGCGATGACCCCTGGCCACTGGTAAACCACGTCTTTCCAACCATGAGCAAGGAGGAATTTATGTCTGGTTGTATCCTGGCACCCCGAAATCAAGAAACCAATGCTATCAATGAAGCGGCCCTGCAGAGCTTGGCAGGAGAGGAGTTTCTTTATGTCACTGCGGACTATCTTGGTGCCGATTGCCAAGAAGATGCAGCTACGTATCCTCCGGAACTCTTGAACAAGCTTGAGCCTCCGGGCATGGCACGTCACGAGCTCAAGATTAAGGTCGGGGCCCCTATCATTCTACTGCGCAATCTCAACCGTACGGAAGGCTTGATGAATGGAACACGCTTGTTGGTAACAAAGTGCCTGGATTTCAACATCCAAGCAGAAATTGTCTCAGGTCCCCGAAAAGGAAACGTTGTGCTCATTCCACGCATCAATTTGACGTGTGGTGATTCTGAAATGTTGTCGATCAGATTTATCAGGCGACAATTTCCAATAAAGTTGGCTTTTGCCTTGACGATTAATCGTTCCCAAGGGCAGTCGTTTGAAAGGTTGGGGTTGCTCTTGGAGAATCCAGTTTTTGCCCATGGACAGCTGTACGTTGGCTTTTCCCGGGTTACCTCACGCCGTGGCGTTCGCGTCATTTTAGGAGAGCGTGCTTGGGGGGATGTAACTAAGGAAGCAAACACTCCGAACATTGTATGGTCTGAAATTTTTTCTTGATTTTGCCGTCGTCCATTGCCTTGCTGGATGACGTGTGGTTCCACTCGACACCGGCTTGTGTCTTGTTCACGTTCCATTTACATGTGAAACGAACCGTTTTCTACATATATTTGACACGAACCCTCACCTTGACCCTTGCCCTAACCCTAACTACAACTTTGGTGCTAAGTCAACCTCTATCCCTAAGGGCGCAGCCGCTGACAATGTACGTTACGCCGTACAAGCCGTGTCATTGTAGGAACATGTGCTTGGGGCGACGCCAGCAAGTAGGAAAACGCTTTGAACCTTGTATGATGCGAGATTCACGTTTCTTGTAGCTATTGTCCGTTGGCATTCCTGTTGGTGTGTGGGTGAACTTGCCTCTAAAGTGAATATTGTCAAGGTTCTATTTGCCTGAAAGTATTTTTCGTCCCATTAAATAGCAAAACAATTTTCATACGCAATTATTTGCCACATTGTGTCTGGTAAACATCTTCATTCCCTTCGGGTAAGGAAGTTGGTCATAATTCTTTTTGGGTTCTCCCAAAGAGCAATGGCTTGCTACTATAAGCCGCTCAATTTTCAAACCCTCGACAACTTCCAAGTACAAATTAACCAAGCGGCGTTACGTGGTGCCTTTAAACTGTCCTCCTCATTACTTTTTTTTCAGAATTTGTTAGCTACAACACTACAAACATACAAACACCGAATACTTTACCGCAAAAGAGATAATGCCCATTAGAAGTGTTTTGCGTCCACCTAATAGATGTTACACTTTGCAACGTGGTAAAAATCCATTTGCAACACTCCATTCAACAAAAGTTACGGATTCCTCCAAGGGGCCAACTTCACGAGTATAGCTGCCCTGTTGTCGGTACGGCCCGCGCTTCAAGCGCGGGCATTTACACTAGTTATTATATTTAATTGTGCTATGGTTCGTTCGTTCGTTCGTTCGTCGTCGTCGTCGTCGTCGTTGTCGTCGTTCGTCATACCCAAAAAATCCTCCCAATTGTGCACGCTGCTGCTGGCGCGCGCGCGTGCCCGTCAAATGGCATCTGGCGTATTTGCGATTTCGATTTCTGGCACGACAAATCGATCTGAAATCATGGAATCATCGGTTTTGGAAACCTGTATGTACTGCACAATCGATTATCCGGGTATCTGTACGAATAATGCCGCCTGTTGACTTTTGGCGATTTTAGCCAACAGGCAGCATTGGCGCTCTCGCTTATAGAGTACGGGATATGAGGTTTGAGACATGCGTCATGAGGTACGGGATACGAGGTACGGGATATGCGGTATGTTGTACACAGTGTGAGGCATGGGTGATGTGTTTGGAAATATGGAATATGCGAATCGCGGTGTCAAATGTGGTGTCAGAGTACAGTTTAGGAGGGGTATATTTCACTCATAGAGTACGGGATATGATGTTTGATAGAGTACGGGATATGAGGTTTGAGACATGCGTCATGAGGTACGGGATACGAGGTACGGGATATGCGGTATGTTGTACACAGTGTGAGGTATGGGTGATGTGTTTGGAAATATGGATTATGCGAATTGCGGTCTCAAATGTGGTGTCACAGTACAGTTTAGGAGGGGTAAATTTCACTCATAGAGTACGGGATATGATGTTTGAGACATGAGTCATGTGGCACGGGATATGAGGTACGGGACATGAGGTGTGTTGTATTGGGTATGTGAAATGCGGTGCAGTGTGAGATATGGTGCTATGGTGATATGGTGATATGGCCCGCGCTTCAAGCGCAGGCATTCGCACTAGTTAATATATTTAATTGTGGTATGGACGTTCGTCGTCGTCGTCGTCGTCGTTGTCGTCGTTCGTCATACCCAAAAAATCCTCCCAATTGTGCACGCTGCTGCTGGCGTGCGCGCGTGCCCGTCAAATGGCATCTGGCGGATTTGCGATTTCGATTTCTGGCACGAGAAATCGATCTGAAATCATGGAATCATGTGTTTCGAAAACCTGTATGTACTGCACAATCGATGTTCCGGGTATCTGCACGAATAATCCCGCCTGTTGACTTTTGGCGCTTTTGGCAGCAGTGGCGCTCTCGCTTATAGAGTACGGGATATGAGGTTTGAGACATGAGTCATGAGGTACGGGATACGAGGTACGGGATATGCGGTATGTTGTACACAGTGTGAGGCATGGGTGATGTGTTTGGAAATATGGAATATGCGAATCGCGATGTCAAATGTGGTGTCAGAGTACAGCTTAGGAGGGGTATATTTCACTCATAGAGTACGGGATATGATGTTTGAGACATGAGTCATGAGGTACGGGATATGAGGTACGGGACATGGGGTGTGTTGTATTGGGTATGTGAAATGCGGTGCAGTGTGAGATATGGTGCTATGGTGATATGGTGATATGGCCCGCGCTTCAAGCGCGGGCATTCGCACTAGTTATCTCTCTCTTAATATATTTAATTGTGGTATGGACGTTCGTTCGTTCGTTCGTTCGTTCGTTCGTTGTCGTCATTCGTCATACCCAAAAAATCCTCCCAATTGTGCAGGCTGCTGCTGGCGCGCGCGCGTGCCCGTCAAATGGCATCTGGCGGATTTGCGATTTCGATTTCTGGCACGAAAAATCGATCTGAAATCATGGAATCACGTGTTTTGAAAACCTGTATGTACTGCACAATGGATTATCCGGGTATCTGCACGAAGAATCCCGCCTGTTGACTTTTGGCGATTTTAGCCAACAGGCAGCAGTGGCGACAGTTTTCTCGCTTATAGAGTACGGGATATGAGGTTTGAGACATGAGTCATAAGGTACGGGATACGAGGTACGGGATATGCGGTATGTTGTACACAGTGTGAGGCATTGGTGATGTGTTTGGAAATATGGAATATGCGAATCGCTGTGTGAAATGTGGTGTCAGAGTACAGTTTAGGAGGGGTATATTTCAGTCATAGAGTACGGGATATGATGTTTGATACAGTACCGGATATGAGGTTTGAGACATGAGTCATGAGGTACGGGATACGAGGTACGGGATATGCGGTATGTTGTACACAATGTGAGGTATGGGCGATGTGTTTGGAAATATGGATTATGCGAATTGCGGTGTCAAATGTGGTGTCAGAGTACAGTTTAGGAGGGGTACATTTCACTCATAGAGTACGGGATATGATGTTTGAGACATGAGTCAGGTGGCACGGGATATGACGTACAGGACATGAGGTGTGTTGTATTGGGTTTGCGAAATGCGGTGCGGTGTGAGATATGGTGCTATGGTGATATGGTGATATGGCCCGCGCTTCAAGCGCGGGCATTCACACTAGTTATCTTATTATATTTAATTGTGCTATGGTTCGTCGTTCGTCGTCGTCGTTTGTCGTCGTCGTTCGTCATACCCAAAAAATCCGCCCAATTGTGCACGCTCCTGCTGGCGCGCGCGCGTGCCCGTCTAATGGCATCTGGCGGATTTGCGATTTCGATTTCTGGCACGAGAAATCGATCTGAAATCATGGAATCATGTGTTTTGAAAAACTGTATGTACTGCACAATCGATTATCCGGGTATCTGCACCAATAATCCCGCCTGTTGACTTTTGGCGATTTTAGCCAACAGGCAGCAGTGGCGCTCTCGCTTATAGAGTACGGGATATGAGGTTTGAGACATGAGTCATGAGGTACGGGATACGAGGTACGGGATATGCGGTATGTTGTACACAGTGTGAGGCATGGGTGATGTGTTTGGAAATATGGAATATGCGAATCGCGGTGTCAAATGTGGTGTCAGAGTACAGCTTAGGAGGGGTATATTTCACTCATAGAGAACGGGATATGATGTTTGATAGAGTCCGGGATATGAGGTTTGAGACATGAGTCATGAGGTACGGGATACGAGGTACGGGATATGCGGTATGTTGTACACAGTGTGAGGTATGGGTGATGTGTTTGGAAATATGGATTATGCGAATCGCGGTGTCAAATGTGGTGTCAGAGTACAGTTTAGGAGGGGTAAGTTTCACTAATAGAGTACGGGATATGATGTTTGAGACATGAGTCATGTGGCACGGGATATGAGGTACAGGACATTAGGTGTGTTGTATTGGGTATGTGAAATGCGGTGCAGTGGGAGATATGGTGCTATGGTGATACGGTGATATGGCCCGCGCTTCAAGCGCGGGCATTCGCACTAGTTATATTTAATTGTGCTATGGTTCGTCGTTTGTCGTCGTCGTTTGTCGTCGTCGTTCGTCATACCAAAAAAATCCTTCCAATTGTGCACGCTGCTGCTGGCGCGCGTGCGTGCCTGTCAAATGGCATCTGGCGAATTTGCGATTTCGATTTCTGGCACGAGAAATCGATCTGAAATCATGGAATCATTTGTTTCAAAAATCTGTATGTAATGTACAATCGGTCGAATAATCCCGCCTGTTGACTTTTGGCGATTTTAGCCAACAGGCAGCAGTGGCGACAGTTCTCTCGCTTATAGAGTACGGGATATGAGGTTTGAGACATGAGTCATGAGGTACGGGATACCTGGTACGGGATATGCGGTATGTTGTACACAGTGTGAGGTATGGGTGATGTGTTTGGAAATATGTATTATGGGAATCGCGGTGTCAAATGTGGTGTCAGAGTACAGTTTAGGAGGGGTAAATTTCACTCATGGAGTACGGGATATGATGTTTGAGACATGAGTCATTAGGAGGGGTAAATGTCACTCATAGAGTACAGTTCTCTCGCTTATAGAGCACGGGATATGAGGTTTGAGACATGAGTCATGAGGTACGGGATACCCGGTACGGGATATGCGGTATGTTGTACACAGTGTGAGGCATGGGTGATGTGTTTCGAAATATGGATTATGGGAATCGCGGTGTCAAATGTGGTGTCAGAGTACAGTTTAGGAGGGGTGGGTTTCACTCATAGAGTACGGGATATGAGGTTTGAGACATGAGTCATGAGGTACGGGATACGAGGTACGGGATATGCGGTATGTTGTACACAGTGTGAGGCATAGATGATGTGTTTGGAAATATGGATTATGCGAATCGCGGTGTGAAATGTGGTGTCAGAGTACAGCTTAGGAGGGGTACATTTCACTCATAGAGTACGGGATATGATGTTTGAGACATGAGTCATGTGGCACGGGATATGAGGTACAGGACATGAGGTGTGTTGTATTGGGTTTGCGAAATGCGGTGCGGTGTGAGATATGGTGCTATGGTGATATGGTGATATGGCCCGCGCTTCAAGCGCGGGCATTCGCACTAGTTATATTTAATTGTGCTATGGTTCGTTCGTTCGTTCGTTCGTCGTCGTAGTTCGTCATACCCAAAAAATCCTCCCAATTGTGCACGCTGCTGCTGGCGCGCGCGCGTGCCCGTCAAATGGCATCTGGCGAATTTGCAATTTCGATTTCTGGCACGAGAAATCGATCTGAAATCATGGAATCATTTGATTCAAAAATCTGTATGTACTGTACAATCGATCGAATAATCCCGCCTGTTGACTTTTGGCGATTTTAGCCAACAGGCAGCAGTGGCGACAGTTCTCTCGCTCATAGAGTACGGGATATGAGGTTTGAGACATGAGTCATGAGGTACGGGATACCCGGTACGGGACATGCGGTATGTTGTACACAGTGTGAGGTATGGGTGATGTGTTTGGAAATATGGATTATGCGAATCGCGGTGTCAAATGTGGTGTCAGAGTACAGCTTAGAAGGGGTATATTTCACTCATGGAGTACGGGATATGATGTTTGAGACATGAGTTATTAGGAGGGGTAAATGTCACTCGTAGAGTACAGTTCTCTCGCTTATAGAGTACGGGATATGAGGTTTGGGACATGAGTCATGAGGTACGGGATACCCGGTACGGGATATGCGGCATGTTGTACACAGTGTGAGGTATGGGTGATGTGTTTGGAAATATGGATTATGCGAATCGCGGTGTCAAATGTGCTGTCAGAGTACAGTTTAGTAGGGGTAAGTTTCACTCATAGAGTACGGGATATGATGTTTGAGACATGAGTCATGTGGCACGGGATATGAGGTACGGGACATGAGGTGTGTTGTATTGGGTATGTGAAATGCGGTGCGGTGTCAGATATGGTGCTATGGTGACATGGTGATATGGCCCGCGCTTCAAGCGCGGGCATTCGCACTAGTTATTATATTTAATTGTGCTATGGTTCGTCGTCGTCGTTGTCGTCGTTCGTCATACCCAAAAAATCCGCCCAATTGTGCACGCTGCTGCTGGCGCGCGCGCGTGCCCGTCAAATGGCATCTGGCGGATGTGCGATTTCGATTTCTGGCACGACAAATCGATCTGAAATCATGGATTCATGTAATCTGAATGTACTGTACAATCGATTAACCGGGTATCTGCACGAATAATCCCGCCTGTTGACTTTTGGCGATTTTAGCCAACAGGCAGCAGTGGCGACAGTTCTCTCGCTTATAGAGTACGGGATATGAGGTTTGAGACATGAGTCATGAGGTACGGGATACGAGGTACGGGATATGCGGTATGTTGTACACAGTGTGAGGCATGGGTGATGTGTTTGGAAATATGGATTATGCGAATCGCGGTGTCAAATGTGGTGTCAGAGTACAATTTAGGAGGGGTAGGTTTCACTCATAGAGTACGGGATATGATGTTTGAGACATGAGTCAGGTGGCACGGGATATGAGGTACGGGACATGAGGTGTGTTGTATTGGGTATGTGAAATGCGGTGCGGTGTGAGATATGGTGCTATGGTGATATGGTGATATGGCCCGCGCTTCAAGCGCGGGCATTCGCACGGTAAATACAGTTTAGGAGGGGTAAATTTCACTCATAGAGTACGGGATATGATGTTTGAGACATGAGTCAGGTGGCACGGGATATATGAGGTACGGGACATGAGGTGGGTTGTATTGGGTATGCGAAATGTTGTGCGGTGTGAGATGTGGTGCCATGGTGATATGGTGATATGGCCCGCGCTTCGAGCGCGGGCATTCGCACTAGTTAATATATTTAATTGTGGTAAGGTTCGTTCGTTCGTTCGTTCGTTCGTTCGTTCGTTCGTCGTCGTTCGTCATCGTCGTCGTCGTTCGTCGTACCCAAAAAATCCTCCTAATTGTGCACGCTGCTGCTGGCGCGCGCGCGTGCCCGTCAAATGGCATCTGGCGGATTTGCGATTTCGATTTCTGGCACGACAAATTGATCTGAAATCATCAAATCACGTGTTTTAAAAATCTGTAATTACTGTACAATCGATCATCCGGGTATCTGCACGAATAATCCCGCCTGTTCACTTTTGGCGATTTTAGCCAACAGGCAGCAGTGGCGACAATTCTCTCGCTTATAGAGTACGGGATATGAGGTTTGAGACATGAGTCATGAGGTACGGGATACGAGGTACGGGATATGCGGTATGTTGTACACAGTGTGAGGTATGGGTGATGTGTTTGGAAATATGGATTATGCGAATTGCGGTGTCAAATGTGCTATCAGAGTATAGTTTAGGAGGGATAAGTTTCACTCATAGAGTACGGGATATGATGTTTGAGACATGAGTCAGGTGGCACGGGATATGAGGTACGGGACATGAGGTGTGTTGTATTGGGTATGTGAAATGCGGTGCTGTGTGAGATATGGTGCTATGGTGATATGGTGATATGGCCCGTGCTTCAAGCGCGGGCATTCGCACTAGTAATTACATTTAATTGTGGTATGGTTCGTTCGTTCGTCGTTCGTTCGTTCAGTCGTTCGTCGTCGTTCGTCATACGCAAAAATTCCTCCCAATTGTGCACGCTGCTGCTGGCGCGCGCGCGTGCCCGTCAAATGGCATCTGGCGGATTTGCGATTTCGATTTCTGGCACGAGAAATCGATCTGAAATCATGGAATCGTGTGTTTTGGAAACCTGTATGTACTGTACAATCAATTATCCGGGTATCCGCACGAAGAATCCCGCCTGTTGACTTTTGGCGATTTTAGCCAACAGGCAGCAGTGGCGACAGTTCTCTCGCTTATAGAGTACGGGATATGAGGTTTGAGACATGAGTCATGAGGTACGGGATACGAGGTACGGGATATGCGGTATGTTGTACACAGTGTGAGGTATCGGTGATGTGTTTGGAAATATGGATTATGCGAATCGCGGTGTCAAATGTGGTGTCAGAGTACAGTTTGGGAGGGGTAAATTTCACTCATAGAGTACGGGATATGAGGTTTGAGACATGAGTCATGAGGTACGGGATATGTGCATGTTGTACACAGTGTGAGGTATGGGTGATGTGTTTGTAAATATGGATTATGCGAATTGCGGTGTCAAATGTGGTGTCAGAGTACAGTTTAGGAGGGGTAAGTTTCACTCATAGAGTACGGTACAACGGGACATAATGTTTGAGACATGAGTCATGTGGCACGGGATATGAGGTACGGGACATCAGGTGTGTTGTATTGCGTATGCGAAATGCGGTGCGGTGTGAGATATGGTGCTATGGTGATATGGTGATATGGCCCGCGCTTCAAGCGCGGGCATTCGCACCAGTCTTTCTATTATTTTCAGACTGGTCGTCATCGTCGTGTCCAGGCGCGGGCCTGGCCGCGGCGCACGTGTGCGCCTCGCAGAAAAGAATCTATGCTACAAGGCGGTCTTTTTTTTTCTTATTTGACAGATGTATGCGCAATTTTGAGGCGCATCGATCGGTGTGCAGTACGGTTGCATCTTCGCCGATTCTGGCTGTTCAGTTGGCCGAGCGGGCGCTAACCGCCTGTAACTACTGCAAGAACCACCTGTTAACGCTATCCGTCAATGTTATTGCTAGCTCCAGCGCCGGTGCTGCACAGCATGGCACATGTTTCAGTCATATTTTGCAAATCCCCTAAGGATCCTCTATGTCCCTGAGCGGCTTAGAGCGAACTCCCTGCCGGCATTGCATCACTGGTGCAATACTGCCCTGTCCGGTGCACTCAGTGCTCTTTGTAGGTATTCATGTCGGCAAGTCGCTTCATTTCCTTATTGTAGCCTCTACAGTGAAGTGCAGTGTCTATGGCATCCCACGGCCTCAGTTGCCCCATGCCACACAGTTGTCATCGTGGCATAACCGTGATTTACATGTTTATGAGTCAGCTGATTTTTTTGGCGAAGATTCTGAAGCCCAATCCAACATTTACCCAAACGAGTTCGTAAACACATTACTCCCATCAGGAATGCCACAACATCGCCTCAATCTTAGGGTTGGAGCACCAATAATACTCATCCGCAACTTGAATCGTGCTGCTGGCCTTATGAATGGCACCCGATTGAGTGTTACTTCGTGTCTTCGCTACACAATCCAAGCAACGGTGCTAGCACGAACACAGAAGGGAAACTCCGTTTGCATACCCCGGATTAATCTCAGAGTATCTGATGATGATGATCTCCCTATCAAATTCATTCGTCGCCAATTGCCTGTAAAGTTAGCCTTCTGTATGACCATTAACAAAAGCCAAGGTCAGACGTTTTCCAAAGTGGGTCTCTTATTGGCAACCCGACCGTTTTCACATGGTCAAGTTTATGTTGCTCTATCGCGCTGCGGAAATTCAAGCGCTATCAAAGTATGGACAACAGCGGACTTGCAGGTTGACGCAAACAACTATGGGGTCATTGAAAACATTGTTTGGCCGGAAATATTGGACTCAGATCTTCCACAGTTCACACCGTACATGCCATCCAACTTCAACGTCTCATACCCAGAGTGATGGGCCGACAACAAGATCAATGCGGAGCCTCTGCTATCCCTACCCATGGGACCAGTGCACCCTGATAAGATCACCGCGTAGGCTGGATACCCAACTGTGAGGACGCGGCCCTATCACTCTATAAATTTTGTTTGCAACCCGCGCATTTGCGCGGGCCGATTGCTAGTTTCTATTAATTTCAGACTGGTCGTGTAAAGGCGCGGGCCCCGCGGCGGCGCGCGTGTTCGCATCGCAGAAAAAATTTATGCTACAAAGGGAGTTTTCTTCTTTCGATTGCACAGATGAATGCGCATTTTTGAGGCACATCGAGCGGTGTGCAGTCCGGTTGCATTTTTGCCGAGTTTGGCTTTCAAGTTGGCGACGCGGGCGCTAACCGCCTGTAACTACTGCCAGAACCACCTGTTCACACTATCTGTCGATGTTTAGCGCCGGTGCCACACGACACGTGTGTGAGTCAGTCAATTTCTGCAAATCCCCTGAAGTTTCCTCCATGTACCAGTATTGGCTTGGAGCGAACTTCCTGCCGGCATTGCATCACTGGTGCAATACCCCCTTGTCCGGTGCACCCATTGCTCTTTGTAGGTACTCATTGTGCAACTAGCTTCGACCCCTTTAGATGTAGCCCCTACAGCGAGATGGATGCATTCACCCACCCATGGGAATGGAGGCCAAAGGAGTTCTGTGGCATCCCATGCGGTTGCCATCAGCCATCTCTAGGCCAACTCAGTCGCCGTCCCCGGCACCTCAGTCCCCATCTCCGCCCTCCCCGGCACCTCAGTTGCCATCCTCGGCATCAGGGGCACCTCTTCGGGCCGTTGCAGCACTTCCCACCAACCCCAAGACCTTCGATCGCGAAAAGTTGGCCAAGGCTCGTGCATGCCGCGAAGCTCTTCGTGGGGCCCAAGGTGAAGCCCAAGCCCGAGACCCCCCTCCCCCGCGACGCCTAACAAAGGCTGAGCCTCGAGGACCACGACCCTTAACCGCAAAGCAGAGGGTTCAAAAGCTCCTCAAGGCGCGCAAGACCCCTAAAAGTAAGGAAAGCTAACCCACCTCTCACAAAAAAAAACAAACAAGAGGTTGGACCTCACATTGCTCTATGTTCTGAAAATACCAGGGCCAATCTGGCCGTAGCCGTGCGGGGCTTTGTTCAGAAAGTGGCCATGTAGCCATGAGTGAGGGCAGCTGTGAGTGTAAAAGTATTTCTACATCAAAGACATTTGACTAACTTCCTTGCATCATTGGTGCGGCACACCTGTGTTGCACACAACATGTGATATTGACCACATCAACCTAAAGCACAAATGCAAAGTTGGGAAGCCAAACCTTAAAGCGAGCATGTAAAAGCTATCATGTATCATTGAAATTTTAGTAAAGCGTATGCGGTAACTGTATCCGTAAAAGTAATTGTATTTGCAACCACTATTGCAGAATGTAGCTATGGGTGAGTGTAGCCATGAAGGTAAAATGTGGCACCGAGCGTGGCCATGAGTGTAAAATGTAGCCATGAGTGTAGCGGTTGGTGTGAAATGTAGCCCTACGAGTAGCCCTATGTGTAAATGCTATCCTGTAAAAGGTATCATGTAAAGGGTATGCTGTAAAAGTAATTGTTAAAGTAACTGTACCTACCACCATGGGTGCAAAATGTACCCATGGGTGAGTGTAGCCATGAGTGTAATATGTAGCACTCAGTGTAGCCATGAGCGTAAAATGTAACCATGACCTAAGGCATAAGTGGGCGTAGGCATGTAGCCCGCGTCGCCAATTGGACAGCAAAAATGGGCGAAAATGCAACCGCATGTAGCCGTACGTGTGACCAAGTGTAAAATGGAGCCATGAGCGTAAAATGTAGCCATGGGTGTAGCCATGAGTTTTGAATGTAACCTTGAGAGTAGCGGTGCGTATAAAATGTAGCCCGGAGTGTGGCCATGAGAGCAAAAGGTAGCTATGAGTATAGCCGTGAGTGTAAAATGTTGCCATCAGTGTACGATTAGTGTGGAATTTAAATTCAAATCTAAATGTAGCCATGAACTTAAATGCTCAAGCCAACAACATCTATCAGAAAAAATTGGATGCTAGCACCAAATTTTCTACGCGCGCATTTGCGCGGGCTGAAGGCTAGTTTCTATTTTTTTCAAACTGGTCGTGTAAAGGCGCGGGCCCCGCGGCGGCGCGCGTGTTCGCATCGCAGAAAAATTTATGCTACAAGGGAGTTTTTTTTTTCGATTGCACAGATGAATGCGCATTTTTGAGGCACATCGAGCGGTGTGCAGTCCGGTTGCATTTTTGCCGATTTTGGCTTTCCAGTTGGCAACGCGGGCGCTAACCGCCTGTAACTACTGCCAGAACCACCTGTTAACGCTATCTGTCGATGTTTAGCGCCGGCGCCACAGGACACGTGTGTGTGTCAGTCAATTTCTGCAAATCCCCTGAAGTTTGCTCCATGTACCAGTATTGGCTTGGAGCGAACTTCCTGCCGGCATTGCATCACTGGTGCAATACCCCCTTGTCCGGTGCACCCATTGCTCTTTGTAGGTACTCATTGTGCAACTAGCTTCGACCCCTTTAGATGTAGCCCCTACAGCGAGATGGATGCATTCACCCACCCATGGGAATGGAGGCCAAAGGAGTTCTGTGGCATCCCATGCGGTTGCCATCAGCCATCTCTAGGCCAACTCAGTTGCCGTCCCCGGCACCTCAGTCCCCATCTCCGCCCTCCCCGGAACCTCATTTGCCATCCTCGGCATCAGGGGCACCTCTTCGGGCCGTTGCAGCACTTCCCACCAACCCCAAGACCTTCGATCGCGAAAAGTTGGCCAAGGCTCGTGCATGCCGCGAAGCTCTTCGTGGGGCCCAAGCCCAAGCCCAAGCCCGAGACCCCCCTCCCCCGCGATGCCTAACATAGGCTGAGCCTCGAGGACCACGACCCTTAACCGCAAAGCAGAGGGTTCAGAAGCTCCTCAAGGCGCGCAAGACCCCTAAAATTAAGGAAAGCTAACCCACCTCTAACAAAAAAAAAACAAACAAGAGGTTGGACCTCACATTGCTCTATGTTCTGAAAATACCAGGGCCAAACTGGCCGTAGCCGTGCGCGGCTTTGTTCAGAAAGTGGCCATGTAGCCATGAGTGAGGGCAGCTGTGAGTGTAAAAGTATTTCTACATCAAAGACAATCGACTAACTTCCTTGCATCATTGGTGCGGCACACCTGTGTTGCACACAACATGTGATATTGACCACATCAACCTAAAGCACAAATGCAAAGTTGGGAACCCAAACCTTAAAGCGAGCATGTAAAAGCTATCATGTATCATTTAAATTTTAGTAAAGCGTATGCGGTAACTGTATCCGTAAAAGTAATTGTATTTGCAACCACTATTGCAGAATGTAGCTATGGGTGAGTGTAGCCATGAAGGTAAAATGTGGCACCGAGCGTGGCCATGAGTGTAAAATGTAGCCATGAGTGTAGCCGTTGGTGTGAAATGTAGCCCTACGTGTAGCCCTATGTGTAAATGCTATCCTGTAAAAGGTATCATGTAAAGGGTATGCTGTAAAAGTAATTGTTAAAGTAACTGTACCTACCACCATGGGTGCAAAATGTACCCATGGGTGAGTGTAGCCATGAGTGTAATATGTAACACTCAGTGTAGCCATGAGCGTAAAATGTAACCATGACCTAAGGCATAAGTGGGCGTAGGCATGTAGCCCGCGTCGCCAATTGGACAGCAAAAATGGGCGAAAATGCAACCGCATGTAGCCGTACGTGTGACCAAGTGTAAAATGGAGCCATGAGCGTAAAATGTAGCCATGGGTGTAGCCATGAGTTTTGAATGTAACCTTGAGAGTAGCGGTGCGCATAAAATGTAGCCCGGAGTGTGGCCATGAGAGCAAAAGGTAGCTATGAGTATAGCCGTGAGTGTAAAATGTTGCCATCAGTGTACGATTAGTGTGGAATTTAAATTCAAATCTAAATGTAGCCATGAACTTAAATGCTCAAGCCAACAACATCTATCAGAAAAAATTGGATGCTAGCACCAAATTTTCTACGCGCGCATTTGCGCGGGCTGAAGGCTAGTTTGTATTATTTTCAAACTGGGCGTGTAAAGGCGCGGGCCCCGCGGCGGCGCGCGTGTGCGCATCGCAGAAAAAATTTATGCTACAAGGGAGTTTTTTTTTTCGATTGCACAGATGAATGCGCATTTTTGAGGCACATCGAGCGGTGTGCAGTACGGTTGCATTTTCGCCGATTTTGGCTTTCCAGTTGGCAACGCGGGCGCTAACCGCCTGTAACTACTGCCAGAACCACCTGTTAACGCTATCTGTCGATGTTTAGCGCCGGCGCCACAGGACACGTGTGTGTGTCAGTCAATTTCTGCAAATCCCCTGAAGTTTGCTCCATGTACCAGTATTGGCTTGGAGCGAACTTCCTGCCGGCATTGCATCACTGGTGCAATACCCCCTTGTCCGGTGCACCCATTGCTCTTTGTAGGTACTCATTGTGCAACTAGCTTCGACCCCTTTAGATGTAGCCCCTACAGCGAGATGGATGCATTCACCCACCCATGGGAATGGAGGCCAAAGGAGTTCTGTGGCATCCCATGCGGTTGCCATCAGCCATCTCTAGGCCAACTCAGTTGCCGTCCCCGGCACCTCAGTCCCCATCTCCGCCCTCCCCGGAACCTCATTTGCCATCCTCGGCATCAGGGGCACCTCTTCGGGCCGTTGCAGCACTTCCCACCAACCCCAAGACCTTCGATCGCGAAAAGTTGGCCAAGGCTCGTGCATGCCGCGAAGCTCTTCGTGGGGCCCAAGCCCAAGCCCAAGCCCGAGACCCCCCTCCCCCGCGATGCCTAACATAGGCTGAGCCTCGAGGACCACGACCCTTAACCGCAAAGCAGAGGGTTCAGAAGCTCCTCAAGGCGCGCAAGACCCCTAAAATTAAGGAAAGCTAACCCACCTCTAACAAAAAAAAAACAAACAAGAGGTTGGACCTCACATTGCTCTATGTTCTGAAAATACCAGGGCCAAACTGGCCGTAGCCGTGCGCGGCTTTGTTCAGAAAGTGGCCATGTAGCCATGAGTGAGGGCAGCTGTGAGTGTAAAAGTATTTCTACATCAAAGACAATCGACTAACTTCCTTGCATCATTGGTGCGGCACACCTGTGTTGCACACAACATGTGATATTGACCACATCAACCTAAAGCACAAATGCAAAGTTGGGAACCCAAACCTTAAAGCGAGCATGTAAAAGCTATCATGTATCATTTAAATTTTAGTAAAGCGTATGCGGTAACTGTATCCGTAAAAGTAATTGTATTTGCAACCACTATTGCAGAATGTAGCTATGGGTGAGTGTAGCCATGAAGGTAAAATGTGGCACCGAGCGTGGCCATGAGTGTAAAATGTAGCCATGAGTGTAGCCGTTGGTGTGAAATGTAGCCCTACGTGTAGCCCTATGTGTAAATGCTATCCTGTAAAAGGTATCATGTAAAGGGTATGCTGTAAAAGTAATTGTTAAAGTAACTGTACCTACCACCATGGGTGCAAAATGTACCCATGGGTGAGTGTAGCCATGAGTGTAATATGTAACACTCAGTGTAGCCATGAGCGTAAAATGTAACCATGACCTAAGGCATAAGTGGGCGTAGGCATGTAGCCCGCGTCGCCAATTGGACAGCAAAAATGGGCAAAAATGCAACCGCATGTAGCCGTACGTGTGACCAAGTGTAAAATGGAGCCATGAGCGTAAAATGTAGCCATGGGTGTAGCCATGAGTTTTGAATGTAACCTTGAGAGTAGCGGTGCGCAAAAAATGTAGCCCGGAGTGTGGCCATGAGAGCAAAAGGTAGCTATGAGTATAGCCGTGAGTGTAAAATGTTGCCATCAGTGTACGATTAGTGTGGAATTTAAATTCAAATCTAAATGTAGCCATGAACTTAAATGCTCAAGCCAACAACATCTATCAGAAAAAATTGGATGCTAGCACCAAATTTTCTACGCGCGCATTTGCGCGGGCTGAAGGCTAGTTTGTATTATTTTCAAACTGGGCGTGTAAAGGCGCGGGCCCCGCGGCGGCGCGCGTGTGCGCATCGCAGAAAAAATTTATGCTACAAGGGAGTTTTTTTTTTTTCGATTGCACAGATGAATGCGCATTTTTGAGGCACATCGAGCGGTGTGCAGTCCGGTTGCATTTTTGCCGATTTTGGCTTTCCAGTTGGCAACGCGGGCGCTAACCGCCTGTAACTACTGCCAGAACCACCTGTTAACGCTATCTGTCGATGTTCAGCGCCGGCGCCACACGACACGTGTGTGTGTCAGTCAATTTCTGCATATCCCCTGAAGTTTCCTCCATGTACCAGTATTGGCTTGGAGCGAACTTCCTGCCGGCATTGCATCACTGGTGCAATACCCCCTTGTCCGGTGCACCTATTGCTCTTTGTAGGTACTCATTGTGCAACTAGCTTCGACCCCTTTAGATGTAGCCCCTACAGCGAGATGGATGCATTCACCCACCCATGGGAATGGAGGCCAAAGGAGTTCTGTGGCATCCCATGCGGTTGCCATCAGCCATCTCTAGGCCAACTCAGTTGCCGTCCCCGGCACCTCAGTCCCCATCTTTGGCCTCCCCGGCACCTCAGTTGCCATCCTCGGCATCAGGGGCACCTCTTCGGGCCGTTGCAGCACTTCCCACCAACCCCAAGACCTTCGATCGCGAAAAGTTGGCCAAGGCTCGTGCATGCCGCTAAGCTCCTCGTGGGGCCCAAGGCCAAGCCAAAGCCCAAGCCCGAGACCCCCCTCCCCCGCGACGCCTAACAAAGGCTGAGCCTCGAGGACCACGACCCTTAACCGCAAAGCAGAGGGTTCAGAAGCTCCTCAAGGCGCGCAAGACCCCTAAAAGTAAGGAAAGCTAACCCACCTCTCACAAAAAAGAAACAAGAGGTTGGACCTCACATTGCTCTATGTTCTGAAAATACCAGGGCCAAACTGGCCGTAGCCGTGCGCGGCTTTGTTCAGAAAGTGGCCATGTAGCCATGAGTGAGGGCAGCTGTGAGTGTAAAAGTATTTCTACATCAAAGACATTTGACTAACTTCCTTGCATCATTGGTGCGGCACACCTGTGTTGCACACAACATGTGATATTGACCACATCAACCTAAAGCACAAATGCAAAGTTGGGAACCCAAACCTTAAAGCGAGCATGTAAAAGCTATCATGTATCATTTAAATTTTAGTAATGCGTATGCGGTAACTGTATCCGTAAAAGTAAGTGTATTTGCAACCACTATTGCAAAATGTAGCTATGGGTGAGTGTAGCCATGAAGATAAAATGTGGCACCGAGCGTGGCCATGAGTGTAAAATGTAGCCATGAGTGTAGCCGTTGGTGTAAAATGTAGCCCTACGTGTAGCTCTATGTGTAAATGCTATCCTGTAAAAGGTATCATGTAAAGGGTATGCTGTAAAAGTAATTGTTAAAGTAACTGTACCTACCACCATGGGTGCAAAATGTACCCATGGGTGAGTGTAGCCATGAGTGTAATATGTAGCACTCAGTGTAGCCATGAGCGTAAAATGTAACCATGACCTAAGGCATAAGTGGGCGTAGGCATGTAGCCCGCGTCGCCAATTGGACAGCAAAAACGGGCGAAAATGCAACCGCATGTAGCCGTACGTGTAACCAAGTGTAAAATGGAGCCATGAGCGCAAAATGTAGCCATGGGTGTAGCCATGAGTTTTGAATGTAACCTTGGGAGTAGCGGTGCGCATAAAATGTAGCCCGGAGTGTGGCCATGAGAGCAAAAGGTAGCTATGAGTATAGCCGTGAGTGTAAAATGTTGCCATCAGTGTACGATTAGTGTAGAATTTAAATTCAAATCTAAATGTAGCCATGAACTTAAATGCTCAAGCCAACAACATCTATCAGAAAAAATTGGATGCTAGCACCTAATTTTCTACGCGCGCATTTGCACGGGCTGAAGGCTAGTTTTAAAGAAGGTCCCTACCAGGACCGGCCCCCGCTGTGCCCCTTCCGCCTGTTACCCCTGCTGATTTACTCCGGATCAGCGATTGCATTCCTCAAATTCCAGGGTCCAAAATCCAAAAATATAGAAAATGTAATCCTCCTTCAACCCTGAACAGCAACCAGATCCCACAAATACAGCAATAACCCAATCCACAATCCAATCCACGTTGCGGGCTTCCGTTCAGCACACCATTCGTCCCACGGTGGCGGGCATGTACAAGAATTGCACCAAGGAGGAAAGCCCTGAAAATGGCATATGAACACAAATAAAGCAAAGTTGGGGAAAGAGGTAAACATGCACATACTCAGCCATAGACCCCTCATTCCCTGGACTCAAGACCTTCCCCTGACTCACCAACACGATGCCCTGAACCCAGTCCAATGAGATGGCTAAACGCCATGTGTCAAAAGTCACTACATAAACCCCAAAAATGTGTTCACTCCCAAGCCTCTAAATCCTAGCCCAAAGAGGGAGGTGGCGTGTCATGGCCTAGAGTGGCACTCAGGACCATGCCCTACCCTGACATAACCTTGGTTGGACTTGGAGTCGATTGGGCTTGGAGAACTGCCCCATGAGTTTGAACTCATAACATGCCAAAAACTGCCAATTCACACCATATTGGCCATATATCAAATATATGCTCAAAATTGAAGTTACCACTTATCCGAAGGCTCAAAGTATACATGGAATCGAAGTCTGGTATTCATGGAGGATAGAGACCAAAGGTCAATGCCCATGTACATCCCCACTTTACCCTCGAAACCCCTTCGGATATGGGCGCCACGCACTGCCCAAGTCAGCCCATGATCTTGAGACCAATTCTTGTAATCCTTTGTGCGCCAAGCCAAATGGAGTACACGATCCGGCATATGGTGGTGTTCAACTCCAAAGCATATGCCAACATATGAACAACATACCACGGTTCGACTCTCCATAGGCTTCTTGTTGTTTGCCGACCAGGTAAGTACACAAAATGCAAAAATGAGCAAAAATTGAGGTCAAAAACATGAAAATATGTCCAAATACAAAGTTGTCATGATAGTATATCTCTATGCTCACCCATGATATCCGCTCATGGTTCAATACACAAATGATCGGAACCATTTGCGAACAATTCCCCCACTTGGATCCCCAATCGGGCGCATGGAGATACCTTCGCCACTCATATCTACATGCCCCATGAAAATGGGAGTGCACTCATGGATCTCTTTGCCAAACATACCATGAGCAATACATACGCGGTAGACTTAGTCTAGCGCTTTGAATTCCACAATTGGGACAACGGCAAAGCCCTTGTCACGTGTGGCTCTCCATCTCTTCGGCCACACGAAGATATATAACATGGGCGCGAGCATATCAAGACATATACTACCAATATCACACATAGCCCTTAAAATTGGCTTCCACCATGGTATGCCATGCCCCTCCATGGTCATAACTTTGGGTTAAATGGACGTGGGAACCTAAGAAAAGGTGCTATGCAACCGCAAGACTCATGCGCTACACTCGAAAGTCATAATATCAAGTCCGGACACATGGTCAACAAGTTATAAACAAGTTTCTACCATGTTGACCATGATCCTATGATACAACGAGTGTGTGTGACGACTTAATGTGTTGGACCCCACTAAAAATAAGTTGAGACTAAGGCGCTTGCCATGCAACCTTCCTTATTCTCTTTCCTCACACTCGCGCGTAGATATGGCCCTTCAAAGTGGTCCCACGATTCACTTTTGTTTCCCTTATATCTCCAAGTCAAATGGGTGGCAAGTATAAGGGAAACCTAATTTGGGCATAGGGAAAGGAGTATGACCACTCGAAGAGGACCAAATCAAGTGCGGCGATGTCGAAGTCGAAAATTCGATTTCGACATCGCGAAAAATTCAGATTAAAATTTCGAGTGCATATTTAGAAAATTGCGGAAGCAACGAACCCTTTACTGATGAAACCTCACCCTTCATCGGGGTTTCCGTTGGAAATAACAGTTAACCAATCGGTTACCGCAAAAATCGCGAGCCAACTGACAGTCGCCGATACATTGACCATCAGAACGGAAGGCGGAAAAATTACGGAAACATTATGATAAAAAAATCCTGTTGATTCCTGATATTCTGATATATAAATCTCAGCTGGCGGCGCCTCGGTACTGAATATGGCCGCTCATAGCCGGAATGGCCAAACCTATCACACTATCACATCAGGTTAGGTCAGGTGGATGGGAGAGTATGATATCAGCCAATGGCGGCTTGCCGGCACATAGATACACACCCCAAGTGACCCAAAGATGGCCACGGGGGTCCGAACCGGCTTCACCCTCCTTCTCAGAGCGTTGTTACCGCTCGGAAGTTATTGAAGAGAGGACGGGAGGACCCCAATGGGCTCCAACCCCCCCCCCCCCATTGTCCCAAGGACACATGGAGGCCCCACGCACGTCGTAGGCGTCCCCCATGCCCCAAGGGAGGGGTGAGGACACTGATAATCAGTGCCCTACGCCATATCCGGTCTCCTCTTGATCTACAACATGGACCAAGGGGATCAAAGATAGAGAAACGTCGTCGGTCGACCTAAATAAGTATACCACAATGAAATATATATGTGGAGATCGAGTGAAGGGGGTATATGGCCAATCAAGGCCGAAAAATCCCCGGATGAACGCCCTCACCCGACTCCCAAGCACAGAAACAAACAAAAATGCCAAGGGGGATCCATTACGGTGCTACAGCAGCCACCAAATGGACCAACACGTCCTTGACATCCAAAGAAATATTCTTTTTCTTCAGATAGTCCATCCACACTGTGGTGTACCTCTGCACAAAACTGCTCGGAGGCTCCCACGAATCCCTGGATGCGGCGAATCCCTTCCAACGGACTTTATAAAGCCTCCCCCCAGGCGTCTGTTATGGCTTCGAACAGCAGCAGCGCAGCAGCGCGCAAGTCGCAAGTCGCAGTCGCAATCTCACTGCAGTCTGTGAATAATAAAGAAGCATCGAATGCCAACTGTGAATGAGCGCTGTAAGATACTTCGATCTTTGAACAGGGTTTATGTCTTCGAGATTGTGTTATCATTGGTGCCCCGTCTAAAGATTCTGCGCAGAAGAGGTTTGTCGTATTTTGGGATTTTCGAGAAACAAAGAGGCACAGTCGACTTCCCAAGAAACAAACCACAACAAGTGGTAGCCAGCTAGGTGGCGGGGAGGATTCGAGATCAATCTTGGAGATCAATCTTCGACGCCGCAACGCCGTCAACTTGATTTGGACTTCGATCTACAATGGAGCGGCCCTTGGACGATGCAGCTATGCTGCATTTCATCAGAGACAGTTTGTTTTGAAGTGATTCACCCTTGCATCACGAATTTTCGACTTCGTTAGAGAAGTTCATTGCAGAGCGCATCGCTAGTCGAGAAAGCGAGTGGTTTCCATGTCTCTCTCGTGATCTTCACAGCTGTTCGCAGAAGCTTGCAGATACTCAAGACAAAGTTATCAAATTGGAACAACGCAGCGATGTATTGCAGGCAACAGCAGCAAGTGCTACAGCAGCAACTGGCCAGCGCATCGATACCTTGCAGTCTTCGACGGAAAATGCAACTCAAGCTGCTGCAAATGAACTTTGACGCGTAGAACATGAATTGTCACAATGTTACGCTCTTCTCAACGAATTTATACGAACTTCGAGTCCACCACCTCCGAACAACATCCAGTTTCCACAACCACAACCACCGTCTTCTTCGAATTCGAACCAACCTCACCCTCCACAACAACCACTCCCACAGCGGCCTACCTTCGAACCACTACCCCAGTTCGTAGTCCAACGTGCTCCTTCGCAGGAGATTTGGGGACGCCGCGTCGAGCGCCTGAACAAACTGGTCATGAGGTTCACGGGTAAACCTGGATGTGGAGAATTTCGAACATGGAAAGAAGATTTACTACGAGCCTTCACTTTGTAGGACATCACCTCACCCGTCGATCAGGCAGCAACGATGTCATTCCTCCTCAATGGTGATGCCGCTGAGTACTATCATAGCCTGCCGAAAGTTGTACAGGATGACTGGTTCGAGCTCATGCGTGTGTTAGGCCAGCGTTTCGACTGCATATCCGATGAGCCAGTGTATTTGTCGAGAATGTTGAGCCTGAAAGAGAGCAAGTTCCCCCGACATGCAGATTACGTTCGAGAATTTCGTACATGCGTTATCAAGTCGAAGGTAAACACCAGTGAACTCCAGATGGGTTTCCTCGTCAGCTCTCGATTTGTTGAAGGTTTGTCGAATGACGCTGTGCGTCGGCAGTACATCGTTGAAGTCCGTTGCAGATGGCGTTCTAATAATCCATTTGGATTCGATACCTTGGTAGAGACCATCGCGGAAGCCTACATTGCGGCTGGGTATCAAGTGGAAGAGGTACAGAACGCATCGAGAACGACATCAGATCACACCCTGGGTCCTGCAGTGTCGAGGCCCCTGCCTATGATGGTCCCACCCACTTCGACTTCCACGTTTCCATCCAACCGTATGCCAACGCCACACGTCACCCCAATGCCGACCCCAGCTGCGGTGCCCACGGCTTCGACCGTGGCAGAGCCGATGAATCTCGATGCAATTGCCAAGCTCCGAGAAGAATTACATGCCTACATTGGTGAACGGTTCGGACATCAACATGGCGGACGCCAAGATGGTCGAGAAAGCAGACGTTGCTACAATTGTGGCGAACAAGGACACTTGGCCCGTGACTGTCCAAAAGGTCGACCGCCATCCCGAGGACGAGAACGTCGGGAATCAAGGTCGAACACACCGAAACGAGATCAAAGTCGAGACAGCAAGGGACGGTTTCGATCCCGCTCCAAGAGCAGAGAAAGGCCTACAACGGCCTAGAAAACAATTCCGAAGACCTGGTGGCGGACGTCCTCGAGAAGAGCTGAACACCACCACCAGCACCAAGAAAAACCCGAAAAGAATTCGACGCTTGGAGGTGTCACTGTCGAAGGAACCGAACCTGAGCATGCGTCTCTGTTCACGGTTCGAGGGCGCATTTGCGCATGTCGTGAAGACTCCTTTGACTCCAGCGTGGAACTGTTGGTCGGCTGTGGAGCGACCAGCGATTGTATGTCGATGCAAACAGCAAAGAGGGCGCGACTTCCCCTCTATAAACTGAGAAACCCTGGACATGTCTTGACAGCCGGAGGTGTCCAAGTCGAAGTACGGTACTACACGCGAGCTTATGTTCGAGTTGGAGAGCTTGTATTTCGTCATCACTTCAAGGTCTTGGAGATTTTGCCGGATGTAGTGCTTGCACTACCATGGCTTCGAAGCTACAATCCAACTGTCAACTGGAAGGAGCGATACGCCGACATCCAACATGGTTCGATTTCGTACCGGTTGTCTTTTGGTGAATCAAGATATTCCACCCAGCTGCAGTTTCAAGCAGCTTCGAAGCTGGACCTTCTTTCGATACTTTCATCCAGTTCCTCGAAAGCGAGTCCGGTTGGGAATCCTACCCCACATGCCAACGAACACCCTGACCTACACTCGTCGACACACGTTCAGCGCGGTACTGACATGTACGATGAGTCCGAAACGGACGATGGTATCACCGACGAGGAGTGCAGCGATATGGAGATTGAGTACATTTCGTTGCCGAAACTCAAAAGAGAGATCCGTCGATCTGATCTCAAGGGAGATCAAGTATTTCTGTGTTGCATGCCTCGACTAGCAGTGCCGGTCGATCAAATGTATAAGATGCAAGCCAGTGATGGCAATGAAGACGGGCTTGACCCCGTTCGACGCAAACTACCGAATCGATTACACAAGTGGGCGGACCTCTACGACCGGGAGAAAGCGGAGTATGGAGACCTCCCTCCGTATCGACCTGGAAGAGATCATCGAATACGCCTCGATTCGGAAGACAATCCACCGTGGGTACACCCTTACAAAATGGATCCGAGCCAACTAGATGAACTTCGACGACAATTGGACAAGTTGCATCGATCTGGTCGCATCAGACCATCCTCGAGTCCGTACGCAGCGGGTTGCCTAGTGGTGAAGAAAGCGAATGGTAAATGGCGTATGTGCGTCGACTACCGAGCGTTGAATACGCGAACTGTACGAGATCGGTATCCCTTGCCATCGATCCAATCCATCTTGGTTACACTGGGGGGTTCCACCGTATTCTCAAAGATTGACCTTGTTAGTGGGTTCCACCAGATCCGAATTCAAGACGAAGATATCGAGAAAACCGCCTTCAACACACAATTTGGCGCCTTCGAGTGGGTTGTTATGCCCTTTGGCCTCTGTAATGCGCCATCGACATTCCAACGCGTCGTGAACGATGTCCTTCGAGACCACTTGGGGATCTTGGTATGGATGTACATTGACGACATCCTCGTCTTCTCGAAGGATGCGGACGAACACCAACGACACCTCCACCTGGTACATGAACTACTCCGTAAACACCAGCTCTTTCCCTGCATCGACAAATCCACATTCTTTCAGAGTCGAGTACCCTTCTGTGGATACATCATCGACCAAGATGGAGTACACATGGACCCCGATAAGATCAAGGTCATTCGAGGTTGGCCTCCGCCAACTACGGTCCATGAGGTTCGACAGTTCATTGGATTGTGTGGATTTTACCAGCAGTTTGTCGAAGGGTTCCAAGCTGTCGCAGCCCCTCTGACTGCAATGTTTAAGGCAGACTTCGAGTGGGAATGGACAGCCGTCCACCAGGCTTCCTTCGACAAGCTGAGGCAGGCGATGATCAGTGCGACACATCTCAGTGCTATCGACCCCCGACAGCCGTATCACCTGTACACAGACGCTTCGAAAGACTGCGTGGGTGCTACGCTGGCGCAACGATGTGCGCATGGGAAGTACAAGGGACATCTTCGACCTATTGCCTTCATGTCGCGGAAAATGCAGCCTGCCGAAAATCGATACCCGATTCGAGAACAGGAGTTGTTGGCCATTGTATTAGCCTTGAAACAATGGTTTCACCTACTTCGAGGACCGCAGCAGGTGCACGTGCACACTGACCACGAAAGTCTTCGATATCTCAAGACCTGTCCTCGACCGCTGACACCACGGCAAGCACGATGGTCCAAATTCCTCGAGGAATACAACCTGACGTTGTGGTACGTGCCAGGCCTCGATAACCCTGCGGCAGACGCCTGCTCCCGTCTAACTTCGCGGCAGTTGATGGATATCGAAAATGCCACACGTACACGGGCTTTCGCAATTCCCCTGGTCGAAGATTGGGCTTCACCGGAAGGAGAACCTGTCGATGAGTTCCTACATGTACTCGAAGACTCATTCTCTCATGACGAGTGTGGCCCCAGCCGTACGACCACCTGTACGTTTCACTACGAAACGGACGCTCCGTGGGGAAGGATCTTGACACAGATGAGCTTGCGGAACCAGCCCCCCAATCCGACACTGAAACCGCTGTCGAACCGGAGGACCTGGAGCCGCTACCGTGGAGCGCGACAACTGCTGAGCCGGAGGACCTGGGACTGGAACCAGCACCATCGGACGAGATCATGGCTGAGAATTCACACCAACCAGACATGCATCTCGATGAGGCTGGCAATGAGCCAGACACGTCTACGGACACCGACGACCTCCCCGATGTAAGCATTGATCGCCCTCTTCGAGTCACCTTTGGCAATGAACTTCGATACGCTCCGACCATGGCGGAACTGATTCGCTGTCGACGTCACCGTGACGGCACGTTGCAATCAGTCCCCTTGCCGAAGGTTGGGTCGAACACGCCGTACCCTTCGAGTCTTAAGGGTACACACCGCCGAGTACATCGACATTATCAGTGCAAAGACTTGACTTCGACAGATGTGTGGGCGGCAGCCTATCGAGAGGACCCACGGACGAAGCACATCTACGAAGTCGCGATTCGAAGCCCTGCGGCACGACATCAGCTTCGAGATGCCAAGTTGTCCTTCGATGATGGCAAATTCTTCCATTTGTCGACGATGGGCAAACGTGTGCTTGTTCCCCGAACGCTGGTTACGTCGATTGTGGCTATGTATCACGAGTCGGAGTTCTATGGCCACTCAGGAGTCCTTCGAACCATGGCCCTGATTAAGCGCGACTACGTATGTTCACACCTTCGACACTACGTCGAGCGATACATACTAAGTTGCGATGTCTGTCAAGCCGCGAAATCAAGACGAGTCGACACCGCCAGAGTGCCAAGACCATTGCCGGTGCCCGACACCAAATGGCACAGTGTGTCCATCGATTGGGTTTCGGGATTGCCGCCGACCACAAGGGGCCATGACGCCATCATGACTGTAGTCGACCGATTCTCCAAGCGTGGAATGTTCATCCCTTGTCGCAAGGATATGACAGCCGACGACCTTATCTATGTGTTTCTACGTGAGATGATTCGATTGAAAGGATGCCCTCGACAAATTGTTTCTGACCGAGACAAGCTGTTCGAGTCTCAGGCGTGGACGGAGTTGGCCCAGCGCTTCAAGATTGAGATGCATCAAACAGTGGCCAGCCGCCCTCGAGGCAATGGCCTGGCGGAGCGCAGCAATCAGTCCATCCTCCAGCGCCTGCGTACACACGGCATCTTCGGCAACAACGAGTGGGATGTCGACCTCCTGTTCGCCGAAATCCAGTTCAACAACCTGACATCCAATAGTCTTCGACTATCCCCGTTCGAGATAGATGAAGGACGAACACCCCATTTTCCATTGGATTTTCCCCGAACGACTTCTCATGCACATGAACCATCGACCGTGAATGATTACATGCAACGAGCGGAACGTACCTTCAATTCTGTGCGTGCAATGCTTGCCGAGGAACGTCGACGCCAGATGCATGTGGTCCTGCAAATGGACCGACACGTTCGAGTGCCTGAAGTCGGTGAACGATGGTGGGTGTTGGTGCCGGAATATCGACATAAAGGGTAACTCGATGTTGTCTGGTGCGGCCCTTACAAAATACTCGAGGTACTGAACAAGGGCGAGAATGTCAAACTGGACATCCCTGCCCCCTTCGATGGGTTGCGAGTTTTCAATCGAGACAGCATAAAACCCTACGTCCATCGAGAGGGACAGCCGGTGTGGGAGTTTCCGATGCCCCCTGTCAAAACTGGAGAATCTCCTCGACTTGTCAAGATTGTGGCTAGACGTCGACTGGGATCTACAAAGCGCCGCACATTCCTGTACCGTTGTGAATGGGATGACAACACATGGTCTTGGGAGTCGAGCAAGGCTCTAGAGGAGGATCCTGTGTACCTTGAGTTCCTTCGACTCCACCCTGAGTAACCTTACTCTTCTCTGCAGCGTGGTTTTTCGAAAAGCTCATGCGAGGTTCCGGGTCGATCGCCGGAGCCTCCGCCTATGGTACTACATCCCGGACGCCCCGAACTTACTCTCGACCTCCGCCTTCTCGAGCAACACCGTCGAACGTCATCGATGTTGACGCGATCAATGACAGCGTTGGTGCCAAACCCCCAGCGAGGACAACTTCAACTGGCCGCTGTTTGTCGGTAGCATCAGCGCCAACTCGTCCGAGTCGACCTCTCGATCCATTCGAACCGCCGAACTACAGCCAGTCGGCATATGCTGGGAGCTCAAAAGGAAAAGGAGGCCCGTCGAAAGGAGGCAAAGGGGGTGTGTTCCCTCGCGGGGAATTTGCAGGAATAGCGCCGAGTGGACGGCCCGTCATATCAGGAGGCGCCACAGGCTTGGAAGTGCTCGAGATAGCCTTGGCCAACTGGCCTGTTCTGGAACCCACCAAGGGAGGGACCCCATCCGACATGCAGCCAGAACTCTGTAAGCTGTACGGGCCCCCGCCCCCGGTCGATGCAGAATACTTTCGAGAGCGGTGCTCAAGCCCTGACTGGTTCGATTCTGATGAAGATCTTGCTTGGTACACAGGGTATGACAACTGATCTTCCTTCCTCTGTTCAGCGCCCTGATGGGTCGACAGTTCTTGGACATCGAGGCCGAACACCTGGACATCAAGGCCATCCAGGGACGACCCGGGTACCGGAGAGCCGAAAGTCGAAGACGACTGGGTCGACCAATCCTGGCATTCGAATGCCCCGAAAACACAAGCTTCTACTCGAAAGAACCAATCCGACTCCTATTACCACGACGACGACCACAACGACGACGATGAACCCTGGCCACTCGAGTCCGACGACGAAGAAGAATATCCTTACGAGCCCGTGTGGTCGACAGCACCACCCAGCTACGATTCTGTGCGCGTGCCAGAGTCGAAGTGGCGGCCCTATAACATGCCGCAGTACAATCATGAAATCGAGACCATCGAAGAACTCCGACACTTGGGCACGTTCGGATTGAAGCCACCCTATCGATTTGGGACACATGAGGATGATCCGATGAAGACGGAATACACTAAGCTCGAACCATCGGTACTCACTATTGCGTCGAGCGCCATGCCTGGTTTTCGAGGACCGCACACGTTCCTGAACGAGAAACATGCTGCAGCCGTGTCGAAGGCAAATGCCACCATTTCCGAGTTAGGCAAGACCATCTGCATCGACAGTTGGGGACGAACCGCACCATTTCCTTACGAACTGGCTCGAAGCGCCCCTGACACGTCTTTCGATGAGCGTGGAAATCTTGGTGGTAAGCCGGGATACCAGTGGTATACAAGAATCGAAGTGGCTTGTCAGAACTTTCGAGCGGCCCTCGTCGAATGGCGACGTTGTGCTGAAGAGCTCGATTGGGGATTCCGACAAAGCCTCACCGAATATACCCTGCCGAGTCAAATTACTCGACTCAACCGCATGCATCGAGAGATCTCGGGAATCGACGACCTGATAAACGTTGCCGATGGAATCGACCTGATCTTCAAATATCGACGCCTCTGGACCCACGAAAGGATGAAACGAGAAGCTCCCGTTGCCGTTTCGATCATGGGAGTTATCCGTGATCTTCAGAAGGTTTGCCAGGCGAACGACTGGTCTTCGAAGATTGAGCCCCCTTTCTTGCGTACAAAGTCGATTTGCTTCTTCGCTGACACCAACTGCGCGGCCTAGGAGGCACCTCTCAACTTGGGTATAAGCAGTATGGGTGCGCTCCACATCGAACACAGGACCTTGCGGTTCAGCTCCAGGAGCACTTTCGACTCGGAGAACAGACCGAACCCTATGCGTACAACGCCGTCACACCAGGCGCCCCCATCGACCTTGTCCAGTTGGCGACGATCTACCAGACTGGACCCGGACGGCTCGGGTACCACGACTTCGATAAGGCGATCCGACGAGTTGCTGCCCTTCACTCTTCGAATGAAGAGTATGCCAACCTTTTCCCTTTCGTGGATGCCCCCGAATTGGTTCGACGCCTGGGTACCTCGAAATACCTCATGTCCCCCTTTGAGGCCGGATACGAAGGTGGACGACGTTGGCGTCGAGCGGTCCAGTTCTGAAGGGATGTCTATACTGATGAACGGGAGGAGATCGAGAAAACCGACTCGCCTGCGAGTGACCCGTTCCACCCGGACCCCGTCGATCACCGGTTTTTGTCGATGGAGTCGAACGCCTATCAGCACCACTTCGACATCCCGTTCTTCAAGTACCTCACACCGATCCACGATGACTTTAAGGCTGCACATCGACGCAAGGTCAGCTGCCGAGACCAAGTCCTCGAAGCGGTCATTGTTGACACGGCTTCGAGCCTTGTGACTGCAGAAGCGGTTCGGTTCGCTCTGCAGAGTTCCCTCGCTGATGGTCAGTATGTACATCAACACCTCGGTCGACTCCAAGAAGAAGGTTCTCGAACCGACATGCTTGAGATCATCGACCGATATGCCCTTGGCCCTGAAGTGGACGACATCAGCGCCGTCATTGTCGTGCGACGACTTTCGATTGCCGACACGCCGTGGTGGCGAGTCGATACGCGAACTGGTCAATTCTACCACAGCATGGCCGCTGGTACTGGATCGAAGGAAACCTATTGATGGTCTACTGGTCGACATGACGGATGCTCCTTCGAGGCCACCAATCGGACCGATCTGTGGCGTGAGGACGTTTGGAAACCGTCGAGCCTCTGGGACTTCTATTCGACCAGGGCACAAACACTGGGACCTGGACAATTTCGAGCGCTTGCCCGTGAACATGTCTTCGCATTCCAGTACAAGTGCCCCGCCGACAACCGACCTGGTAATCCCAACCTTCGATTGCTGAACCATCGATCTGGTATCCTGATTCAGAAGCTGTTTTGAGATTGGTGTAACCTCCATCTTAGTTTGAGATTTCCGAAATTGCAGAGTTTTGGGCTAACGACTCCGGATCCCACGGAATACACAATCAGCAATGGCACATACAAGATTGAGTCCAAATCATCATTAAAAATGCAAGACCCTGCAGTGTAGTACAGAAAACTCACAACATTATGCACAGTTAGTTCTGTCCTACTTCGCAGCGTCTTTTGCAAGTCACAGGGCGTTCCATCTTATAAATAAAGCGTGATCTGAGTTGAATTATAAACAATCAACAACGTGCAAATGATCATCCATAATGTGCGCGCGATCTCTGCTGTGCGCGCACTCTCTGACTCACGTTGGGGTGTGCATCACTGTTTCATTACACTCCCCTCACAAGACATCTGTACACCTGCGAAGCAAGCAACAGATGTCTGACAGAAACAAATAAAAAATTGAAACATCACTGTGGACATGCATATATAAACCACTGACCAACCATAATCATCCCTGTACGCTGGACCCTGATGCTGATGATCTCTGGCCTGTGAATTCTGGTGAATCCTGGTCTCTGGATTTCGATCAGCTCTGTTCTCTGGACTCCGATCATCTCTGTTCTCTGGATCACTCCACGTCTGCACAAGAAAGAAAGCACACAAAACATGTCACCGCACCACTGTGACTACAAAGTCCGACACAGCATAATGTATGCCTGACTCAATGCCTTTAGTTAGGGGGGGCATAAATCGAACCCTTGATCGTTCAACACCAATGATTGTTTTATCTCAAAATCACACACAAAAAAAAAGAAACGACGTCCGAAAGAAACCACCAAAGCATCGGCGAAGGGGAATGTAATCCTATTACTTGTCACGGGGCCACTCAGGCCAGTACCTCTTATGCCTAGGGCAAAGGGGGCTTGATGTCTGGTAAACACATGCTGCATCCTCAGAGGGCGCACTGTCTGCAACATTTGGGCCGGGGACCAGGGGGTTGCGTTGCGCTCTCTAACCAAAAATAACTGGCGCCTGGTGCTGGGAGAAGGGATTCAGCTACAAACCAGCTGCAGTGCCAGGGGAAGCTAAATCTCACAGGGGGCGTCGGTTACGTACTATACGGTGTAGGCGAATTCACCATTGACCTGCAGAGTGAACCTGAAAACTGGCTGATACTGCTATATACAAGGTCAACATGATTCGTGTCAACACACAGAAGACATGCAATACATTCAATGAAATTTGGCAGTTCTGAACTCCCACTTCCCAAGGAAGGGCCCACGTGCCAACGGTGGGATAAAAAATAGAAACAACTGATTAACAGTTCATACACAATAATACATGAGAGGGGAAGAAAAACACTGTTGTCCTGTGACAGAACCTCAGAAAAAAAGGGGGGGGGGCTGACGACATCGCAAGGGCCATGGCGTAGACACCAGTGAGACAGCGTGCCATTCGCCAAGCCAATGCAAAACTGTCATCACCACGCCCTGCAGTCAGACATACCAGTCTGAAGTATTGAAACAAAAGGATGTGTAACCCACTTCTGAATTCTGTAAGGACTTCCTGAACTCTGTAAGACCTGTACAGAAAGGGGAGAGCAATCAGAGCATCAAAGGCGGTAGTATACACGACATAAGGAGGAAACACATCGGTGATCACGCATATGCACCTGTCCCCCGAAATCTGTGCGCCATTGTAAAAATTTTGGATGTACTGATGACAACACTTGTCGTATGTCCTGTAACCCCACATCAATCTTGTGTTTGATGTTGTAGCGCAGCCATTCCTCATTTATGTCATGCATGAATTCAGATGCCTCCCTCCACTCAGGTTTGTCGTACCCCTTGTATTTTACAAACCATTTAACAATGTTGGGGCGGCGTGCCTTGTCCTTACCTCTGTTTTTTTGAATTGCATGTTTTAAAATTTTTTCGACGATGAATTTCTCATCATCCACCAACGTCTCCTTTTCGCTGTAAAAGTGTAGGGGTGGAGCGCCGTGTGTCAAGGGGGGGTTGTATGGTTTGAGCCGCAATGACTCAACCTGTTGTTCACCATACGGACCAGCAATTCTATACCTACCTGCACTTAGCCTCTCCAAAATCTCAGCAGGACCAACCCAAAGAAGGTCGGATTTACTCTCCCCCGGTTTACGAATGGTTTTCAACCAAACACAATCACCAGGTTCAAAATTGAGAGGCGGGTGTTCCGTCAGGTATTTGGCACTGAATTCATCATGTATTTTTGTGAGCTTGGCACTCACATATTCTCTTTCCCTACGCACACGTTGAAAAAATTGGTACGCATCCTCTGACCCGTAATCAGGTGCCATTGGGGGGTGATCCCCAAACCCAATGGGATCCCTACCGAAAACAAGTCTATGTGGACTGAAGCCTGATACAGCCCCAGGCATATCGTTAGCACACCAAAGTGGCAGAGGCAATAAATCAGTCCACCTACGATTTCTGCCTGCCTGCTGTAACAACTTGCGTAAGCTGTCAACAACTACCTGTACTGCCCGCTCAGCCCTACCATTACTCTTCTTACGATACACAGGGGATCTATACTCCTCAATTCCTGAGAGCTGACAGAATGTGGAGAAAAAATCTGCATGCATGATTCTATCCACGTCGCTAAAAATTTCCTTCGGCAGCCCGAAGAAAGTAACAAAACGCGTCAGAAATAAAGAAGCCAGCTCAGATGAGGTAACGGTGGTGCTGCATGGCAGTGCCATTACATATCCTGTTAAACGACAGACAATTACAAAAACTGAGTCATATACAACAGCTCCCTGTTTCACTTCATCCAATTTACAAAAATCTGCTGAGATAGAACTAAACAGATACTCAGGTATTGGATATGAATGCATAGTGTCAGGCTGCAGACCCTTGCGACCCTTGACAGCCTGACAGACCTGACAATGTCCTAACTGCAGCGCAATGTGTTCTTTCAGCTTGGTGTATGAAAATTTTCGTGGCTGTCCTTTATCAAGCTCCTGAAAAATGTATTTCCTGTCAATGAGCTGGTGTGTTTTGTGAATGCCTGGATGGGCATATGTATGTGTCGCCACTATGACTTTGTCCAACAGAGACAAAGGAACACAAATACGCCCTGCCAATCGAACACGACCCATATGTAATCTGTACTGACCACTGACACCATCTGCCTGTAATGTTGTCCAATGTGGACCCAGCACTGGGTCAGCAGCATATTCTTGATCCCAATCACTATACAACACATCGGTATCAGGGGGGAGTTTGATTGTATTTAGTGTGTGTATGTGTAAATCTTCCACTCTGTCAATGGGCAGCTCGTGCCCGTCACCCACTGAGACACATGAAACTGTAGAAACTTCTGTGTGACGTAACTCACGCTTGACTACTCGAGAAGGTCTGCTCTGTTGAAAAACTGCAGGGTTGCAGTATAAGTGAAATCCGTCAATATCAGCAAAAGCTGATGCATGCACAAGGGAGGGGTGATCAGAAATGTGACGAATTTCTGCAACCGCACGGGCCTCAAGAAGAAGCTCACGTGCCTCGGTTTGATGAGGTATGTGGACTGCAACACACTCAGTGCAGTCAGGAACCATACAGGCACGTACAGTACGATACTCTCCAAAATCATTCGGGTGCCGTTCACGCAACTTACGTTGTGTGTATTCACGCTCACGCTGTTGACACTGGTTCCAACCCTCAAGGTCATTTTCACTGCCGTGAAAAGATACATCCTGAGATAACCCTGCCGGGTATGCCCAGCGTGATAACGCATCAGGGGCTTCATTTTCAGCTCCCTTATGATACAGTATTACAAGATTGAAACGACTTAAAAACTCGTGCCATCGGCCACGACGACCCAAAGGCCCAGACACAGTACACAAATCCTCCTTATACCACTGTACAATACTACTATGATCTGTACGTACCAATACTTCCTGATGTTCTATCCATGACTGAAACTTTAACAAACTACATACAACAGCATACGTCTCTTTTCTCCTCACTGTCCATCCCACCTGTCCTATACCTTTATCTTTATGCTTACCTGCTGTTTTACTGCCCTGCAGTTTTCTAGAAAAAAAAGCGACAGGATGCCAATTCCCGTCGTCCTGTTCCTGTTCTAACACTCCCCCTACAGCGAAATCTGATGCATCAGTGGACAGCCGCCACCGTGCACCAGGACGCGGTAGATATAACTCAACTTTCTCAATCAGAGAATCTTTGATTTGCTGAAATCCCCACTGCATTTCAGGAGTCCACTTGATCTCTGATTGTTTGGGGGTAAGCTTAACACGTTTGCGTGCCTTACAAGGCAACCCATTACCATCTACTGCCGGCCCCCCTTGTACATCCTCAAACTGATACATACCTTTTAGGGCCTCCATCAAGGGGGCAGCATACTTGGCATAGTTACGTATATACATACTATACCAATTTGCCAAACCCAGGAACCCTTTCAGGGCTTTGGCATTGGTAATGTGTTTAATTGCCCAATCCCGAAGGGCCTGTGTTTTACTCGGGTTAGGGAAGCGTTTACCGTTACAAAGTACATGCCCTACATACTGTACTTGACGACGCAACAAAAAACACTTTTCAGGCTTGACCGTGAGGTCAGCAGATGCAAATGCATGAAACAGCTCACGCATACAAAGATAATGATAATACAACTTTTCCTGACTTGAAGGGTGGGAAGGAATGATATATGAAAAGGGGGTGACCATATCGGAATTTGCTGTGCCATCAGGCAAAATTGGCGGCGGTGAAAAACAGGGGTTCAAAAATGTATCAGCTGGTTTGTCTGCATAAGCATGGCTGTCAAAAAGCTTGCCAGGGCCATGATCAGAAGGTGCATAGTTGCGCGGCACTCCTGTACCCGTCAAGACATCATCAATATACGGCCCACTAGTAGGGCAGTTACGTACAACCCACGCAACCAGTCGCTGAAAAACCTGCGGGCCCACCTTAACCCCCATGGGCAGCACCTTCCATTCATACACGCCGAAAGGCGTGATGAATGCGGTCAAGGAACGACTGGATTCCTCCAGGTGCATCTGGTGGAATCCGTCTTCCAAGTCCACCAACGAAAAAACACTGTTACCCTCTTGGCGGGCGAGCTGGTCTTCAATTACCGGTAAAGGAAAATTTAACCCTTTAAGCTGGGTATTTAAATACCGATAATCCATGACCAGTCGCCATTTGCCATTGGGTTTGGGGACCAAAAAAGCCCGCGATACCCACTCTGTACTACCTCGACACTTACGTATGAAACCCTGTTCCTCAAAACCCTTAATTTTATCGTACAGAACCTGTTCACGCACACCTACTGTACGTATGGCTTTACAACTAAAAGGAATTGCATTGGGTATCAACTCAAGCTTTACCTTAGCATGAGGACCCCTTTTGTCATTGTCAACCTGCGTGAAAGTTTTTCTGTTAAAGACCTGCTCCTTAAATTCACTGATTAGTGCCTCACGCAGATGCTGACAGTCCTCATATTCCATATCTGCCTGTACTACACTAAAAATACTAGTACCAGGATCATCACTCACTACCTGAATACCATGCTCAGTGTTACTATCAGACATATACTCATCAGTAAGAGCATTGTCTTCAGAATCGTCACTTTCTGATATGACGTCACTGGCTGAGTCCTGTAATCCCTGAAAATCAACCCAGTACAGCTTATCAGCCTCAGACAAGGATTGAACCGATCTTTTCGCTAGTCGTCGACGACCAAAACGCCTTCGCTGACGACTTAACCCACCATCAGACAACACAAACTGTGAAGAGGGGGCACTCACAGGCTCATTTGCAGGCTCATTTTCAGCTCGCGGCTGGCTGTCTGGCAATCCATGAAACTGCGAGTTGACAGATGGCTCACTCCAACCATTGCAAACAGCCTCAGGCCTGATGGCAGGCTGTGAAGGTCCAGGCTGTTGAGCCCGATCATGGCCAAAGGAGTCAAAGAAAACAACCCGATATGGAACGGTACAGCTTTTTACCTTGCCATGTGAGGTTACAAACAATGGGTGGCCAGTTGGGATTTCGACCCAATCCACAGCAACCTCACCAACGAGCCACCACCATGAAGCTTCTTTAACTACAGGGATGATGGCAACTCCACGACAGGCTTCCATGACCATTTTGACTGCAACACGGGACCATAGGTGTTCAGGAGGGTGCAGCGACATGGTTTCACCATTCCATGGTTTCGATAGTGACTGCTGTGGATCAGTCCATGTCTGTGGAAAGGCCTGAAAATTAGGGCAGCCGAAAGCATCGACTGTGACAGACATACCAGCATCCGTCATCCACGCTGAGACACGATCAATGACGTCTGATCGAACTCGAACATGTCCTGGTTTGATTCGTTTGACCTGACGACGAAGCATAGTATTCAAAGCAGGAGTTATGAATTTATTCGCAGGGGGCTGGGGTGTGGTTGCCGTTGGAAAAGGGTCAGAACCTTGAAGTGACGTGAGATTCAACTCAGTCAGACCTCGAAAAATTCTGTTATCCTGTCGTAACTGAGAATCATAGTAAGACAGAATTTTAGTATCACGATAATCAATGCAACGAGCATACCCCCAGCCAGCCATAAAAAAATCTGGGGCCCATGCCTCATGGCGATGGCCCCACCGATCAGCATACAAAAGCTCAATCTGTGATGCTTCCCTGGTTCCCCGTGCACTTAAAAAATCCTGGCTAACTTGACAGAGAATTGAGTCTGTAGCTTCAGTGCAAGACGAACCAGACGTTGGATAAACGGGAGAAATTATACTCCTGTTGCCAGAAAACAAACGGCAAGCCAACGCCGTAATACCTGAAACAAACATAACCAGGTTAAGCGAATCACTCGCACCTGCAGAAAGATCGTTACGATCACTCATTGTAATGGGAGCCTCACGCCCCACTAAACCAAGGACCTCACGTCCCATACTCAGCGAATCACTCGCCATCTGCAGAGCATCACACTCCTGTTGCAGTGAATCACTCACTGTAAAACTTCCAGAAGCCTCACGCTTCATAGCTGACCTATTGGGAACCTCACGCTCCACACTCGATGACTCTCTCACCTGGGGAGCCTCGCGCTCCACCTATCGCATAGTCTGCGAATTTACCTGAGTGGCATCACGCCTTGTAGACAGCGAATCGCTCGCCATTTTTTGCAAAATTCCAAATAGAATGAAAAGGGAAACAAAACAGTCGAATGACTGCGGATGTGTTGAATTAGTTTGGTTTGTCAGAGACGAATTTTCCTGCGGCGGTATAAATTGACTGCGGCCTGTACTGCCAAAACCACCTGTCCCGCGCTCAGTGGTCGACAGCTCCTTGGCTTCAACCACAGATGGCGTTGAATGCTTCTCAAGTATTAGTTGAGCAATTCTGTCACCTTTCTGAATCGTGAAAGGCTGGTCACCTGAATTCTCAAGTAACACCGTTACATCACCACGGTATCCCCGATCTATGACGCCGCCCGCAACATGTACCCTTTGGGCAGCAAAACTGCTGCGTGAGGCGATGCGACCATAATGACCCATTGGGATTGCCATGGAGATGTGCAGTGGGATTTTTACACCAGACTGAGCCGGAATTGAAACTGAGACAGGGGAAAACAGATCATACCCGGCGGAATCACCGGTTGCTTGCTTGGGTAATATCACGTCGTCCTGAAGTCGTTTGACTTGGAGTGATGACCCATCCTGCAAAAGGAAAACCTGATCATATTCCCTGGAGCATATCTTCTCAAACCAAATGCGTTCTAAATGAATTATGCATACAACATGTCCATAATGCGTACATGCAGATAATGCCTGAGGTGGTGCTGTTGGATTACACTCAGGACACCACCAATCTGCGACCAGCGGTTCTGAGAAGCGTACCGATTTTTGTTCAAGGACAGGCTGTCCATGTCCAGATTGCTTCAAATGCTGACCAAAACACGCTGATGTACACAGGGACATGCTGTCTGGTCTCCATGACACTTAGGGCACAACCCTTGATACCTTGATGCATATTTCACCATTTTCAGCTCCTCCATGGGTACCAGAAATTTTTGATTGGGCAGAAAAGCAAGGCGGTACTGCTGGAAAAAAGGAAACCCCAGCAGAATTTTGTCTACTACATCTGCGAGGTGAATGAACACATATAGGCACTGGAAGATAACCACTCCGCGCTTCCCTGTCACAGGTAATGACATATTGACAATGACGCCCTTGTCTCCTCCTGTAATCTGCGACTTCCCCGCCCCCAACAAACGTAACGGGCGTGGGGCGTCCACCCAGCTAGCTTTGGGAAAACATTTTGACGGCCCCACTGCCAAAACCTGACACCCTATGTCCGCCAGTGTCAGTACTTCAGTCTCAGGCAAAAGTATTTGATCCTGGAAGGAAATTCGAACATGAAATAAAAGTTCACTCTTACCCGAATGATATTTATTGGGGGGTTTAATGGGGGATCGAGTAACAGAGGGCATTGTCTCAAAGTCCAGTGACCTGATCTCAACTCCCTGGTTCTGCGAATAGAAAAGGGGAGGTAACTGGAGCCACCAAACATGCTTGTCTGGCCTGGCACTCCGGGCGTATGGCTGCCTGCCTATGCCCTAAGGTACAGATTGCTTGGGCTGAGAATACTCAGATAGTACTGTCTGGGGTGGGGTTTCACTGATGGCACTGGCACTCTCATCCTGAACACTACGCGCCCGGGCATTCTCACGCGCGTACCGGCTCGGTGTCGGACATTGAGCCGCCATATGCCCCCGACCCCCACAGCGAAAACAGACAGCTGTAGCACCAGGACCCTTGGTATCTGCTGTGGTCTTGCGGTAATGGCGGTCACGCCCACGCTCATCGCCAGATGACCGCTTTCCATCGCGATCCCTGGTTCTCGTGTTCGCTGAACCACGGTCCGTTCAATTCCCACTGGACCTGCGCTCATGGTCTGTTCTTTTCCCATCAGATCTGTGTTCGCGGGAGGATCGACGGTCATTTCGATCCGTCCCTGATTCACTCTCCTTATCACTACCACGACCTTTACTGTACTGTCTCCTGTCTTTGTATGGACTGCGGTGTGACTTATCACGACCTTCACTGCCACTGCGACCGCTACGATATCTACCACTACCTTGACCACTACGGTACCCACTGTGACCACTACGATATCCTTTTTCTTTACGTGATTCACTATCACTACGACCGCTCCGATATCCCCGGTCACAATCACTGTTATATCCTCGACCGCGACCACTGCTATATCGTCGTTCACCACTCCTGCCTGTACGCCGTTCATCACGACGACGTTGTGAACCATAGTCACTGCGGTTCTCAGTCCTGCTGGGTACATTACTAACCGCACTGACAGCAGTGGGCTGAGCATGCATACCATCAATGACACCCTGCTCCACCCACTCTGCATCACGAACCGCCAACAAACGGGGCATTACAAACATGAACAACTCAATGTATGTAAATTTTTTGTTCCCCCTGGCAGCCTGAATTTGTAACAAATCATTCTTGATCTGAAACGACGGCTCTTCTGGGCGCATTTTAGAAGTGTACGCAATAATTGCACCTATGAGCACTGAGTGTGCTTCCCACATGGATGTTCCCCCATATGCTGCTGTTCGGCGGCCATGCTTCAGAAATCTAACAAAGAAGTTATACCACTCCTCAGGACCCACTTGTCCCTGCAGTGACCCAGGTAGCGCCAATGCTTTAAAAACATTTCCAGGGACGTAAGGGTTCTGGTGACGCCTACGGTACAACCGGATAAGCTGGAAAACTTCACCAATACGCAAACGTTCCTGTCTAATCTGGGTAATCAACTCAACTTGTCTGTCCTCAGGCTGTGTAGCTACCAACAATTTTAGTTGATACCCCATCTCGAACCATCGACCAGTATTTTCATACCAATTGATGTAGAGCAACTCCCAATCAACGTAAAGCATTTTTTTTCTATCACAAATGGGAATTGCGAATTGACGGCGCAAGCTGCTTAAAACATCTGGGTCCATCCAACCGTCAGTATTGGAACCAAAAATACCTTTACCCCTAAACTCTCGGCCAGGCGGCGGGGTGGTGAACTCGATATCATCATTCCATTCACGCACCTCATGGAATGCGAAACCGGGCGTGATTCCAGACGGTAAAAGAGTAGTTGCATCAAAAAACGAACGCGGCTCAAGACCCCGAAAAGGCTTCAAGTATCCTTCGGGATCATACAACCAATGTAACAAAGGTGAATGTGCAGACATGGCGGGAGTAGGAGAAGAGGGGAATTCCAAATCACAACCACGCCCAACGGACTGACGTGGGTTGGTACCACTCGATGAAGGTGGAGCCGTAATAGGCGCCGCTGCAGTTGATGCTAATGCTGACAGAGGAGAGGGCTGTGAACCTCTATCCCTATCGTGCATGCGGTTTGTCAATGTGCTTGTGAACTCGAAACTTCTTGGGTTGAGGAAGTAGCTTGTCCAGCCTGTAAAGAGGCACGGCCAATGCTATTGGAACCCGCAATACGTTGATGTATTGTGTCAACGTCCGTGCGCAATAACCGGAAACCCTCTTGGAATGCGGTTTGTACACCATCAAATGTAGTTCCTACGCGTGCTTCTAAGGCCTGCAATTTAGAATCAATGTCTTGAGGCGAAAGGCCTTGCATGTTACCTAAAGCATTGACTTTCAACTCCAAACCGGAAACACGAGTACGAACGGTATTTAATGAAGTGTCCACTTCCGAATTGAAGTGTTCAACCCGCTGAAAAAAAACAAGCATTTTGGACTCGGCAACCGAATGCAACTGCAAGAGTTCATCACGAATGGCGTTACCATTGGGGTGTGAGTGAATTGGGGATGAAGAATGGGGTCCCGATGGTGATGGCGGATCACTCGCCACCTGAGCACTCACTTCGGCAATCCGTTGAGAAGTGAATGATATATGATTGTGCAACTGGGACTTTGTAGTTGCGTGTTCATGCTCCATTTTACCCAAAGCACTCTTAACCATCTCAACTTGACTCGAAAGAGGAGTTTCACGCTCTTCCAAGAGCGTTATACGCATGGTAAGCGCTTGTAATCCACGTTTCATGTCTCCGCTAGTGCTACTCAATTGTGCACTCATGGAATCAATAGCACTAGAAACCTCCAAAAGGGACTTTTTGTGAGTGACTGCAAATTCTTCAACCTTAGAAACTCGCCGCTCAAGAGGTCCCATTAGCTCATGCAAACCGGACCACGTGTCATGCAATTGTTGAATACGAGTCAATGTGTGTTCATCGAGGCCGGTTGGTCTCACACCATCACCTATTTGGCGAGCAAAAGAGTCACACCTCAAATTCATTGTAGAATTGAGGCGTTTCTCGATTTCAACGCTTCGCTTGGTGATGGTGTCCTCAACTTGTGACAACGTTTTTCCAATTCGTTCATCTAAATGAGAATTAAAAGAACGAAATTGAGATTGATTGTTCCGAAATGATTCATCGATGCGTGCGTTTAGAGCCTTGAGAAGTTCACCAATGCGTGTTTGCACCAAGGATAATAACAAATTCGGTCGGAGTGTCGTTGGGACTCCTGAGGTGGATAACTTTGAGAAGAGTTCGTAGCATTATTCTCCAATCGCTCAACCCGAACAACCACTTGTTTGTATCGATGTTCAACACGGCTTCTCACAACCTTTTTGAATTTTTCAATCTCCGTAGCAAGTGTTCCTTGCTGTAGGGTGCACGTTGTATAAACTTTCTTGCTCATTGCCTCACAACCATCAATGCGTTGTTGAATGGCGTGTACCTTGGGTGATTGTGACAAAAGAACTTCAAATTCATCTTGTTGTGAGCCTTGTGAAGAGTGATAATGTTCGGAACGCGATGACATTTGTCGTTGATGTTCGTCAAATTGTTCCACCAATTGTTGGACTCGTGATGGCTTCTCCAAATTGTCAACATCACCCGTTTCATCTTCGTTCATGAACTCCTCCACATGCGACTTGCCAAACGAAAGGCGAGTTGAGGGAAGGATGTTGGGACCAAGTGATGTTTCGAATTTCTCGAATGGGTCCATTGACTCATCATTGTTGTAGGTTGTGCCATATCCGGGGCTTGGAGTCACAGATTCGAAACGCTTATGCTTGCTGAAAAAAGTTTCTGTCGCCTGCGCTGTTGCGCAACAAAATGTCTTTTGAATTTAACAATGAATTTAACGACAAAACTCATGTATGTCGAAAGTTTCCACGATTTTAGATCAATACGAAGATCAACACTTATGTACGATCTCTGCTGGCCACAGAGACGCAAAGCGAGCTGTTCTCCCAAGTCCCAGCGCTAATTCGGATTACAAAAACAATCCAGAAGCTGCTCATTGCCCAACTTCCGATTTCAGATCGCCCAGAGTGCCATTACTTCAGGACAGGAAAATGCCGCTACGGAGAAAAATGTCTGTTTCGTCACACCGATCCAACATTGGTTCAAGCACAAAGTTCGAGTTGCAATTTAAGTCAAGACAAGCCCTCCGCCTTTCAACATTCTCCCTACTCGCTTTCGAACCACAAGATCTTGAATAACGAGCCTCGGAATATGCTGCAACCAAAACCTGGGAACAAACCCGAAAAAGCTCACCACTTTCAAACTGAAAAGGAGGAAGCCACGCTCACTGAATCTCACGCAACGCCGACGGAACGGGCTCCAAACAAACTCCACACAAGCTCACTGTACACCAAGAAGGATGAATTGTCTACATCATCTCCGGCAGCACCAAGGTCTCCGAAACAACTGCAACCTACCTCAACACCGTCTCACCCAACACAACTGGATCCTCTATCACTTAACGCAATGTTCCCATCACGCCCGTCCAATGGAAAACCGCCGCCTCCGAAGAGAAACTTCTCCTCACCGAACTATTTCGCATGTCTTCCAGATGAAGTACGCCGAGACAGAGACAACAATTCAAGTGAACGTGCAGAATTTGACGATCCAGAAGGATCCGAGGAGAGCTCCACCACACCGTGGACATCAGTCAAAGGCCGACGCCGACGCAGAGGTCCACCGCAACGCGACGAGATCGAAAAAGCCGCAGACGAAACTCACAGGTTGTGTAAAGACTGTGGGGAATGCTTTCTGTTGACAGCCAATAAAAAGGCCTGGTTCGAAAGCAAAGGGTTGCAACCACCCAAAAGGTGCTCTGTCTGTCGCGACCAACTCAAACTCAAACATCTCCAGCAGACACCCCAACCACCGAAGGTGATTATATATCAACACGCCCCAGCCCACACCAAATCACCATCTCCAGCAAAACACAGGCCCACAACGCCTTCTCCATCACCATCTACACCACCGCAAATATCCCTTGACACTCCAAAAATTTCACCCGCTTTTTACCCCCTTCCACCTCTACCACGCCCATGTGCTCAGCAAAATATCAAAGAAGATGCCGACAGCCAACAATCCACGAAGAACACTCTATGGGCTGACGAAATGAGCCACAGCACGGTATGCTCTGCATCATCAATTCTCACTCTACCAAACAGCTTAGATGAATCCATTTCGATGGCAAATTCCATCCTAAACCCGGACGAAAACCCAGTAAACCATTTCCTGGCAAAAGAAGTTTTCACTCAATGCTGCTCTGAGGAACTCATAAGCCCCAATGTCAAGCTTAAGCACACGTCTTTCATATTTATACAAACCTTCCTAAAGTCTTACAAAGACAAACTCAAATACCAACCTTCATGTTCCTCCTCAATGCACTCTGATCCACCAGACTTGCAATCGACTTCCTCGAATGCGGCTGAATGACCTCACGTATCTGCATCCTTTGTTCCTCTGATCAGCAGCCAGAACAACGATGAAGATGAGCATAAAGAAGAAGAGTACACTTTAAATTCAGGAGTCACTTTGTTGCACCTTGCACTGGAAGACTTCGGAATGAACTCAACTTCTACTCTCTGCATTGCTTTGTTGCTATGCTGACGCTCATTGGATCCTTTTATGAGCCCTGTTTTTTCAGGAGCCAAATTTCACGGTCCAGCTTTGTCAATTATCACTCAATTTTATCTTTCAGTTTCTGGTGAAGAGGACAGATCAAGTACAGATCAACAGATCATGCAGTGGTGGAACTGTAAAAGCGATCCTGTCACGATCTATTTCAGTCATTTTCAGCTCCTTTTTCAAACTGTTTCCTCACCTGTTGATAGCCCCAAAAATGTTGACTGCCATTTGTCACTCTCCCTAGGCTATTGGTGCCTCTCTTGGCAGTGCTTTGCACCCAGGGAAATTCACAGTGGCATGATTGATTTGTATGGGTTTCATACCCGCGGCTGTCCTTCGAGGAACCTCGCATGGTGAGCAGTTTGTGATGTTATTTTGGGCGGGAAACCGCCATGTCTCAAAAAAAACGCTTATGCTTGCTACCATGTTTTGAGATTGGTGTAACCTCCATCTTAGTTTGAGATTTCCGAAATTGCAGAGTTTTGGGCTAACGACTCCGGATCCCACGGAATACACAATCAGCAATGGCACATACAAGATTGAGTCCAAATCATCATTAAAAATGCAAGACCCTGCAGTGTAGTACAGAAAACTCACAACATTATGCACAGTTAGTTCTGTCCTACTTCGCAGCATCTTTTGCAAGTCACACTGCGTTCAATCTTATAAATAAAGCGTGATCTGAGTTTAATTATACACAATCAACGACGTGCAAATGATCATCCATAATGTGCGCGCGATCTCTGCTGTGCGCGCACTCTCTGACTCACGTTGGGGTGTGTATCGCTGTTTCATTACAAAGCGTGCCCTCGACAGTGATATCCGTCGACACTACACGGGTCATGACACCTTCAAGTTCATGGCTGGCGTCGAGACACTGAGGGAGGTGCATGAAGTATGTCGACTCCAGGTGAATCCTTCATTCACGTTTACGTGGGGCACGGACTGCTGATTCGACATGTCTGGATGCCAAGTAATGGCTTATTCGACAGTCTGGATGCCAAGTAATGGCTTATTCGACAGTCTGGATGCCATTAATGGTATCGACTGCCTTCATATGTCCTGTCGAGTTGACAGATGTGTATGCCTGTTGGTTGTTTGTCTGCTGGGCATCCAGCTTCGATAGCTGTGCCCAATGTTATGGTATGTTATGGTTCGACGTGCCCACAGCCTTGCTGCGGGTACAGCGCCCGTGCAGTGTGCCTGGTGAGGTTGTCTTCTGCAGCTTCCGCCAAGAGCCACAGCCGTTGCAGAGTCGAACAGGGCGTATGAATGAGGCGCTGACGACAGGTGTACCATGACTGCACCTCAGTGTGTGAGTTTCGACCACTGTTATGCTTCTGTAGCCAACACATGTCAAGGTCCAAAATTTTTTTTTCTGGGCCTGCTCTGCATATTCGACATTGTGACGCCCGCCCAGGTGAGTGGGACCTCTTCGAGTTCTCAACGGGGGGGTAGTGTTATGGCTTCGAACAGCAGCAGCGCAGCAGCGCGCAAGTCGCAAGTCGCAGTCGCAATCGCACTGCAGTGTGTGAATAATAAAGAAGCATCGAATGCCAATTGTGAATGAGCGCTGTAAGATACTTCGATCTTTGAACAGGGTTTATGTCTTCGAGATTGTGTTATTATTGGTGCCCCGTCTAAAGATCCTGCGCAGAAGAGGTTTGTCGTATTTTGGGATTTTCGAGAAACAAAGAGGCACAGTCGACTTCCCAAGAAACAAACCACAACACGTCCCCGGGTCCGGCTTGTCCACCAGGATCTTCTCGGCGGTGAAGTCGTCGTCCTCACCCTCGTCATCCGAGTCCACATCGCCGGCCGTGAACTCGAAGGTGACGGGACGTCCGCTGGGGTCTGGTGCTCGGAGACGAAGCTGGGTATGGTTGCGGTCCAGGATCTTGTTATCCCCCACACGAACTGCATACACATCCTGCCCGACCTTCCGCACGATTACCCCTGGCACATACCAAGATGCCTGCCGATGCCTGGACAGGACATCCTTATGGTGCCGCTCCACCCACACGGTGTCTTGGAGAGCATACTTCTGGACCTTTCCCTGCTTGAAGTACTTGGCCCTCTTGTCATGCTCGTCCTGAAGTGCCTTGCACACCTTGGCCGCCGTGTCGTCCGCCTCAGCCATCATAGCGTTCGCATCCCGGGCCACTTTGCCATGGTTCAACCACGGGAGAGTGCGTGACACTCGATCCCGTAGGAACAGGATACGATGGGGCGACAGTCCAGTGGGTCCCGGAAGGTCGTGATACGCTTGGAGTACTCTCCACAGCGAATTATACCAATTCCGGCCCGGTTCGTTGATGTGCAGCTGGCGGAACTTCTCGAACATCTGCCGCCCGGCCACCTCAGCTCGGCCATTCGACCGGCTGTGGTACGCCACGGTCTTGGCGTGCCGAATACCCATGTGCTTGCACATCGTCTTGAACCGCGTCCCCACAAACTGACTGCCCCGATCGCTGCAGATGACAGCCGGGACATCAAAAATCGTCAGCCAATGCCTGATCATGGCATTAGCGACGGTCTTGGCCTGCAGCCCCACTCCATGCTTGTCCTTCTTGTCCTTCTTCTTGGACTTCTTGCCAGGCTCGGGCCATTCGTCGTCCAACGGGGCGCTCACGGCATTACAGGACTTGCTCCAGTGCTCGGATGCCGCGTAGTCATCCGACCAGTCCTCTGTGAGCACGGACCTGACTAGCTCTACGGGGGCCACCATCCATTGCTCGAGGGTTTCCTCTCGAATAGCTTGGACGCGGGCACCCCGGAACTAGGCCAGGTCCGTACGGTTTGCCATCACCACAAAAGCACTTGACCCCCTCTTGCTCCATGGCCTTCTCCATCTCGATGATGCGCTTGGCCTCCTTGGTTTCCTCGGCGTCCCCATGGCTGGATATGTCCATCCAAGCCTTGCCCGCGGGGTAGGCCCATCGACTGAGGCAATCCGCCACAGTGTTGTCCTTACCCGGGACGTATACGACGCTGAGGTCGAACTTCGCGAACGTCTCATGCCATCGGGCCCTCCTTGCCGCCGGTTCCGAGGGGGTGTCGACGTGCTCCTTGTGCCAGCTCTGCAAGGACTGATGGTCCGTGCAAACCACCACCGGTTGCAATCCGATGTGGCCAGACCACTTCCTGAGCGCACAAACAATGGCGTACGTCTCCTTCCCCCTCGCGGTCCAGGTGCGGCATTGGCCCTGGGCCAGGATCCGACTCCAAAACGCCACGGGTACGTGTGACCCGTCGTCCCGGATGTGCTCGAGGACTGCCCCTACAGCATAGTCCAAGGCGTCCGTCCGTAGCACGAATCTCTTGTCCGGGTCCACCAAGAATAGTCCCAGCTGCCCCAGGAGTCGCTCCTTCAGACGGCTGAACGCATCTTCGGCCTCAGGGGTCCAGGCAAGCTTCTTCTTGCTCCCCTTCCGGCCATCGAACTTGCCCACTTGCAGCATCTTGTGCAGTGGCCCCAACAGTTCTGCATACATTCGGACATAGCCCGAATAGTAGTTGCAGAACCCCATGAAGGATCGGAGTTCGCTGATGGTCTGGGGCTTCTCCTAGTGGTGCAGGGACGCCAGCTTCCCAGGCATGGGACGGCGTTGCCCTTGACCAACCACGTGACCCGCGAACTCCACTTCCTTCACGAAGAGTGAGGCTTTGGTGGGCTTGCACGCCATGTTGTGCTTGTCCAACTCACTGAGCACTCGGCGCAGATCCTTCTCATGCGCTTCGATGAGCTCATCCTTAGTCATGTTCTCCGTGCCAGACCCGATAATGATGTCATCCACGAAGGGATCGGCACAATCCCGGACTGGACCGAGTAGGTCCTCCATCATGCGCTGGAAAGCGGCGTTGCCATTCTTGGCGCCCATGGGCACCACTTTCCACTGCATGGGCCCCAGCGGCGTCGACATCGCTGTACAGGACCTGGAGTCCGGGTGTAGCGGCATCTGGTGATAACGGTGTTTCAGGTCCAACACCGTGAAGATCCGCTTTTTCTGTTGTTTTTGGAGGATGGAGTCGATCAGGGGAAGCGAGTACGACTCGTGCTCGGTTTGCTCGTTCAAACCCCTGTAATCCACCACCAAACTCCACTCGCCCTTCTCCTTCTTGGGCACGATAAAGGCTGGGCTGGCCCACTCACTGTCGGAGGGTTCGATCCATCCCCGCTCAATGAACTCGGCCAACAGCTTCTTCATGGCCTCGGCCCGATCACCCTGAAGTTGGTACTCCCGATGACGATAGATCTTGGGGTTCGGCTTCAGCTTGATCTTCGCTGTACCAAACCTCCCACGATCTGGAGGGTTCTTGTTGGCGACGCCACTGAATAGCCGCGGATAGGCATTGATCAGCCTCTCCTTCAGCTCGGCGACCTTCGGGTTCTCCTGGGCCTCTTCAGCAGCTTGCTTCGGTATCGATACAACCGACCGCACTGCGGTATAGGCCTCTTCTGGGTCCGAGTCCGACTTCTCCTCGTCCGATATGCCGTCTTCATCGTCGTGGGTCACGATTCCCACCGATAATCTTCGAAAATTTGCGGCGTCGGGCTGGTTCTTGTCACTACCGGTTCCCACTCTTGAAAAACCCCACGTTGGTCGGTCCGACCCAATCGGACCATCGTATTGGTCCGCGATGTGATCCATGACCCTCGCCACGAACTCATCCTTCTCGTACTTGCCGGTGACCAAAATCTTGTCATCCCACCAATGCGGAGATGTGACCATGGCCCGCCTCTTCTCGGCTGCCACTCGGTCGTGCATCCCCATCCGCATGTAGTTGACGACGTCGTCGATCTCAGCGTGGGACAGGACGTCAGTGCCATCAATTGGCAGATCCGTCCCCTCCTTGGGCTCAAACATGACCTTCATGGGCCCCGCCTCCACCCTACGGATGAATGCTTCATCACCCGTGGGTTGGGCTTGCGTCCCATCCACCAGGAAAGCCTTGGTTCCCCACGCTTGACCCGGGGAGGGCATTGATACACCCTTGGCGTCGATGAACAACTCCTCCTCTGGCCCGAATGACATCTCGTTCAGGGTGATGGAGTCCAGCGTCGACTTGAGACCCTCCAGCGGACATGGGGTGGATCCTATGCCGGTTATGACCAGGATCCCCTTCGTCCTATCCGCGACGATCTTCTCCACCGTACGTCTGGTATTGTCCAGGGAGCCATGCCAATACATGGGCCCCCACTCCTTCAAACCCCAATGCCTATGCCAGGCTGAGTCTCCTCGATGCCAATGCCTCCTACACTTCCGCAAAAGTGGGGCATCCCGGGAAGCGAAGACGTCCGTTTCGGGCGCTTCGGCTCCCAGCGTCTGGATCATCCTGTCATACACCTGTGGCGCCATTCCATACTCCGTGAGCTGAACTCCGCGGTCTCCTCTGGACTTGGCACCCACAGCTTGCACCGCTCGGACGATCCGATCCTCTTCCTCAGCATTCCATTGGGATGATCCGCATGCATAATCCGTGGACAGCCATGTGAGGCATTCATCATCCTCCCGGACCAGCGTTGCACGATGGGGAAGGGCTCCAATGGCATTTGCCACCATGAAGTCATAGCCCATGATCATATCCCAATCTGTAATGTCGGCCACATAGAAGTTCCCGGATAGAGTGCTTCTCTTCGCCAAATCAGGGCGGTTCAAGCGCTCATGCTCCCAGAATTCCATACTGATAGTGGCCTCATGGGTGCCACCACCCATAATCTCTCAATTGGCCACCTTCAGGCGTACCGGTCTACGGCTGGGCTGCAGGGATTCTTCCTTGAACAACCCTCTCCGGACCAGGCTCACCTGGGCACCCGTATCCACCAGAACATCCACCACCAACTCCTCTTGTCCGCACCGTACACGCACCTTCAAGTGCAACTGCCGCTCGTCGCCATGCGGTGTATGGACCACTCTCACGGCATGCAACTCTAGCACATCCGCGTGCATCAGGACTTCGAGGGTATGGTCACGGATGGTGTAGATCTTGGGCTGGTCCTGCCCGTCCACGGGGCTCTCCGTGGTCGCTCCTTCCTTCTTGCCACGTCTCTTGCCCACATAAACTTCCCTTGGCAGGGCGCTCCAGGGGTTGGGAGTGGCGAAACTCAGTGGTTTTGGCTCTTCTGGAGCCTTCTTCGGCACCCGATGTGCCTTCGCTTTCTCTGGGATTCCACTGATCAGACGCCATAGGAAGCAATGTGTAAAGAAAAATGTTTCCGCAAAAACAAAGAGTCCGCAACGACGCGGCCACGGTATGGCACACGCGAGCACGCACCCACACCCACACCGCACACACCACGCAACACACCGAGCACGCGCACCGGTGAACAGGGGCCGGGAGGCCCGGGACATCGCACACACAACACCGCACACCGGACACCACACACACCGCAACACACCGCGACACCGGGTAACACGAACCAAGTGTCCCAGGACACCACACGCACAACACAACACGCACCACACGAGCGCAAAAGGGCCAAACGGCAAACGCAACACCACGCACAGAGCGTGCACACCGGTGAACAGGAGCCGGGAGGCCCAGGACACCGTACACACAACACCACACACAGAGCGTGCACACCGGTGAACACGAGCCAAAAGGCCCAGGACACCGCACACGCACCACCACACACAGAGCGTGCACACCGGTGAACGGGAGCCGGGAGGCCCAGGACGCCGTACACGCACCACCACACACAAAGCGTGCACACCGGTGAACAGGAGCCGGGGGGCCCAGGACACCGCACACGCACACAGAGCGTGCACACCGGTGAACAGGAGCCAGGAGGCCCAGGACACCGTACACACAGCACCACACGCAGAGCGTGCACACCGGTGAACAGGAGCCGGGAGGCCCAGGACACCGTACACACAGCACCACACGCAGAGCGTGCACACCGGTGAACAGGAGCCGGGGGGCCCAGGACACCGTACACGCAGAGCGTGCACACCGGTGAACAGGAGCCGGGAGGCCCAGGACACCGCACACGCACCACCACACACAGAGCGTGCACACCGGTGAACGGGTGCCGGGAGGCCCAGGACGCCGTACACGCACCACCACACACAAAGCGTGCACACCGGTGAACAGGAGCCGGGGGGCCCAGGACACCGCACACGCACACAGAGCGTGCACACCGGTGAACAGGAGCCGGGAGGCCCAGGACACCGTACACGCAACACCACACGCAGGGCGTGCGCAGCGGTGAACAGGAGCCGGGAGGCCCAGGACACCGTACACACAGCACCACACGCAGAGCGTGCACACCGGTGAACAGGAGCCGGGAGGCCCAGGACACCGTACACGCAACACCACGCGCAGAGCGTGCACACCGGTGAACAGGAGCCGGGGGGCCCAGGACACCGTACACGCAGAGCGTGCACACCGGTGAACAGGAGCGGGGAGGCCCAGGACACCGTACACGCAACACCACACACAGAGCGTACACACCGGTGAACAGGAGCCGGGAGGCCCAGGACACCGTACACACAACACCACACGCAGGGCGTGCGCACCGGTGAACAGGAGCCAGGGAGCCCAAGACACCGTACACGCAACACCACACACAGGGCGTGCACACCGGTGAACAGGAGCCGGGAGGCCCAGGGCGCCGTACACGCGACACCACACACAGAGCGTGCACACCGGTGAACAGGAACCAGGAGGCCCAGGACGCCGTACACGCAACACCACACGCAGAGCGTGCGCACCGGTGAACAGGAGCCGGGAGGCCCAGGACACCGTACACACAACACCACACACAGGGCGTGCGCACCGGTGAACAGGAGCCGGGAGGCCCAGGACACCGTACGCGCAACACCACGCACAGGGCGTGCACACCGGTGAACAGGAGCCGGGAGGCCCAGGACACCGTACACACGACACCACACGCAGGCCGTGCGCACCGGTGAACAGGAGCCGGTGAGCCCAGGACACCGTACACGCAACACCACACACAGAGCGTGCACACCGGTGAACAGGAGCCGGGAGGCCCAGGACGCCGTACACGCAACGCCACACGCAGAGCGTGCGCACCGGTGAACAGGAGCCGGGGGGCCCAGGACAGCGTACACGCAACACCACGCACAGAGCGTGCACACCGGTGAACAGGAGCCGGGAGGCCCAGGACACCGTACACGCAACACCACACACAGAAGGTGCACACCGGTGAACAGGAGCCGGGAGGCCCAGGACGCCGTACACGCGACACCACACGCAGGGCGTGCACACCGGTGAACAGGAGCCGGGAGGCCCAGGACGCCGTACACGCGACACCACACGCAGGGCGTGCACACCGGTGAACAGGAGCCGGGGGGCCCAGGACACCGTACACACAACACCACACACGGAGCGTGCACACCGGTGAACAGGAGCCAAGCGGCGCGGCACACCACACGAGCAACCCGCCCCCAAAACGAACCCAGCCCACGCCGCCCTGCAGGAAAGAAACACCATGTCAGACCGCCAAGACCAACCGACCGGCCAAGGCCAACCCAGCGGGACCCAGCATCATACGCCCGCCCCGGAGGCCAGGGACCCTCCGCCGTCTCCCGCAGCCCTCTCCTCCGCCTCCGACTCCACAACCTCCACCACCACGACCACCTCATCCACCACCACCACCACGTCCTCATCCAGCACTCCACCCCCCAGGCCGCGGGGGACACCTCCCAAACGGGCCTCCAAACCCGCCCCCACCGCGAGCAGCCCCGCCGCCGCTAAAGCCCACGCCCCGGCGAAGCCCACGCCCACGACCCAGCCGAAGCCCAAGACCGCCGCCAAACGGCGACCCGCAGCCAAGCCCAAACCCAAGCCCTAACCCGGCGCCACGACGGCAGCGCGAGCCCGGCCCCCCGAGGATGTCCTCTACGACATCCGGCCCAAGCCGTCCCAGGCCCGAAGGCAGCAGCGCCCAGCGCGGCGCCCCCCTCACCGTCACCGACGCCACCGCCACCACCTTCATGGCGGAGCGCGCCGCGGCCGAAGCGCGACGCGCCTCGTCCCACCACCTCCCAAAGCCCGCACCCCAGGCCCACGGACCGCTCCCGACCAAGCCAGAACAACGCCAGGGTCCACCAGCAGCGCCCCCGCCCCCCTACCGGCCCCCGATGACAGCCCACATGCAACGCATGCCCCACTACCGCCGCCGCCGCGAATCCCCGCCCAACCCCGAGGCGGAGACCGTACGCGCACACCCGCGGGTCCACATCCGCGTGCACCCCCACTCCCCACGCACCCCCACGGAACAGGACTACGAGGAATCCCCCAGGCCCGCCACCGCCGCCGGTCCCCACGACCCCGTCACACCCACCCACACCCACTCCTCCGCCCAAGACGGCAGGCCCGCCCAGGAACAGTGGTGGCAGCGCTGGACCCACAAGCAGCTCTGGGAGCTGCGGAAGCGGGCCCGGGGAGAGCCCTCCCTCGAGGGCCTGGTCCATCGGCCCCGCAAGGGGTCGGTGGAGAACTGCCGCCTCCGGCCGGCGGGGGGTCGGATGCCGCAGGTTGCATCGGAAGCCATGCTGGCCGATGCGCTCCACCCCCTGGGAGTCCACCCCCGCAACCTCCCCGCGCCCCAGGACCACCCGTATGTCCTCAGGCGCCTGCGGGAGACCCTCCAGGAAACGCGGCGAGACGGCATCTGCCTGTGGGACATCATCCAAAGCCCAGCCCCGCACGCACACACCCCCTCAACACCCCACAAGCGTCGGCGCACCGACACTGGCGACACCCACAGCACCCCAGGAGCCCTGCGCGCCACACAACACGATGCGCCCGACCTCCCGGCCAGCGGCGCCGCCATCTAACCCCGTTACCCAGCACACCAACACCACGGGGCGCCACGCCAGGCCCCGCCCAGAAGTCACCAAACGAACCGGACGCCGAAGGAAGCCAACGCACACGACAACGAGCACCACTACGCCCAAAGGCGCCGAACCCAGGCCCGATACCGTGGGCTCCTCTCCACCCTCAGCACGACACACACCTCACTGACGTCACTCCTCCGCCGTGCCCCCTCCCACGCCACCGCCCCGCCCCCCCCCCCTCCCGCCGCACGTCCCCACGCCGCCAAGCACCCAGCCCCACACACTGCGCCACAGCATCGCCCTAGTCCGGCTCCTCCACCAACGCGCCACTTGGCACCTCACAGTAGACCCCCGTCCTGTGGTCCCGCTCCCCCCAGCACCGCTCCCGGGGCCGCACCCGGCCCACGTCGGGTTCGCCCCCACGTCGCGGGCCGCGGACATCCTCCCGCTCCTCGCCGCCACCCCTCCCGAGCATCGCATACTGCTTGCCGCCAACCCCTCGGTCCTCAGTGAAGTCCTCATCAGGCGCGCCGACGCCCTACACGTGCGCCCGCTGCTGCCCAACCTGCACGCTGCGTACGCCCCCGGCACGCCCGTCGACCCCTCCGTGTGGGACTCCCAGTGAGGCCAGCGGCCACCGGCCGGCCCGCACGCACCACCCCGCACTCGCCTCGGGCGCACGACCCCGTGGACGCCGCTAACCACACGCCCGGCCCCGCGCCACCGCCTAACCGAGCCAGAACTCAAGCACAAATCAAACCCGAGCCACACCCCGAAACCGCTAACCGTTGACTCCTAACCAAACCCGCCGAGGGAACAACGTAACCACAGCCCACACCCACAGCCCACACAGCCGCCTAACCAGCCAGCTCCAGAAGCAAAGAGACACCACACCAAATCCACCCTGACCCAAGCCAAATGGAGCCGAAGCCCCAACACAAATCAAACCCGAGCCACACCCCGAAACCGTCAACCCTTGACTCCAAACCAGGCCCGCTGAGGGGAATACGTAGACACAGCCCACAGCCACAGCCCACACAGCCGCCTAACCAGCCAGCACCAGAAGCAAAGAGACACCTAACCAAACCCACCCTGACCAATACCCGTGTACATCAGGACACGCGAGCCGCACCCCTGGGGCGCGACCGCCGCCACAGCACCGACGCAACACGCCAGAGGACACAACGCTATAGCACCGCCGCACCAGCTGCCCGTGCCTGTGCCTGCAGTGTACACGCGCCCCTGTTTTCCTCTTTTTTGTTTTTTGTTTTTCTTTTTGCCCAAAAAAAAAAAAACAAGTAAAAAAAAAAACGAAAATTAGGGGGGGAGGAAGAGGGACACAACCACCCATGGCACACGCGCACCGCACACAGCACGCACACCGGTGAACAGGAGCCCAGTGGCCCAGGACACCGCACATGCAGCACAACACACCGAGCGAGCACACCGGTGAACAGGAGCCGGCTGGCCCAGGACACCGCAGACGCACCACAGCAAACCGCGCGGGCACACCAGTGAACAGGAGCCCAACGGCCCAGGACACTGCACACACGTAGGGCGGCCGAGGGACAGGAAAGAACCAATACCCCATGGGTCGGACGCACTGGGGCGACCCAGCCGACCCACCGGGCCAGTGGCAGGAGCGGTACTCCAAGGCCACTGGTCCGAGCCCGGCCAGGCTGCATCGGGGACCATGGCAAACGTCACCCGGAGCCATGGAAGCAACCGGTGACAGGCGAGCCGGTACACAGTCCAGGGGGGGGTCACCTGCCAAGCAGAGTGGCCCCGCAACTCAAGCCACAAGGGTGAGGCGGTCGTACCGTAGACAAGCGGGAGCAATACCCCTTGTGGTGAGAGATACTCCACACGGCTGGGCAGCCCCCCAGAGCTGCCGCCCAAAGGAGGGGGCATGTGGCCCTACCCATGGACACATGTGGGGACACCCTCCCACCTGGGACACATGGACCGGGTGGCCGCGACAATGCCTTCCCAAGCACATGCGGGAGCGGCTCAAGAGGCACCTGACATAGGGCAGTGGGAGGGACAGGACGTCCCCTTGGTAAGACCTTCTTCCTGCAATGTCAAAGGAGGCATCCCGAGCTCCCGAAGATACCTACCTACCCTACCTTGTCATCCCACCAATGCGGAGATGTGACCATGGCCCGCCTCTTCTTGGCTGCCACTCGGTCGTGCATCCCCATCCGCATGTAGTTGACGACGTCGTCGATCTCGGCGTGGGACAGGACATCAGTGCCATCAATTGGCAGATCCGTCCCCTCCTTGGGCTCAAACATGACCTTCATGGGCCCCGCCTCCACCCTACGGATGAATGCTTCATCACCCGTGGGTTGGGCTTGCGCCCCATCCACCAGAAAAGCCTTGGTTCCCCACGCTTGACCCGGGAAGGGCATTGATACACCCTTGGCGTCGATGAACTACTCCTCCTCTGGCCCGAATGACATCTCGTTCAGGGTGATGGAGTCCAGCGTCGACTTGAGACCCTCCAGCGGACATGGGGTGGATCCTATGCCGGTTATGACCAGGATCCCCTTCGTCCTATCCGCGACGATCTTCTCCACCGTACGTCTGGTATTGTCCAGGGAGCCATGCCAATACATGGGCCCCCACTCCTTCAAACCCGGATGCCTATGCCAGGCTGAGTCTCCTCGATGCCAATGCCTCCTACACTTCCGCAAAAGTGGGGCATCCCGGGAAGCGAAGACGTCCGTTTCGGGCGCTTCGGCTCCCAGCGTCTGGATCATCCTGTCATACACCTGTGGCGCCATTCCATACTCCGTGAGCTGAACTCCGCGGTCTCCTCTGGACTTGGCACCCACAGCTTGCACCGCTCGGACGATCCGATCCTCTTCCTCAGCATTCCATTGGGATGATCCGCATGCATAATCCGTGGACAGCCATGTGAGGCATTCATCATCCTCCCGGACCAGCGTTGCACGATGGGGAAGGGCTCCAATGGCATTTGCCACCATGAAGTCATAGCCCATGATCATATCCCAATCTGTAATGTCGGCCACATAGAAGTTCCCGGATAGAGTGCTTCTCTTCGCCAAATCAGGGCGGTTCAAGCGCTCATGCTCCCAGAATTCCATACTGATAGTGGCCTCATGGGTGCCACCACCCATAATCTCCCCATTGGCCACCTTCAGGCGTACCGGTCTACGGCTGGGCTGCAGGGATTCTTCCTTGAAAAACCCTCTCCGGACCAGGCTCACCTGGGCACCCGTATCCACCAGAACATCCACCACCAACTCCTCTTGTCCGCACCGTACACGCACCTTCAAGTGCAACTGCCGCTCGTCGCCATGCGGTGTATGGACCACTCTCACGGCATGCAACTCTAGCACATCCGCGTGCATCAGGACTTCGAGGGTATGGTCACGGATGGTGTAGATCTTGGGCTGGTCCTGCCCGTCCACGGGGCTCTCCGTGGTCGCTCCTTCCTTCTTGCCACGTCTCTTGCCCACATAAACTTCCCTTGGCAGGGCGCTCCAGGGGTTGGGAGTGGCGAAACTCAGTGGTTTTGGCTCTTCTGGAGCCTTCTTCGGCACCCGATGTGCCTTCGCTTTCTCTGGGATTCCACTGATTTTCGGAGGAGAGACCTCCGAGGTCCCACTCCCGTGGGGGCTCCTCTAGACTTGACTTCCCGCAGCCCCTTCCGGCTGCGATCCGCCAGGACTCTGTCCACCACGTTGCTGGGACTTGAGTTCCTCCAACGTCCTCAACATGTCCTCAGCAACCTCCTCGATCGACCTCACTCGTCGGTCTTGGCCAGGTCCACCACCATAGCCTCTTCCTCCGCCTTTGGCTTGGCCTTTGCCTTGGCCTTTTCCCCCGTCTCCGCCCTTCGCCTTCCAATCGTCAATCCGCTGCTCCTTGGGCTTCTTCTCGGGGTAGGCGGCGAAGTAGGCCTTCTTGTCCGCCTCATACACCTTGCACTGACGATGGTCGTGTGCATGGTTGTTTCCCTTGCCATAACAGACCCAGCACCCGTCGTGCTGAGACCTGTACTCCCGGAACGAGAGCGGTGGGTTCCCGATCCTCCTTGGCTCATTGCCCTTCTTGGGTCCCACCCGGTTCCATCTGGACCGATCCTGCCCATGGTTCCTCACGTTGTGCGCCACAAACGCGAAGAAATGGGCCTCCTCGTGATCCTCCCGGGACCAGGTCCAGTGGTCTTGGCCACTTCCACTACCATCCTCCGCGGAGTTGGCCTTGTCCTCCTGGATCTCCCGATGATGGCGGTCTTCTCGGTGGCCTCGTTGTCCATGACCATGTCGATCCTGCACGTGGGCCTCGTTCTTCGCATCGAGCTTCAGCTCCACCGTGATGTACTTCACGATCTCGTCCAGGCTCATGCGGGCGAAGATGACCTGCATCCTCAGCGGCTCCCCGCGCCTCGACTCCACGTTGTTGAGGCGCAGCAACCTTTGCCCCATGGTGTCTCCAAATACCTCCACGTACACGGCGTTCTTCAGTCCCAACATCCGGTTGGGCTCGCCTAGGTTCCTCCTGAGGAACTCCATGATACCCGCATGGGTATCCTCGGCCGCCATGATCCTCACCGCCACCCGCTTCTTGGCTCGCTTCTTTTCTTCGTCCTCCACTCGCCTCTTCCAGTGGCCGGGCAGAATGTCCTTCAGCAGGTGACGGATCTCGCTGGACTCGTTCCAGTCCTCAACCAGCTTGAGGCTCCGTCGGTACTTCCGCAGGTACCGGTTCCACTCCCGGACCCACAACTCACCGTGGTCCAGCTGCAGCGCGATGGACCACAAGTCCTCCAGCTTCTGGTTCGGAGCGTCCACCCACTCCTCATCCTCCAACCACTGGAGGCAGGCCTGCTCCGTACGGATCAGTCCTTCGCAGATCTGATCCCGCAGCTCCTCCTTCAGGTCCTGCGCCAACCGATGTGGGAATGTCCGGCATACCCACTTGTCCCGCGGCGCTCCCCGCATCTCACCGACGACCTACTCGGCAAAGTCCTCCCAATCCAGGATGAAGTTATCCAGGTTGGAGGGGTTGCCATCGTAGTAGGGGATTTTGATTCCCCTGAGGTCGTCAATCCTGATGGCGTCTCCGACGTCCCGAGCCACCACTCGAGCGGGACGGACACCACCTGTGGCCGGGGGGTGTGAGTACACTCCCCGTACATCCCTGTCCTCCATGGAGTGCGGTCCAGTTGGGCCTGAACCCATAGGGTTTGGAATGCGGGAAGGACTTGCTCCATCGGCCGTCCATATCCCCGTATTGGGGTCCTTCGCCCACAGGTTTCCGCCTGGATGACCTCGACCATGTCCGTCGGCGCTTCCCATGGTTCGCCCCTGCATGGTCTGGCTCTGGATCTCCTCTTCCGCATAAACTGCATGGGCAGTCGTAGTGATCCGTAGATCCTGGGCGGCGTGGGATATCTGTACCGTCAGGCTCCTCGGGTCCGTGGTTACGTGCCCTTCCCGCATGGACCCAGCCGGTGCCGTTTGCTCCCCGAGCATTGTGGATTCGCTGAACATGGGAACAAACGGCAGCGCACCCGGGTCAACACGCGGAGGCGCGTATGGTGCCTCTGCAGGGCCGCCCTTGGGTTTCTCCATGGCGCCCCTGAGGGTCTTAACCCGCTCCACCAGCTCTGCCGCTGCCGGCTTTGCCGGGAGCTCCGGACCCGAGGTGAGGGGCTGTAGCTCCTCTAGCCTTTTCAGGCGTCCCAACATGTCCTCCACCAGGTTGAGGAGGCTGTCCACCACTCGCTGCTGCTTCTCCAGGGCCAGCTCCAGATTCTCCCGGTACCGGTCCCGTTCCGCTCGCAGCTCCGCCATGTCTCTCTCCGCCGCCGACTGGTCATCCAGGATCCCGGCGACGTCCTCCTCTAGGCCGTCCTTCGCGTTGTCCAGGCTGTCGAGGCGATGCACGATGGCGTCCATCCCCATCTTCGGGTACTTGCCCATGAGGAAGGACACGTGCTCGCAGTGGCACGCAGCGTGCTTTCCACCTGATCCGGCGCGTCCCGCGGTTCCCGGCGCCTCGGACTCCTCCGCCATGGGTGTGTCGCCCATGGTATCCCGCGGTGGCTCCGTGTGCCGGGCCACAGGCGCCGTTCTGGCTCTGGCGGGCCTCTCCAACGCCTCGGCGTCATGCTCAAGGCTGGGTTCTGGGGCCGTGTTCGCCCTTGTGGGCGGTCTGGCCGTCTCCTCCGACTCCGAAGGTTGCTCATAGGCTGTCCGATAGCCCTCGGAGTGCCCCTCGGAGTCCCACAGCCCGACCGGGCTAGGGTCCGTATCCATAGCCCCGGCGTCCCCTGCCGCGGGCTTGGGTGACCCGCGCTTCCGGTAGCGCCGAGCCCGTCCTCCACTGCTGACTGAATGGCATGTCTCCTCGGAGTCCTCCGCGGCGGAGCGGAGGTTGCATGCCTTTTGGCAGCGACGCTCACACATGGAGACCAGGTCCTCCATGTCAAGTCCGCCTCTTCCCGAACGTCGTATTTCTCTTCGGGCTTCAACTTCCGGAGTTCGCCATGCTCTTGAGCGTCTCGGCTCTTCTATGGCTCCAATCTCCGGCGTGGTCTCCACCGAGTCCACAATACGCACCCGGGGCGTACTTGGGCAGGGCTCATAGGGGCCCAAGTCCCCGGGTCGGCGATAGGTAGGGGCAGCAGGTACGCGTCTGCTACCATAAAGAAGGTCCCTACGAGGACCGGCCCCCGCTGTGCCCCTTCCGCCTGTTACCCGTGCTGATTTACTCCGGATCAGCGATTGCATTCCTCAAATTCCAGGGTCCAAAATCCAAAAATATAGAAAATGTAATCCTCCTTCAACCCTGAACAGCAACCAGATCCCACAAATACAGCAATAACCCAATCCACAATCCAATCCACGTTGCGGGCTTCCGTTCAGCACACCGGTCGTCCCACGGTGGCGGGCATGTACAAGAATTGCACCAAAGAGGAAAGCCCTGAAAATGGCATATGAACACAAATAAAGCAAAGTTGGGGAAAGAGGTAAACATGCACATACTCAGCCATAGACCCCTCATTCCCTGGACTCAAGACCTTCCCCTGACTCACCAACACGATGCCCTGAACCCAGTCCAATGAGATGGCTAAATGCCATGTGTCAAAAGTCACTACATAAACCCCAAAAAAGTGTTCACTCCCAAGCCTCTAAATCGTAGCCCAATAGGGGAGGTGGCGTGTCATGGCCTAGAGTGGCACTCAGGACCATGCCCTACCCTGACATAACCTTGGTTGGACTTGGAGTAGATTGGGCTTGGAGAACTGCCCCATGAGTTTGAACTCATAACATACCAAAAACTGCCAATTCACACCATATTGGCCATATATCAAATATATGCTCAAAATTGAAGTTACCACTTATCCGAAGGCTCAAAGTATACATGGAATCGAAGTCTAGTATTCATGGAGGATGGAGACCAAAGATCAATGCCCATGTACATCCCCACTTTACCCTCGAAACCCCTTCGGATATGGGCGCCACGCACTGCCCAAGTCAGCCCATGATCTTGAGGCCAATTCTTGTAATCCTTCGTGCGCCAAGCCAAATGGAGTACGCGATCCGGCATATGGTGGTGTTCAACCCCAAAGCATATGCCAACATATGAACAACATACCACGGTTCGACTCTCCATAGGCTTCTTGTTGTTTGCCGACCAGGTAAGTACACAAAATGCAAAAAATGAGCAAAAATTGAGGTCAAAAACATGAAAATATGTCCAAATACAAAGTTGTCATGATAGTACATCTCTATGCTCACCCATGATATCCGCTCATGGTTCAATACACAAATGATTGGAACCATCTGCGAACAATTCCCCCACTTGGATCCCCAATCGGGCGCATGGAGATACCTTCGCCACTCATATCTACATGCCCCATGAAAATGGGAGTGCACTCATGGATCTCTTTGCCAAACATACCATGAGCAATACATACGCGGTAGACTTAGTCTAGCGCTTTGAATTCCACAATTGGGACATGGGCAAGGCCCTTGTCACGTGTGGCTCTCCATCTCTTCGGCCACACAAAGATATATAACATGGGGGTGAGCATATCAAGACATATACTACCAATATCACACATAGCCCTTAAAATTGGCTCCCACCATGGTATGTCATGCCCCTCCATGGTCATAACTTTGGGTTAAATGGACGTGGGAACCTAAGGAAAGATGCTATGCAACCGCAAGACTCATGCGCTACACTCGAAAGTCATAATATCAAGTCCGGACACATGGTCAACAAGTTATAAACAAGTTTCTACCATGTTGACCATGATCCTATGATACAACGAGTGTGTGTGACGACTTAAGGTGTTGGACCCTACTAAAAATAAGTTGAGACTAAGGCGCTTGCAACGCAACCTTCCTTATTCTCTTTCCTCACACACTCGCGCGTAGATATGGCCCTTCAAAGTGGTCCCACGATTCACTTTTGTTTCCCTTATATCTCCAAGTCAAATGGGTGGCAAGTATAAGGGAAACCTGATTTGGGCATAGGGAAAGGAGTATGACCACTCGAAGAAGACCAAATCAAGTGCGGCGATGTCGAAGTCGAAAATCCGATTTCGACATCGCAAAAAAATCAGATTAAAATTTCGAGTGCATATTTAGAAAATTGCGGAAGCAACGAACCCTTTACTGATGAAACCTGACCCTTCATCGGGGTTCCCGCCAAAATATCTGGAAATAACAGTTAACCAATCGGTTACCGCAAAATCGCGAGCCAACTGACAGTCGCCGATACATTGACCATCACAACGGAAGGCGGAAAAATTACGGAAACATTGTGATAAAAATACCCTGTTGATTCCTGATATTCTGATATATAAATCTCAGCTGGCGGCGCCTCGGTACTGAATATGGCCGCTCATAGCCGGAATGGCCAAACCTATCACACTATCACATCAGGTTAGGTCAGGTGGATGGGAGAGTATGATATCAGCCAATGGCGGCTTGCCGGCACATAGATACACACCCCAAGAGACCCAAAGATGGCCACGGGGGTCCGAACCGGCTTCAGTTTCTATTATTTTCAGACTGGTCGTGTAAAGGCGCGGGCCCCGCGGCGGCGCGCGTGTGCGCATCCCAGAAAACATTTATGCTACAAGGGAGTTTTTTTTCTTTCGATTGCACAGATGAATGCGCATTTTTGAGGCACATCGAGCGGTGTGCAGTACGGTTGCAGTTTCGCCGATTTTGGCTTTCCAGTTGGCGACGCGGGCGCTAACCGCCTGTAACTACTGCCAGAACCACCTGTTCACGCTATCTGTCGATGTTCAGCGCCGGCGCCACACGACACGTGTGTGTGTCAGTCAATTTCTGCAAATCCCCTGAAGTTTCCTCCATGTACCAGTATTGGCTTGGAGCGAATTTCCTGCCGGCATTGCATCACCGGTGCAATACCCCCTTGTCCGGTGCACCCATTGCTCTTTGTAGGTACTCATTGTGCAACTAGCTTCGACCCCTGTAGAGGTAGCCCCTACAGCGAGATGGATGCATTCACCCACCCATGGGAATGGAGGCCAAAGGAGTTCTGTGGCATCCCATGCGGTTGCCATCAGACATCTCTAGGCCAACCCAGTTCTCGTCCCCGGCATCTCAGTCCCCATCTCCGCCCTCCCCGGCACCTCAGTTGCCATCCTCGGCATCAGAAGCACCTCTTCGGGCCGTTGCAGCACTTCCCACCAACCCCAAGACCTTCGATCGCGAAACGTTGGCCAAGGCTCGTGCATGCCGCGAAGCTCTTCGTGGGGCCCAAGCTCAAGCCCAAGCCCGAGACCCCCCTCCCCCGCGACGCCTAACAAAGGCTGAGCCTCGAGGACCACGACCCTTAACCGCAAAGCAGAGGGTTCGGAAGCTCCTCAAGGCGCGCAAGACCCCTAAAAGTAAGGAAAGCTAACCCACCTCTAACAAAAAAAAAACAAAAAAAACAAGAGGTTAGACCTCACATTGCTCTATGTTCTGAAAATACCAGGGCCAAACTGGCCGTAGCCGTGCGCGGCTTTGTTCAGAAAGTGGCACATGTAGCCATGAGTGAGGGCAGCTGTGAGTGTAAAAGTATTTCTTCATCAAAGACATTTGACTAACTTCCTTGCATCATTGGTGCGGCACACCCGTGTTGCACACAACATGTGATATTGACCACATCAACCTAAAGCACAAATGCAAAGTTGGGAACCCAAACCTTAAAGCGAGCATGTAAAAGCTATCATGTACCATTTAAATTTTAGTAAAGCGTATGCGGTAACTGTATCCGTAAAAGTAATTGTATTTGCAACCACTATTGCAAAATGTAGCTATGGGTGAGTGTAGCCATGAAGGTCCAATGTGGCACAGAGCGTGGCCATGAGTGTAAAATGTAGCCATGAGTGTAGCCGTTGGTGTGAAATGTAGCCCTACGTGTAGCCCTATGTGTAAATGCTATCCTGTAAAAGGTATCATGTAAAGGGTATGCTGTAAAAGTAATTGTCAAAGTAACTGTACCTACCACCATGAGTGCAAAATGTACCCATGGGTGAGTGTAGCCACGAGTGTAATATGTAGCACTCAGTGTAGCCATGAGCGTAAAATGTAACCATGACCTAAGGCATAAGTGGGCGTAGGCATGTAGCCCGCGTCGCCAATTGGACAGCAAAAACGGGCGAAAATGCAACCGCATGTAGCCGTACGTGTAACCGAGTGTAAAATGGAGCCATGAGCGTAAAATGTAGCCATGGGTGTAGCCATGAGTTTTGAATGTAACCTTGAGAGTAGCGGTGCGCATAAAATGTAGCCCGGAGTGTGGCCATGAGAGCAAAAGGTAGCTATGAGTATAGCCGTGAGTGTAAAATGTTGCCATCAGTGTACGATTAGTGTAGAATTTAAATTCAAATCTAAATGTAGCCATGAACTTAAATGCTCAAGCCAACAACATCTATCAGAAAAAATTGGATGCTAGCACCAAATTTTCTACGCGCGCATTTGCGCGGGCTGAAGGCTAGTTTCTATTATTTTCAGACTGGTCGTGTAAAGGCGCGGGCCTGGCGGCGGCGCGCGTGTGCGCATCGCATAAAAGAATTTATCTTTCTATTATTTTCAGACTGGTCGTGTCCCGGTGATGGTATGCCGACAGCGGCCCTAGCAAACTGCGAAAGACTGCGCACGAACAGGCGACACGCACATTTACGACAACCGAAAAAACGACTGCAACTGATCTACTGCAACTGATCTTCTGCTAAATGGCGACTCCCTCCAAGTGAAAATACACACCCTCTTACTCATTTTCAACTCCCTCCTACTCATTTTCAACTCCCTCTTACTCATTTTCACTCTCCCCTGCTCATTTTCAACTCCCTCCAAGTGAAAATCCACTCCCTCCTACTCAATTTCAACTCCTCCTACTCATTTTCAACTCCCCCCTGCTCTTTTTCAACTCCCTCCAAGTGAAAATCCACTCCCTCCTACTCATTTTCAACTCCCTACTACTCATTTTCAACTCCCCCCTGCTCATTTTCAACTCCCTCCAAGTCAAAATCCACTCCCTCCTAATCATTTTCAACTCCCCCCTGCTCATTTTCAACTCCCTCCAAGTGAAAATCCACTCCCTCCTACTCATTTTCAACTCCTTGCTGCTCATTCTCAACTCCCCCTTGCTCATTTTCAACCCCCTCCAAGTGAAAATACACTCCCTCCTACTCATTTTCAACTCCCCCCTGCTCATTTTCAACTCCCTCCAAGTGAAAATCCACTCCCTCCTACTCATTTTCAACTCCCTGCTGCTCATTTTCAACTCCCTCCTGCTCATTCTCAACTCCCTCCAAGTGAAAATCCACTCCCTCCTACTCATTTTCAACTCCCCCCTGCTCATTTTCAACTCCCTCCAAGTGAAAATCCACTCCCTCCTACTCATTTTCAACTCTCCCCTGCTCATTTTCAACTCTCTCCAAGTGAAAATCCACTCCCTCCTACTCATTTTCAACTCCCCGCTGCTCATTTTCAACTCCCTCCAAGTGAAAATACACTCCCTCCTACTCATTTTCAACTCCCCCCTGCTCATTTTCAACTCCCTCCAAGTGAAAATCCACTCCCTCCTACTCATTTTCAACTCCCTGCTGCTCATTTTCAACTCCGTCCTCCTCATTTTTAACTCCCTCCAAGTGAAAATCCACTCCCTCCTACTCATTTTCAACTCCCCCCTGCTCTTTTTCAACTCCCTCCAAGTGAAAATCCACTCCCTCCTACTCATTTTCAACTCCCTCCTACTCATTTTCAACTCCCCCCTGCTCATTTTCAACTCCCTCCAAGTCAAAACCCACTCCCTCCTACTCATTTTCAACTCCCCCCTGCTCATTTTCAACTCCCTCCAAGTGAAAATCCACCCCCTCCTACTCATTTTCAACTCCCTGCTGCTCATTTTCAACTCCCCCGTGCTCATTTTCAACTCCCTCCAAGTGAAAACCCACTCCCTCCTACTCATTTTCAACTCCCCCCTGCTCATTTTCAACTCCGTCCAAGTGAAAATCCACTCCCTCCTACTCATTTTCAACTCCCTGCTGCTCATTTTTAACTCCCTCCTGCTCATTTTCAACTCCCTCCAAGTGAAAATCCACTCCCTCCTACTCATTTTCAACTCCCCCCTGCTCATTTTCATCTCCCTCCAAGTGAAAATCCACTCCCTCCTACTCATTTTCAACTCTCCCCTGCTCATTTTCAACTCTCTCCAAGTGAAAATCCACTCCCTCCTACTCATTTTCAACTCCCCGCTGCTCATTTTCAACTCCCTCCAAGTGAAAATACACTCCCTCCTACTCATTTTCAACTCCCCCCTGCTCATTTTCAACTCCCTGCTGCTCATTTTCAACTCCCCCCCACTCATTTTCAACTCCCTCCTACTCATTTTCAACTCCCTCCAACTCATTTTCAACTCCCTCCAAGTCAAAACCCACTCCCTCCTACTCATTTTCAACTCCCCCCTGCTCATTTTCAACTCCTTCCAAGTGAAAATCCACTCCCTCCTACTCATTTTCAACTCCCTGCTGCTCATTTTCAACTCCCCCGTGCTCATTTTCAACTCCCTCCAAGTGAAAACCCACTCCCTCCTACTCATTTTCAACTCCCCCCTGCTCATTTTCAACTCCCTCCAAGTGAAAATCCACTCCCTCCTACTCATTTTCAACTCCCTGCTGCTCATTTTCAACTCCCTCCTGCTCATTTTCAACTCCCTCCAAGTGAAAATCCACTCCCTCCTACTCATTTTCAACTCTCCCCTGCTCATTTTCAACTCCCTCCAAGTGAAAATCCACTCCCTACTACTCATTTTCAACTCTCCCCTGCTCATTTTCAACTCCCTCCAAGTGAAAATACACTCCCTCCTACTCATTTTCAACTCCCCCCTGCTCATTTTCAACTCCCTGCTGCTCATTTTCAACTCCCCCCCACTCATTTTCAACTCCCTCCTACTCATTTTCAACTCCCTCCAACTCATTTTCAACTCCCTCGTACTCATTTTCAACGGACCTCAGACCTCAGCAGTGGCAAACCCAACCTTACAGAGGCGAACTGTGAAGGCATGGAACATTCCTTTCTTCTCGGCCTCCAGCTTGGCTGCCTTGTCTACAGCGGCTTTCTTCTCGGGCTCCAACTTGGCTGCCTTGTCTGCAGCGGCTTTCTTCTCGGCCTCCAGCTTGGCTGCCTTGTCTGCAGCACGAGGAACAGATGGATGGGGCAGGGGGTTGCATGGGTGATGGCACAGCAAGCGGAGCAGGAGGGCGGACGGGGGTCGGGGAGTATACGACGCAGAGGGTAAACCAATAGTCAGGGGGTAGCCTATCAAGTTCGTGCATCAGAGACCCTTGGTAAATCAATAGTGAGGGGGTAGCCTATCAAGTTCGTGCATCAGAGGCCCTGGGTAAACCAATGGTCAGGGGGTAGCCTATCAAGTTCGTGCATCAGAGGCCCTTGGCAAATCAATAGTCAGGGGATAGCCTATCAAATTGGTGCATCAGACGTTGCTGGCAAATCAATAGTCAGGGGGTAGCCTATCAGGTTCGTGCATCAGAGGCCCCCGGTAAATCAATGGACAGAGGGTAGCCTATCAAGTTTGTGCATCAGAGGCAACCGGTAAATCAATAGTCAGTGGGTAGCCTATCAAGTTCGTGCATCAGAGGCCCTGGGTAAACCAATAATGAGGGCCTCTGATGCACGAACTTGATAGGCTACCCCCTGACTATTGATTTGCCAGCGGCCTCTGATGCACGAACTTGATAGGCTACCCCCTGACTATTGATTTGCCAGGGGCCTCTGATGCACGAACTTGATAGGCTACCCCTTGACTATCGATTTACCGGGGGCCTCTGATGCATGAACTTGATAGGCCACCCCCTGACTATTGACTTACCAAGGGCCTCTGATGCGCGAACTTGATAGGCCACCCCCTGACTATTGACTTACCAAGGGCCTCTGATGCACGAACTTGATAGGCTACCCCCTGACTATTGATTTACCGGGGGCCTCTGATGCACGAACTTGATAGGCTCCCATGGTGAGGCGTAGTAATGTAGTGTCACAATGTAGTGTCGTGCAATTCCTGGCAAACCTGCAGGGAGCTCTTGTGGCAATTCCTGCTCCGTCTCTTCTCCTCTTGCTTCCTCTCCGGCTGGTGCTGGTGCTCCGTCTGCCGCTTCTCCTCCCGCTTCTTCCGCAGCGGCGACTTCCTCCGCTGCTCCTCCTTCCGCTCCTTCTTCTGCCTCCGCTGCTGCCTCCGCCGCTGCTTCGCCCGCGGCTTCCTCCGCTTGCCCCGCACCTGTATCAAGGGATGTGCGTTGTATTTTTGGGCCAAGCCTATCAGCCTCGTGCATCCGAAGTGTTTGAAATCAGTAGCACACCTTCCGGTGCTGCCTCCACACCTTCCACGTTGCCTGCTTCCGGCTCTCTTGCCTCCTCCGTCTTTGGCACTGTAGGCGACGATGGGAGGACTGCTGCTGGCATGCATCGGCGAGACGCTCGCCCAACAGTGATATATCATACCTTCCTCTTCTGCCATCTTCACTTGTTCCTCACGACGGGCAGGCATTGTGGATACTGAAGAAGGGGTTCTAGAATCCGGGAAGAGCGGATGATCGGGAACTACATCCGTATGCAGCAGACGTACTGTTCTGTGCCAATTACGTAAAATATTCCTAAGGTCTCAGTCGCTTAGTTGTAGCGATAGAGGTGACAAATCAACCTCGCTACCGCCTAAAACAGGGTGAACGACCCACTCTGCACCACAGCACGCAAACACTGCACACGACCAACCATCTGGCTGATGTACACAGTGAAATTTCTTAAGGTTCGGGTCGGTAGAGAATGGCCATGGCTGGTGCTGGTTATGCACCTGCCAATGCCGCTTAAGGAGGTCCCACAGAACGGTTCCAGGCTGTTGCCGTTGGGCAGAATCCGGACACAGAGAATCCAGAATCCACACTTCAGGGGACGAGAGCAGATGAAGAAAAACTGCCACCCACCAGTGCCCCTGCTCGCCACAGACCAAAATAAACCAATCGAGGGCAAAGAAGTTTTCCTTCTGTGGCAAGCTCTTTTTCCGCCAAAGGGTAACAGGCCAGACCCTTCGCTGGAGGCCGAGTTTCCGATGGAGGAGCAAATTTATGAGTTGCACTCGAATTTCAATCAAATTATCTCCGATCCAACGATCACCCCCCAATTGTTCCGTTATTTCACGGTTTGTCAACAAAATGCCTAGGACTCTGATGCCATCTACCCCAGATGCAGGGCCCTCCGCAGGAGATGGGGTGTCGTCGGCATCAATATATTCCGGGTGAGGAGGTGAGGAGTTTGAAGTTGGCTCAGGGCTAATGGGTCCGTGCAGCGCAGTGGTCCCGGGGTTAGCAGCTTGCATGGGCTCCGGAGATTCCACGTCGGCCATTGATGGCCACCAAACGTGTTCACGCGGCCAAAGAGCAGGGTCATCACCTAAATCTTCCCCCCGTGGTGCAACGAGGCCGTTCAATTGAGCCTCGTACAGCCGTCGGCTATCCCCACAAAGGATGTCTTTCGCCCCATTGATTCTTTGAATGACACTGATGTCAAACCTCTGAGCCCACAGCACCAGTTTCCGATACCGTTCTTCAACGACGGCCTCATCGCCCCCACGCGGCAGACCTAGCATTTCATGAGCCCACGGACGGCTCATGTCAAGCTGCTCCAAAACGGGCTGGCGGGCATTGTGGGTATCCTCCCACCCTACTTGTGCCTGCACACGGGCCCAAAGATCGGCCTTGTTTCGCAAGGAGAGGAAAGATATTGCTGTCTGGGTGAGCTCGCCCCGCTCTTCGGCCTCCTAGAGGAAAAAATCCTGCACCTTTTTTCGAAAAGGAGAGTCCCCTAAGGATGCGACCCACGTTTCCAATTTTTGGATACAGTCACGGAGTTCCATTTTCTGCGTGCACTTTTGGATCTGTCTCTTTACCTCATCCCAATCTTGGGACAGATCCATATCACCAATACTAGACGGCCCCGATGAAGCCGTCGAAGATTGAGAAGGTTGTGAGGTTTGTTGGCTTGAGGTAGGCGTCAAAGTAAGAGGGGTAGAAGGGGTGGGGAGCTCTGGTGAAGAGGACATTTGGGAGGTGAACTCGCCTAGATCCGGCATGTACAGATTTGGGGGTGTTTGCGAAATCCCTTCGTCTTTCGCGTCGTCCACCATCACCTCTGCTTCTGGGTCAGGTATGGCCTCGGCTGCAACCGGTTGGTCTGACGGCTGGGATGGGTTAGGCTTCGGGTCAGGCTTTGGTTCAGGCTTCGCGCTTTGGGACTCATGTTTGGGTGTGGAGATGGGCGCAGAGGTTAGTACTTGGTGCCCACCCTCGGGCGTGAGTGTTTGTACCTCGGCTTGCGAGGCAAAGGAAACGCTCCGCTTCTTATGCTTTTGTGGGCCAGGCACGCTCCCCATTAATTCCATCAGCGATGGCCCTTCCGCTGCCATGGCTGCAGCATATGCCGTTGCCTTGGCCTTCTTTTCATCGGAGATTGGTTTCTTCGGTGGCATTCTAGAAGTGCTGTCATGATCCTGGCGATTGGGGTTGAAAGCCGGTGCGTGCATCTCAACTGAGGGCTTGGGTTGTCACACACGGAACGCAAAACGTGTCAACCTGTACCAACTCCCTTCAAGCGGAAGTCCACACCCTCCTTCTCAATATGCACACACACACACACACAGATATATATATATATATATATATATGTATGTATGTATGTATGTATGTATACAGATATATATATATATGTGTGTGTGTGTGTGTGTAATATATATGTATATATATATATGTGTGTGTGTGTGTGTGTGTCTGTATATATCTATATACATATATACATATATATATATATATATATATATATATACATACATATATATATATATATATATATATACTCCCTCCAAGTGAAATATATACATATATATACAAATACATCTATATATATATATATATATATAGATGTATTTGTATATATATGTATATATTTCACTTGGAGGGAGTAGAAACTGAGTAGGAGGGAGGTGATATTCGCTTGGAGGGAGTGGATTTTCACTCGAAGGGAGTGGAAACTGAGCAGGAGGGAGGTGAAATTGAGTAGGAAGGAGTGGATATTCACTTGGAGGGAGTTGAACTTGAGGGGAAGGGAGTGTATTTTCACTTGGAGGGAGTATACAGCAATATATATATGTATATATATGTATGTATACATATACATACATATATATATACATATATATATATATATATATATATATATATATATATATGTATACATATATATATATATATATATACATACATATATATATATATATATATATATATATATGTATATATATATATATATATATACATATATATATATATATATATATATATATATCCTCCAATCTACACCCCTCTCCCAACTCTAGGTGGCTCCACCACACGGCTCTAAGGTACGTGGGAAGGGCACAAAGTGGTGCATACATGTGGTGCAAAAGGCTAAACTCGGTCAAAACGGGCTCAAAATGGGCTAAAAACACTTGTTTGAGCATCCCAAATGGTCCGGGATCACTTTAGGAAAAACGCGTTTTTGACCCATTTTTGACCCATTTTTGGTCCCAAAATGGCCCATTTTCAAGGCATTTTGGGAGTTTCCAGGAGCCAAAACCCGTCGCCAGGGGCTTAAAATGGGCTAAAACCACTTGTTTGAGCATCCCGAATGGTCCAGGATCACTTTTGGAAAAACGCGTTTTTGACCCATTTTTGACCCATTTTTGGTCCCAAAACGGCTCATTTTCAAGGCATTTTGGGATTTTCCACGTCCCAAAACGCGCCACCACGGGCTCAAAATGGCCCAAAAACACTTGTTTGAGCATCCCAAGTGGTCTAGGAACAACTTTGGAAAAAATGATTTTTTTCGCCCTGGGGACCCTGGTGGACCCACCGTTGGCCCCCACTGTGCGTGGGCTGGCCGGCACTCCGGCTGCACCAAGTGACCACTGGTACAGGGGTCTACGTGTCTCGTTGGGCGATTCTGAGGGGTGGAAACCATAAAAAGTGGGGGATTGCGGGTGGACTAGGTGCCCTCGGAATTCGTTTTTGAGCCACGTAGCCCAAGATACGGCCCGTTCTTGGTTTCGGGGTGCTGGTGCACATTGCGCAGTTTTTGGGGCTTTTTGGCGCCTTTTTGGGCCGTTTCTCGGACATATCGTGGAGTTAGAGGGCACCAAAGGTCCCTTGGTCACGAAAACGTCAAGCCGCACGTGCAGTGTAGCAGCCGTTTGCCTTCGTTTGGCTGTTTTGAACCCTTACTAGGGCTGTTTTGAGCGAAAAATGGCTGTTTTTGGCCCAAAACAGCGCAGATTTGGGAGGGCACCTACCGACTTGGCGCCCCCGCCCCGGGCCGCCACCGGTGAGTTTTTGGCTCAAAGCTTGGATTCGGCAAGGGCACCACCTAGGCTCTAGGATGGCTAAAGTAGAGTCAGGCCCGAGGTGTTGGTAAGGGGAAATGGCCAAAACGAAATGGTGACGTGCTTGCTTGCTTGCTTGTTGCGGGACCCTGGTGGACCCACCGCTGGCCCCCACTGTGCGTGGGCTGGCCGGCCCTCCGGCTGCACCAAGTGACCACTGGTACGGGGGTCTACGTGTCTCGTTGGGCGATTCTGCGGCTTGGAAACCATAAAAAGTGGGGGGTTGCGGGTGGACTAGGTGCCCTCGGAATTCGTTTTTGAGCCACGTAGCCCAAGATGCGGCCCGTTCTTGGTTTCGGGGTGCTGGTGCACATTGCGCAGATTTTGGGGCTTTTTGGCGCCTTTTTGGGCCATTTCTCGGAAATATCGTGGAGTTAGAGGGCACCAAAGGTCCCTTGGTCACGAGAAAGGCAAGCCGCACGTGCAGTGTAGCAGCCGTTTGCCTTCGCTTGGCTGTTTTGAGCCCTTACTAGGGCCGTTTTGGGCGAAAAATGGCTGTTTTTGGCCCAAAACTGCGCAGATTTGGGAGGGCACGTACCGACTTGGCGCCCCCGCCCCGGGCGGCCACCGGTGAGTTTTTGGCTCAAAACTTGGATTTGGCAAGGCCACCACCTAGGCCCCAGGATGGCCAAGATGGAGTCAAGCCCGAGGCGATGGGAGGGTGCAGTGGCCAAAACGAAATGGTGACGTGTTGTTGTTGTTGTTGTTGTTGTTGTTAGCTAAATTTAAGGGGAGAGGGGTGTAGTAATATATATATATACATATATATATATATATATATATATATATATATATATATATATATATATATATGTATGTATGTGTGTATGTATGCATATATATATATATATATATATATATATATATATATATATATATATATATATATATATATATATCTACATACATACATACATACATCTACATATATATATACATACATATATGTATATATATATATATATGTATATATGTATACATATATAGATATATATATATATATATATATATATATATATATGTATGTATGTATGTGTCTGTGTGGATGTGTGTGTATGTATGCGTATATATATATATATATCTACATATCTACATCTATATATATATATATATATATATATATATATATATAGATGTACATACATGTATTTGTATACATATGTATATATTTCACTTGGAGGGAGTAGAAATGGAGTAGAAGGGAGTGGATATTCACTTGGAGGGAGTTGGAATTGAGGGGGAGGGAGTGGATTTGCGCACAGCGCTAAACGCGTTCAAAACAGCGAAGCAAAGGGCAACGCTTGCCAATGACACATCTGTCAGTAATTAATGACAAGTGACACAGTGACCACAAGGTGAAATTCGAACCGCTTGCGGTAATTAGAACAACAACATAAAATTCATACCTTTCTGCCAGTTGCGGTGGTTTTTTCAGTTACGCCTGTCGCCTGTTCGTGCGCAGTCTTTCGCAGTGTGCTAGGGCCGCAGTCTGCATACCGTCACCCGTCGTGTCCAGGCGCGGGCCAGGCGGCGGCGCGCGTGTGCGCATCGCAGAAAAGAATTTATTTCTATTCAGACTGGTCGTCGTGTCCAGGCGCGGGCCCGGCGGCGGCGCGCGTGTGCGCAACGCAGAAAACATTTATGCTACAAGCGAGGATTTTTCTTTTGATTGCACAGATGAATGCGCATTTTTGAGGCGCATCGAGCGGTGTGCAGTACCGTTGCATTTTCGCCGACGCCGGCGCTAACCGCCTGTAACTACTGCCAGAACCACCTAGTAACGCTATCTGTCGATGTTATCGGCGGCGCCAGCGCCAGCGCTGCACGGCACGACACGTTTGTGTGTGTCAGTCAAATTCTGCAAATCCCCTGAAGTTTCCTCCTTGTACCAGTATTGGCTTGGAGCGAACCTCTTGCCGGCATTGCATCACTGGTGCAATACCCCCCTGTCCGGTGCACCCATTGCTCTTTGTAGGTACTCATGTCTGCAACTAGCTTCGACCCTTTGAGCTGTAGCCCCTACAGCGAGGTGGATCCATTCACCCACCCATGGGAATGGAGGCCAAAGGAGGTTCTGTGGTATCCCATGCGGTTGCCATCAGACATCTCCCCGTCTCCGCTCTCCCCGGCACCTCAGTTGCCATCCCCGGCATCAGGGGCGCCTCTTCGGGCCGTTGCAGCACTTCCCACCAACCCCAAGACCTTCGATCGCGAAAAGTTGGCCAAGGCTCGTGCATGCCGCGAAGCTCTTCGTGAGGCCCAAGCCCAAGCCCAAGCCCGAGACCCCCCCCCCCCGCGATGCCTAACAAAGGCTGAGCCTCGAGGACCACGACCCTTAACCGCAAAGCAGAGGGTTCAGAAGCCCCTCAAGGCGCGCAAGACCCCTAAACGTAAGGAAAGCTAACCCACCCCTAACCAAAAAAAAAAAAAGAGGTTGGACCTCACATTGCTCTATGTTCTGAGTATACCAGGGCCGACCTGGCCGTAGCCGTGCGCGACTTTGTTCAGAAAGTGGCACGTGTAGCCATGAGTGAGGGCAGCTATGAGTGTAAACGTATCTCTACATCAGAGACGTTTGACTAGCTTCCTTGCATCATTTGTGCCGTACACCTGTGTTGCAAACAACATGTGATATTGACCAAGTCAACCTAAAGCACAAATGCAAAGTTGGGAACCCAAACCTTAAAGCGAGCATGTAAAAGCTATCATGTATCATTTAAATTTTAGTAAAGCGTATGCGGGAACTGTATCCGTAAAAGTAATTGTATTTGCAACCACTATTGCAAAATTTAGCCATGGGTGAGTGTAGCCATGAAGGTAAAATGTGGCACCGAGCGTGGCCATGAGTGTAAAATGTAGCCATGAGTGTAGCCGTTTGTGTGAAATGTAGCCCTACGTGTAGCCCTATGTGTAAATGCTATCCTGTAAAAGGTATCATGTAAGAGGTATGCTGTAAAAGTAATTGTTAAAGTAACTGTACCTACCACCATGAGTGCAAAATGTACCCATGGGTGAGTGTAGCCATGAGTGTAATATGTAGCACCCAGTCCAGCCATGAGCGTAAAATGTAACCATGACCTAAGGCATAAGTGGGCGTAGGCATGAGTGTAAGATGTAGCCATGACTGTAGCCAGGAGTGCAAAATGTAGCCGTACGTGTAACCAGGTGTAAAATGGAGCCATGAGTGTAAAATGTAGCCATGGGTGTAGCCATGAGTTTTGAATGTAACCTTAAGAGTAGCGGTGCGCATAAAATGTAGCCCGGATATAAATATATATAGAGTCCCTTTTATTGTCGATTTGTCTTGCGTCATAACACCAACCACAGGGCTAATGGCGAAGCCACAGCCCACAGTAACCAGGCCTTTGGTGCATTTTGGAGCAGGGTCACAGCCCCTGAGTTACTGTACATATGGCTGCTGTCCTTCGATGAACTTCGGCTCGCCATGAACGCTCACTTGCCCGTGGTTAGGCCGCTTTTGTGTTATGCTTGCCGGGGGGCAACCCCCATGCACCAAAAAATAAAATGTAGCCCGGAGTGTGGCCATGAGAGCAAAAGGTAGCCATGAGTATAGCCGTGAGTGTAAAATGTTGCCATCAGTGTACGATTAGTGTAGAATTTAAATTCAAATCTAAATGTAGCCCTGAACTTAAACTCTGAAGCCAACAACATCTATCAGAAAAAATTGGATGCTAGCACCAAATTTTCTACCCGCGCATTTGCGCGGGCTAAAGGCTGGTACGGCTTAGGACTACGCGTAGGACTGAAGGATCTGCCCACATCTGGCGCCTGCGCTTGAATTAACTGTAAATGGGAAAAAAAATGGCATTGATTTTCTGATTTAATTGATTGCTGGGGCTGAACAGCGTATTTTTATAAATGCCAGCATCAAGCGCATCTGTTCTACTATTTTTCAGACACAGATGTCAGACACATCATCTGACCTCAACTCCAGTCCCCTTCCCTTGTCCCCGGCACCATCGGAGGTCCTCGAAGAAGACCCATATGAAGCGTGCTCCGATGAGGAGGATAATGATGATGAAGATGACAGCATGAAGTTTCCGCAGATGGGTGCCACTTGGGAGCCGGTTGTGCATGCGTTTGCCGGCTCTAGTCACCAAGAAGTTTGTGACCGCGTGGAGGATTGGGCGGATGAGAACGGCTATGTTCTCAGTCGTCGTGGCGATAAAAAAAAAGGCCAAGCATATTTTTATTGCGCCAAAGTAGGCCGCCAAAAACAGCACAATCGTAACGCAGCCCAATCCGGGGTCCTTCCCGAGGATATTAGGACGGTGCCAACATATGCACCGGAGTCAAAGGAGGATTGTTGTCCCTTCAATGTGTACATTTCTTGCCGGAAGGATGGCATGCGGGAGGTGTGGTCCGTGGGTCCCGAAGGACTGCGCCTAGACCATAACCATCCACCGCAAACGGCCAAGCAAAAAAAATTCCTTCGTCCGGTGAATTTGTCCCGTGAGGATGCCGATTTAATCATGAACTTGGGACAAGCCTTCATGCTGCCCCGCAATGTGGTACATTTCATGCGGAACCGCGGTGTCAAGATCACCGCAAAACAGGTGCAAAACATTTATGATGACAAAGGGTACTCCTCAGCGCTGGATGCCCATGAGTTGGTCAACCGCCCTGAGGAAAAGGGCGAACATGGGTGGTACACCCATGTGCTAAAGGATGACATTGGGAAACTATCACATGTCTTCTGGCTGAGCGTTGAGCAAATTGCTATTGCCCGGCGCTACCCATATCTAATCCTCCACGACAATACCTATCAAAGCAATAGGTATAACCTCAACATTGGCCTCTTCGTGGGGGTCAACAACTATGGGCAGTCAGTGCTCATGGGCCAAGCCATTGTCGTGGGCGACAAAACTCGCGACTTTGAGTACCAGTTTACCCACTGGTTGGCGGCGGGGGCATCGCGCCCGTGGTCATGTTCACGGATGCATCCGTGAAGGCTTCGGGGGCCGTTGCCACCATTTTCCCCAACGCCAAGCACTTCTGGTGCTACTGGCACATTGCCAAGAACGTGGCCAAGAACCTGAAAGGCGTTCTTGGCCACGACACTTTCACTAAATTGGTCCGCCTCATGGCCCGTGCACACCGCCAAGTCTCCATTGTTGTCTTTGAGCACATGTGGAATGTTGAAATTCTTGGGGACCCAATCTTTTCAAGTGGACATACATATTTGAGGGCTACGTGGGGGGGGGACAAGGTGCGACGCTGGGCACGCTGTTTTCAGGTGGGTGTGTTCACACGTGGGATTGTGTGCACACAATGGGTGGGGGCCATCCATAGGTGGGCAAAGGAGGGCCGCCTAACCAAGCGGAAAAAGCTGAACGACGTTTTTGACGCACTCATGGTCATCGTAGGGGAGCTGATTTTGGAATGGGAGCGTCTGGACACACGCGTGACAACGGGCTCCTTTCGCTCCCGGCATGAGACGGCCCAGCAAATTTTTCCAATGCCGTATGAGGCAATGAAGGACTGGCTGACCACATGGGGAAGGGATGAGGCAGCCCCTCAGATGCTCTCTTCCTTTGGGTACGACATGAAGAGGCTGCCGGACCACGCATACGAGGCTCTGGCCCCTCCCGCCTTGGACAACTGTCCTGACCCCACAAAGGGGGTGGAGGATCTTTTGGAGTACGATCTCCCCCCCAGAATGGTGACCCCCGCGCCTAATGCAGCCACCTTTGAAGTTTCCAGACAGGGAACCAATGTAGCTCACTATGTTCAACTCTCGGGGCCGGTCCAGACCTCCGTTGGATCTACCACCTACACCTTGTACCGTGACCTGGTGTGCACTTGTGCATTTCCTACCATGCTTGGGATGTCCTGTAGGCATTTTTGGGGGGTATTGCGGGATGACGCATTCGCCGCTTTCCACTTGGGCCTTGTGCATTCCCAATATTTCTTGGAGGACCCTCCCATGCATGAGGAGTTGGAACTTATGTCCCGGAACGTGGTTGGGAAGCTTTACCACAACCATGAGCGTGTCGGTCCTTGTCCCGTGGAGGCACCGAGTGTGGAAGGCATCGTTCCCGAGGGGGAGGGTGAGGCGGCACTACTGGTGCGCCAAGGGGAGGTCCAAAGAATAAGGAACCGGTTGCAATTGAGTGCCTTGGCTAGGGAGCTTGTGGATGTGGCGATTGTTTCGCAAGAACGCTTTGAAGATGCTAGATTTACTTTGCGGACGTGGATTGACACACAAAGGAAACCATTGGGTGACCTTAAAGCGGACAATCCAGCAAAGCCACCCACCAAAGCACAAAAACGAAAGGCATCGGAGATGGCTACCGGCGGAAAGAAGAAAAAGAAAAACACCGCGGAGCCCGGCGTTCCACCCCCCTCCGTACCCCCACCACACGTGTACTGAAGCGGTACCCAGAACCTATGGCCCATGGCCCGGAGGCCTGTGAGCCGTCACACCCGTGCGGAGGCCGTTGACACCGGCTGTCAGCCGGATATCCCTGTTCTATAATCGGCGAAATCTGGAATCCGATTTCTAACCAATAAATCGATGTAGAATTACCATAATTTTATTGTCTTGGTCGATTTTTGGTCGGAAATCGGTGAAATACCCGATTTCTACCGCGATTTCTAATTGTCGTGGAATCGCCGCCTGTTGTCGCCTGCTCGCGCGCTTTCGTCGCTTCTCCGTGGCGAGTTTTGTGAGAGATTTTTCTCGAGTACCTTTGAGGTTCTGAGAGAACTTAAGTGCTGGATCTAGACGATTTTTCTTGTACTTTCATCTGGTGTGTTCACCAGAATTTTTCGCCGTTGCGTCTGAGAGAAAATCAGCGCGCAAGCTTTTCCGTCAATCGCTTGAACTCATGGTTCTCAAGTACCATGAGTTCGGACGGAACCCTACATTCCCCCCCTATGCCTTTCATCCATGCTCCTTTCACGTGGGCATATTACTTTGTATAGGGAAGCGGGCAATAGGGATGTTTTAGGCGGCCCATGGGTTTCGCAAACCCAAGTCCTGTGCGTGCGCAAACGCTAACTTTGTGGCCTTGTTAGCATGAACGTTAATAACCGAACACAATGCTCACAAGACCAAAAGCCCTAGGCCATTTCCGTTTTTCGAGCCAACTCAACGATGGCTCCACGCAATTCAATGCGTACCAAAACTCCATTTTCGAAAGAGGGCAAGTTTTGGTCGAAAATTAGGCCAAAATGGCCAAACCCCCGAGGCTCGTACTCGAAGCCTATGGGCAGTTGAGCCTCGAACCAAGGCAATATGTAAAGTAGAGACCACCAAGGACATCGTGGATGGCTTGGTTGATTTTTACAACCTTGTCTTCTATTTTATATAATTTCGCCTTGTGAGCACGCGTGCCATACTGCCTCTTTGCACACGCGCTCATATGCAAGCACTAATGACACGAGTGGGCGGAGACAATCTAACCATAGTGAACATATTTGAGGGCACCTACTATGGGCCTACTCCAAGAATGTTTACTCATATTTTCGCTCCTCAAGGTGCCAAAGATATGTTCATGCCAATATCGCCGATATATGCACTTTTTCCCATAAATAGTGTGCTTCAAGGATTGAGGTGTTAAAAATGTTTCCATTATGCTTTGAACCTCAGCCCTTGTTGCAAATGGGAAGCAAAGCTTCGGTTTGCATCCATGCAAAAGCCCGAGGCTCCTTTCTCTTGTGATACGGAGATACGTCTTTTCGAGGGACCACTTTTGGGTGAATTCTGGCCGTTTTGCCCAGAATGGCCACAAACACCTTCTCCCCCTGATTTCGCCCCCGAGGTTGCGTGCGTCACTTGACCAAGGGTAAGGGCAATTCGGAGAGGGCACATAAACTCGCATCGAATGGGGTGTTTCCCCATGTGGCCTGTCCTCTCGAAGGGAGAGTTGTGAGTCACCGAATTTGGGGTATGTTGCCATTCTGCCCCATTTGTGTGTCATTTTCCCTCCAATAGGGAAAATAGCTAGAGGCGACCATGAGGGTTGGCAAGCGGCATACATTGGGACCTAGGTCCCATATGTCTATAGCATCTTTGGTTGAAAGGATCCTCGCCGTGGCCATGGAGATATGGAATCATGAGTGCGGGCCATTTTGGCCAAATTTCGCTGTTTTTGCCATTATATGACATATTGGAACTAGCATATCTCCATGGGGCACGGGATCTAGCCAGGAAGGAAGGGCGAATATAGTGGCATATGACCAAGGGTTGAACGCCATTGAATTTCGTTTTTGCTCCTCCAGCTCATCTGGAGTTATTCAACTTTTGGTGCGATCCATGATCTCCCCCTTTGCACCACATGGTGCTTTCTGCCCCATCCGCGTGTTCATCCCCTCGATGAACAGCAAGCAGCCAGTGTGACAGCAAGCCATAACCCAGAGCATGGGATCAAAGGGGATATCAAGGGTTGTGAATCAAGGCTTGGCGCGTCAATATCGCCAAGGTTTCCTACCCTGGACAGTCGACCGAGACGACCGATTTTGCCATTTTGGCAATTTTGGACCCAATTTGGATTGTCACCACGCCCAGTGGCATGAAAATTTTTGGGAGCCAAGGTCATGGGAGTCTTCGTTGGACTCCCGGTGGATCGCGTATGGAATGGCGGATCCGATCTCCAAGCCGGCGTGGAGATATACTATTGAGGGCACCCCCGATTTTGGCTCATTTTGAGCAGCCAAAATGACCCCCTTTTGGGACCCCAATTTCAGCCCCCCGTGTGGTCAATTGGCAGCCCCATATATCTCTGCCCATGAGGTGTCTGGACCTAATTTCTAGTTGTGCACTCAGATATGGGTACTAGGTCCTGCCTCCTATCCTGTGAGCCATTGGCCTTGTTCTGGCCGGGCGAATGACGCGTGGGAATGACGCCAATTTTGGTGATTTTGGCATCATGACCCCACTTGGCGAACCCATGGCGCCCTGATGCCGCCCTAGTGACCCCTTTTGCACACCATGGTGCCATGTCCTATGTTCAACCGGTGTTCAACTGACTTCACCTGGGCCCTTGAACCACCCCTGAACAGCGGTTGAACACCCCCACCGCGCGTAGTGCAATTTTACCAAAAATTAAACTCTTGACGTATCACCATGCCATTCCAAACCATCCATGACGATGTACCATGCTTTTAACAACATACTAATGCCCAATGCACTATTCCATGCCATACCCCTCACATTGCCACTCCCTTTCTATCATGTCCAAGAGTAGCGTCAACGCCGCCTTGGTGTTCAACCATGCGGTTGAACACCCCACTTGACACATTCCCCTAAGCTTTGACCTTCATTGTGGTCCTTTGGCTTCCATTCTATCGTGGATGGTGTTCAGAGGTTTTTGCAGTGTGCACCTGCCTTATCCAAATCAATTATAACCACAAAACCATGGATTTTCTGCTACTTTCATATTGCCGCCCATACGCGTTCGGCCATGTTCAACTGCGTGTTCAACCGCGCGGTTGAACACGGTTGAACACGGTTGAACACGGTTGAACACACACTGGAGCGCGTTAGGAGAAATGCCACACGTAATCGCAATCACACAACAATGGCACCAACAATTCACGTCAAATTGGATGAACAATCCCAGTGCCTGTCACCATGGGAACCCCAGGTCCAGGAGTTCAGTGCGCATCGGAGCGGGAAGGCGGTGCCACGCGATAGATGTATACGCCACGATGGCATACCTTTCACCCTCCCATCGCTCCGGCCCATGCGTACGCCACGCATTGAAAATCACCCCCTTTCGTGCATCCACAACAACCCCTTGCACAATTTGACGCCCACATTGCATCCATGCTTGACGCTGCGCCCCCCCCTCCCCCCCACCACCCATCCACGCCGTAGTAAAGAAACCACCACCACGGAAATCACCCACCGCCACCACCCCACTCAACGCGGAGTCATCCCTTGGATGTTTGTGTACATCCATGGGTGCACATCCGTTGCCCCACACGATGGAAATTGCGGTGTAACTGAGGGACGGTAAACAAACCGTGAGGAAATTATTTACAAGGCGCACAACATGTGCATCATCATGTGTCCTCTTAGACATGCCCACGTGTGTAAACGTCGGAAACTTCCTTGTTGCTCCCCATAGGATCCGGCGGTACTCTCCTCCATGTTTCTTCTTGTGGAGCCATCCCTTCAAGCCTTGTAAGGCTTCATGGACCTTGTCGGCTAGTCACTTTGAGTCCACGGCCCATAGCGCTTGCGTCTCCGGTCCGACCTCCTCCTTCCCATCATCGGCACACTCCTTCTCCCTTGTGCTCGCCATTGCCCTTTCGCTCCCACCTTCGTGCATGCCGTCTTGAGGTCCACCTTCCTCCTTTGCATCATCTCCAACATGAGGTCGTTCATTCTCCTTGGCATCGTGCTCCACCTTGGGGTTATTGAGGGCATCGGACATGCCCTCCTTGTTGGCATCGTCCACGGACGTGCCCTCCTTGTTCGAATCCTCCACGGACATGCCCTCCTTGTTGGAATCGTCCACGTCATTTGAAGTGCTCTCCTTCATGGGATCCTCGGAGTCCTCCTTGTCGCCATTGTCCGACGCATTGGTGGTACTTCCCGCGATTGCTTCCGTGCTTGCGATTGCTTCCGTGCTTGCCCCATCTTGACCTCCATCTTTTGTATCTCCGCTCTCGGTTGCCGCGTCTTGGTCTCCATGTTTTGTATCTCCGCTCTCGGTTTCCTTGTTGTGGCCTCCATGTCTTGCATCTCCGCTCTCGGTTTCCTTGGTCGCTTTCTCCATGTTCTCCTCCCACTTCGCCAACATGGCCTTTGCCTCATCCTCGCTCGTGAACGCTGTGTGGCGGAGGCGCACAATGACTGGCCACGTGACGTTGGCCTCACTCTGCTCTCCGGGCCATTGGGGGGGGAGTTTCACCATCTCCTCCCCCTTCCGTGGCTTGGGGTCGTCCCTCGTTGGCTTTGCCACGGCGCCCACTGCGATGCGGTGGCGCTTGTCTGGACCCTCGGTCAGCACCCACCGTACTGCGGATCCCGCTGGCAACCCGAACTTCTCACGTGCCTCTTGGCGCTTCTCGTCGAGGCGGCGTTTTTCCTCCAATCGTTGCACTTTCACCATCTCCTATGCAAAAGCGTTGCAGAGAGTTCAACCGAGTTCAACCGCGTTCAACCGTGTTCAACCGACCGGTTGAAGTGTTCAACCGTGTTCAACCGTGTTTCACGACGTACCGCCACACACTATAGCACCGGCATGCTTCGACGTTGTGAAGGCGCATTGCAACCAAATGTAGAGGCATATGCATACGCAGGAACATGGGGACATCACCTCTTCCGCTGGTGCGCTTGCTTGCACCGTGGTACTTGCCTCCATCGCGCCACTTGCCTCTGTCGCGGCAATTGCCTCCGTCGCGCCACTTGCCTCCATCGCGCTACTTGCCTTCGTCGCGCCACTTGCCTTCGCTGTGCCACTTGCCTCCGTCACGTTCGGTGTTGACCGTTGTCCTTCCTTTGCTCCCACATTTATCGGCATTTCCAAGTCAAGGATCAACCGGACGGCATCCTTGGGTGTAAACACCCTTTCCATGACCTTCCGGTCATTGCGTCGACTACGCCGCCCACTACCCATTCTAGTCTTGAGGCGTTCCCATAGTGTACGACCACCCTTGGATGCGGTGAACAAGTTGACCAAATCACTCATCAATTCATCCGATTGTAATCCAGTGTAGTGATCTGCAATACATTGCTTCAAGTTTGACGTTGGCATTTTTGATTGTAAAATGAGAGGGATCCTTGCATACAAGTAAGAAACCACAATGAGGAATCTCTTGGTGCTCTAATTTGTTCTTATTGTTACGTTATTTTTGGTGACACTACCATATTGCACAAAGGTGAAATTAAATATTCTTCAATTCAATGCGCCATGTATATAGTAAAAAGCGAGCAGGTGGCAACTACTACACACCATGTGCATTCCCTTTACCGCGACGTGTTGGCCACCACGTGCCGGCTCCAGTTTTCATGTATGTGGTCACCACACCGCCACCTGCCCATTGGTAGTAGGTTCCAGGTTTTAACTGGGTTTTAGGGAACAGCTCAAAACCAAAATTGTGGGACAGGCTACATTTACCAATTAACCACTATTGAACGCGTGCTCGCGCGAGCACGCGCCACCGATTGGCGCGATAGGCCAGTTGAACTGTTCAACCGCGTTCAACCGAGTTCAACTTGGGGGTTGAACAGCAACATGCTGTTCAACTGGGTTCAACCGCTGTTCAACCGCTACGCTCAAAGGTGTGCAAAAGGGGTCACTAGGGCGAAAGCTCAGAGGGAACCAGGTTGGTTGAGGGCTCCAGGAAGTTTGTACTCGGAAGGCATAGGGTCAGTTGCCTCGCCCCTACCTCTGGAGGGTCCAGACGAGGGGTCAATTTTGGAGTTTTCGGAGCTAATATCAGTTTGGGCTGAAACAGCCGGTTTTCAGCTACCAACTCCTAGGGGATAATGGCGGGGCCTTATCTCCGGCTCAGAGAGGAGTTGGCACCTGCTGTTAAGGGAGCATGGGGAACCACTGTTGATTGGCCTTGGAGCTCCTTGGTTCCCAGGAACTCGCTTGTGGCTGGGCGGGACACCCTCCCCTATTGGCAGGGTTTCAGGGTCCGGACTGAGCAGGGCATGGGTTGTGTTTGAGCCCCCGCCCCTGCCAGCCACTGAGAGGGTCGGACTTGGGATTGGGATATGAGTTGGGATTGAGTGTCTATTGTACTATGATGCCCTTACCTCAGTCCAGTCTTAACCCCATGTGTAAATATCCTGATGTGTTGCTGTACATACTTTTGTTCCCTTGTTTCAGAGTGGCAAGGATCCTGAAACGCTTTGTCACATGACACAAGCATGAGGATGCCCTTGTGAGCGCAGTGCTTTGCCTGCCTGCTTGCTTGCGCGTGTCCGCCGCAGCGTCCTGTGGCCAGGCCCCCCACGGGAACGCGTCAAAAGCGTTTCACCGCCGCGTGTTACCCATCCCTCGCGTGCCACTCGGGGCCACCTGAACCCCGAGCACCACGGGCTTCGCAGCGCCGCCCGGCAACAGCGCCGAGTCCGTGAAGGAGGTGTAGCGACCGGAACTCCGACATCAGCGAGTTCCTTTGGCCGACAAGCACCGGCCGCACTCCCAGCTACATCACCCACCTCCACAACCACCATCGGGCGTCTTGGTCCCAGCACTGTAGACAGAGTGGACCGCAGCAACCGCCTCAACAGCCACCCCAAGGACTGTTCCATCCAGGGGAACGATGGTGAATCCGCAGGAGGCGGGCAAGACGTGGCCGCTGTCCCACCCCCATGCGGTGCGCCTACTGCGTGGGTTGGTCTGGGGGCAGCACTACCGCCACAGCAATCCCCAGTGCGAAGGCGGCATGCCCGGGAGCTTCGAGCTCGGCGAGGATATGGGCGCCGACCGCCTGCAGGCAGTGGAAGACTGGCTGCGGGTGGAAGGGTATGCCTACCGCTTCTGCCAAAAGCGCTGGAGGGTCTGGACCCGCCCGGACAGACCCGGCGAAGGGCTGCGCCCTGACGGGATTGAGGAGGACGAGAACCCCAACGAGTACCCGTCAGGCGCCACGATCAACGTCTCCATGTGGGACATGATCGAAAAGAAGTTCCCGGAGCCGGGGAACGAGCGTACGCTGCAGGGCAGCAGCAGCAGCGCGTCTCCTGGGGAGGAGAAGCCATCTGCCGGGGACAAGAAGCGGGACAAAAAATGGCGGGAGTACCAGGAATCCCTGGCCGCCGAAGCCGCCCAAGCCGCCAAGGGCGGAGTCCCAGCCCCCAGCCCCCAACGGGCCAGTGGCGGTCACCACCCCGGCAACACCACCCTTGGCGACTTCCTCGAAGTCGCCAAGAAGGCCAAGGCCAAGCCCCGTCTGCTGCACCTGACGAAGTCAGGCCCCAGCACCGACATGGAGTCGGCCCACCGGGGAAGGATGCCGGCCGACCAGGCCAGCTCCAGCAGCAGCGTCGCTCCCGACCAAAGGGACATGGCCCGCGCCTGCGAGCGCGCCTGTGGGGTGCCCTGCAACCTTCAGGTTGCCCGGCAACAGGGCACGCAGCAGAATGCTGCCGTTGAGGGCGCCGTCGGCATCGCCCAGGAGGAGGCTGCAGATTTGGGGCAGAGGCATGGCCTTCCATGCCTCGACTGTGGCGGCCATCGCGGCCGGTCTCACGGCTGCAGCCGCCCAGGAGGCAGCGACTGCCGAAGTCAGGGGTGAGGTGGCGGCGGCCGCCGAGGAAGCCCGCCTGGCCAAGGAGGCCATTGCCCGCAAGGAGGCCGAGGTGAAAGCGCTGGAAGGGGCGCTTGCCCATGAGAGGGCAAAGAAGGAGGCGGAGGAAAGGGCCCACGCCGAGGCGACGGCCAAGGCCCAAGCGGACGCCACCAGGAAGGACGCCATCGAGGCCGCGCGACGGAAGGTCGCTGAGGAGAGGGCCAAGACGGAGGCGGAGCTGGCAGCGTTGGAGGCTGAGAAGGCTCGGCTGCAGCGGGCTCGGGAAGCCGAGGCTGCCCGTGGTCGGGAGGAGGCCGAAGGGCGAGCTGCCGCAGCCACGGCCGCCGCAATGGAGGAGGCGGAGGCCAAGCTCCAGCGCGAGACTCCCCCGGGAGGATCCCGAGTGGAGACCCTTCGAAAGCTCTTCGAAGGGGATGCCTCCTCCAAGATGACGCTGGATCTGGATGAGGTCGACACCGGCAGCAGTGGGGACAGTGGCCCCACGGCCTACCGACGGAGGAAGGGTAAGGGGAAGACCCCCGAGAGGTCACGGAGGCAAGCGGGCGGACCCCCCGACGACTCGGACCCCTTCTTCACCGCCAGCGACGGGGATGGACGAGACCGCCGACATCGCCGAGGAGTGGCTGGCGGAGGAGGCGGAGACGTCCCGATGGAGCCGGAGGGTGAGGGTGAGGATCTCCCTCCTCCCTACCGGAGCTCGGAGTCTTCCGCGTGCGAGACCGAGACGACCAGGTGGGTCGACATGGACGAGGATGAAGACCTGGACTTCGGCTACACGGAGAAGCCCCCATCCTCGGACCCACCGAGGCGACCCGGCGGAGACCCACCGGGACCCCCTGGCGGAGGCCCGTCAGGACCCCCTCGAGGACGCCCACCAAGTGGACCCCCCGGAGGCGGACGTCCGGGCGGGGGAGGACCCCCTGGACCGGGCGGGCCTGGCAGAGGCCCTCCTGGAGGACCCCCTGGGGACCCCGACGACCCACTAGGGAACAGTGACCAGCGTGCCACCTGGCGGTGGATTGTCCACCTCCGCAGGAGGGTCCAGTCCCTCGAGCGCAAGGTAGACACGGGCAAGGGCGAGATGATCCGCATCGCCAGGGTCGCCGCGGGCGCACAGAAGGAGCTGGACATCGCCAAGACGGAGATGCTCAAGATCGCCAAGGTCGCCACCGCCGCCCAGAGGGAGCTGGACATCGCCAGGGGCGAGACCAGGCTAGTAAGAAATAGTGCTTTTCCAATGCTTTGAGGCTAACTCTAGTTGTATTAGAGTTGCACTGAGTACACAGCCATTTCTATCTTAGTATTGGCCCGACCAAAAGTGGTGATAACACATTTTGACCTATGGAACCAAACACCAAATCAGGTTATGGAGTGGACCCCTTAATCTCCTATCAGTGTGAGGCAATTCATCTTTTCCTGAGTCGACTGAGAACTGACATATCCAGGGCAGAGCCTATGAATTTATCTATGTTTTCTCATGAATTCTTAGCTGTCCTAGTGGTATGCACCCTAGGGGGCTGGGCACCTCTTTTTGAGAGGTCCTGGGTTCAATTCCCGGTCAGCCTAGCTAAGTAGCAAGATCCCATGTGACATGGCAGTGACCTCATCGCCACATACCCTGCCACCTCAGCACATATGGGACCCAAAACAAAGAGTGCACATCTCCTGAGATGGCACTATGGAGATTGAGTGACCATGGGGCAGTTGTCCAACTCTTTTTCCAAAACATTTCAGCTATCTTTGTGAATATGCAATCAGATGTGCCTTGAGTTGCAGTTACTGTGAATATCCTTTCATCTTTCACTGTTTACACTGCAGCCCTTCATGCTTTGATCCTGATTCTCTTCTACTTGCTTATCTCTGGCTTGGGCTATCCTGGATTGGTTGTATTTCAGCAAACAAAACATTTTTCTCATCAAAAACAAGCAGCAGGAAGCCCTACACCAGCAGCAAGCAGCAGGAGAGGCACAAACACAGTGTTGAAATCACTATAAAACTTTCTGGTAGCAGAGGCAGACTGTCTCTGCGTACCGGCAGCAACCCCGTGCCGTACAACCAGTGCGCCGAGATCAGTCATATATAAGCAGAAGGGCGAACGAAGATGGACAAAAGGAAAGAGGACACCGACGTGAAGACAGCGCCTGAGGCACCAGCAAGGCCAGCACCTGGTGAACCTGGACCTGGACCTAGCGCTGTACCTTCGGAGCCCTTACATGGGCCAGTGGACGTGGCGGAGGATTCGTTGGAAGGACTCCAGTCGGCCTTCCGGGCCCTCTCAGTCGAGGAGGTGGTCACTCATCCTGTGAAGAGGAAGAGAGAGAGCGAGAAGGATGCTGGAGAAGGCATAGCAGACAAAGGAGAAGACCAAGGGCAAGACCTGACGAATGAGCCTACCTTCGAAGGCGCACCAAGCGCTTCTGCCCTCCACGCATCACCCTCTCCTATAACGAGCACACTCCCAATTCCAGACCCAGCCGCTGCAACATCCACACGCATAACCAACCCACCTATGGCTGAGGGCACAGGCTTTACTGGTATGCCTACCTACCCTACCTATGGTTTGGGCCCACCTACAACTGCGTTTCCTGAGGCAACTACTGCCAGTTAGCCGGTGGCTTCTAGTTCTGCGCCGGGATGGTATGCGGCTGACTATCACCATCCTCTACCCGCTACGGCAGCCTATGTGGATGTTCCTGGGTATGCAACCTTGAGTGGGTAGAGGAGAGGACCTGAGTCTCTTGGAGGCAGGAGTAGAGGATCGGGGAGATCCTCCAACAGGTCCCTGACGCGGTCGGAGATCAACGAGTTGCTCCGAGGAGCCACCTCTAAAATCGTGGGCAACCTCACTCAAGAGATTCGAGACAAACTGGAGCCCCTGATGATACCGCCCCAGGCGTCACCTACCACGGTGGGAGTGTCACCCCATCGTGTACAGGCCAACCACTTGGTGGCAGGGCTGACAAACACCCTGGGGAGCCTGAGGAGCCGACCGATGCCGACCCCTGCAGCGATACCGAGAAGTCCTTTCGTACCGAGAACGGCCCAGCCGCCCTACAGCCACGTGACGAACTCTACGAGAGCCGAGCTGGACCGGCTGGGGCTGACAGCCTTGAGGGCGATGGTGGACGTGGAGCCTTATGGCTCTAGTGATCTAGGCGGAGACCCCTCCGATGATGAGCCGCCGTCTATGACTTCTGCTTCGCCCTCGGAGGACGATGACCCGGAAGACCCCGAGAACCCAAGTGGGAAGAAGAAGAAGAAGAAGAGGAAGACCCGACGCCCTGAGGGACGCAGGTCTCATGAGGCGAAGGCTATTGCCACCTCCAAGATCGTGGTGAACCTGCCTGAGTTCACAGGCAAGGACCTCAGCGAGTTCGCTGAGAATTTTGGCTGGTTTCTCCGATTGACCGGCCAAACCCACGCTAGTGGACGGGTCAAGTGCGCTCTGCTCCTGCAGTGCTGCAAGACCAAGTACCTGGAGAAGCAGGTCAGGCAGATCGTGACTAACTCCGCCACCTTTGCCGATGTGTTGGTTGCCTTGGAGAGGCAGTACCCGACCTACAAAACCGACCTCTCCATCAGGGCCGAGATCCAGAACCCGCCTGTGCTGCCCAACAACTCCAAACCTGGCAGGGTCTCTGAGCTGTTGGCTGACCTGGATCACTGGGCTGGACAATTGACGCCCGCTTCCTACAGCAGCGAGGACCTGCTCTTCTTGTTGGTGGCTAAGCTCCCTCGAGAGCTGTGGGACGAGTGCCGTTGGACGGCAGAGCGCAAGGCTAGATCCCTCCGCTACGAGGATGTATGCGTGCTACTCCTGGAGCTGGCGCTGGAGAAGGAAAGCGACCAGCACTTGAACAACTACCGTCCTGGTGGTGGAGGCTCTGGAGGCCATGGCAAAGGGTACCAAGGTTCCAGACCTGGGCAGGGGACTACCCCGAAACACGCCCACGCCCGTATCATGGAAAACGTCAAGGAGCTCTTGTGGTGTGATGCCAGAGACGAGCAGGGCCACCTGCAGCACGCCCCTGACTGCGAGCAGGGAGACTGCTTCCTAGTCCAGGGGAAGCAGCAGCAGAAGAACACTGGCGCCAAAGCGAAGCTGCTGGATCATTACAGGTGCACCATCACGTGTGCCTTCTGTGGGAAGGAGAAGCACTACGAGGATGAGTGCTACCATAAGCAACGCCTATTGGCGAAGCTTAAGGGTGAAGATCCTGGCAAAGGCAAAGGTGGAGGCAAAGGCAAAGGCAACGACTCCGGCAAGGGCAAGTCGAAAGGACGTGGACAAGGGCAAGACAAGAGTCAAAGTTACGAGGAGGAGGCGCTAACCGCCAGCCAGACAAGGACAACAAGAACCAGGACAAGAACGGAGGCAACCCCAACCCTAATCCAGGGGGGAACTCCGAGCCCTCTGGAGGGCAGTCTGGTCCTACCACACGCTCACAGACGCAGGCCCAGAAAGAACAAGGGGCCAAGCGGGAGCACGAAGGTGGTGATGACGGCAACGCCAAGAAGAGAAGCTTTTTCATGAGGATGGCCCGCAAGCTGCGGAACAAGGGGTTCGAGGTGACCTGTCCCGCGGAGTTCTGACGGGGACGCTCCGGTGGCACCCAAGACCTGGTGTTTTGGGTACGTATTCGACTAGGGGGACGTGAATACCTGGGGGTATTGGATACTGGCGCCACCATATCTATAGTGGCCAAGAAAACTTTACCTTGTGGGAGCCTGAAGAACACCATTGACGCGTTCCCGTGGGGGGCCGGCCACGGGACGCTGCGGTGACACGCACAGGTGAGCAGGCAGGCAAGGCACTACGCTCACAAGGGCATCAATACGCCTGTGTCATGTGACAAAGCGTTTCAGAATCCTTGCCACTCTGCAAACAGGGAACGAAAGTATGTAGAGCAACACATCAGGATATGTACACATGGGGTTAAGACTGGACTGGGGTAAGGGCATCACAGGACCATAGACACTCAGTCCCAACTCATATCCCAATCCCAGGTCCGACCCTCTCAGTGGCTGATGGGGGCGGGGGCTCAAACACAACCCATGCCCTGCTCAGTCCGGACCCTGAAACCCTGCCAATGGGAGAGGTGTCCCGCCCAGCCACAGGCGAGTTCCTGGTAACCAAGGCGCTCCAAGGCCAACCGACAGTGGCTCCCTATGCTCCCTTAACGGCGGGTCCCCACTCCCCTCTGAGCCAGAGATATGGCCCCGCCATTATCACCCAGGAGTTGGTAGCTGAAAATGGGCTGTTTCAGCCCAAACTGAAACTAACTCAAAAATTCCCAAAATTGACCCCTCGTCCGGACCCGCCAGAGGTAGGGACGAGGCAACTGACCCTATGCCCTTCGAGTACGAACTCCCTGGAGCCCTCACCCAACCTGGTTCCCTCTGAGGTCCCGGCATCAGGGCAACACGGATGAGTCAAGTGGGGTCATGATGCCAAAATCACCAAAATTGGCGTCATTCCCACGCGTGGCTCGCCCGGCCAAGGTAAGGCCAATGGCTCACAGGGTAGGAGGCAGGACCTAGGACTTATATGTGAGTGTACAACTTGAATTTAGGTCCGGGCTCCCTATGGGCTTAGAGAAATGGGGCCGCCAATTGACCACACGGAAGGGGGAAATTGGGGTCCCAAAATTGGGTCATTTTGGCTGCCTGAAATGAGCCAAAATTCGGTGTGCTCCCAATAGTATATCTCCACGCCGGCTTGAAGATCGGATCCGCCATTCCATACGTGATCCACCGGGAGACCAACAGAGACTCCCATGCCCTTGGCTCTCAAAGATCTCCATGCCACTCGGCGTGGTGACGATCCCAATTGGGTCCACAAATGCAAAAATGGCAAAATTGCCCATACTCAATTTGGCCTAGCGCCTTGACGAAGGCGGCTCCGCTTCGCCCACGTGGTGTGTGGACCATGGGAACCATTACCCATAACACCCATGTCGTATATGGTCCATTGGTCCATGCGTCCGGCGTGCACGAAGGTTAGAACATGGGGCACGGCGGGCAGCAAAAGTGGAAAAATGCTCAAAATGGCCAAAAATGCGCACACTCATGGTTGAGGCAAATGAGGCACATGCCCGACTCGGACCGGAGTGTGCCATAGGATTGGTATCAAGTCATGTTGGTCCAACATATCTTTTGGGCGTCGCCCAACTCCTCCGGTATTGGGAATGGCAGGGTCGCCAAGTGAGCCCATGATTTGGGATAGTCCCAAATCGCCAACATGGCGGCCACGGTATGCCAAGCCTAAGAGGAGTTATTCGCCGGGTCCAAGATATGTTGGCTACCGAAGTATGTACCCTCATAACATACTTGGGTCATGATGTCAACTGAGCGCAACGTTGAGATAGACGGTCGCCACTTGACATCATGACGAGCCAAAAATGGCAAAATTGGCACAATGACACACAAAAGTGCCTTGAAAGGTCTACAATTATATTATAATATCTCCGGCTTGGATCGTGCAATCACTTAATCCTTCTAAACACAATGACCTGACACCATTGACCTTCGATCCCACATATGTGCTCCACTTGGGGCGCCTTGAAAGGTTACGAGCGCTACTTCCCAAGTGGGCACATGAAAATATGGAAAATTGTAAAACACACACCTTGCTCCCAACGCATCGCTTCGGGATCACCACACAAGCTTCCCTTCACGAAGGTTAGGCTTGCAATTGACCGTAGGGAGTATGGAGAAGGGGCTTGCACAATATGAGGTCCATTGGCGGGCTTGGCTTGGAGTAATGGACCCGCCAAATGGGCACACAACACAACACATGGCACATACCACATATTGCCCAAAAATGTAGCTCCCACCACGATATGTCATGCCCCTCCAAGGGCATAACTTTGTGTCAATCGCTCATAGGAACTCAAGGAGAGTTCCTATGCCACACCAACACTTGCGCGCTACACTCGAAAGTTATCTTAACGCACGCAATATCATGGCCAAAGAGTTATAACGCAAACTCTACCCAATTGACCATGATCCATTACACTAGCGCGCACGTGTGGAAACGCAAGGCATATAATGCTTCCTAAATTACGTCGGGAGTATTGTAAATACATCCCACGTTTCCTTATCGTAATTCCTCGCAAGCAACACCAGATATGACCTTCACAAGTGGCCTCACGAATCAACTTTGTTTTGCCCATATCTTTAAGACAAATGGAGGGCAGGATAAAAGGGAAGTTGATTCGTGCATACGGAAGCACGTAGGTCCACTCGAAAGAGGTCAAATCAAGTGCGGGGATGTCGAAGTCGAAAATCCGATTTCGACATCCTGAAAAATTCGGATTAAGGTTGCGAGTATTAATTATGAAAATTGCGGAAGCATCCATGCAGTTCCTGGCGACTTTGGAGCCTTCGTGACGGATAGCGTTAAAATTTCCATTATAAACAGTTAAACTGGCGGTTACGGTAAAGTCGCGAACCAACCGCCAGCAGTCAAAACAGTGAGTATCGGAACGGAAGCGTAAAAATTGACGGAAACAATATGAAAATAAAACCCTGTTGATTCCTGATATTCTGATACACAAATCTCCGCTGGCGGTGCATCGGTTGCCGATGCGGGGCTTCACGGCACGGAACACGCCGTGCATGGGGTTAGTGGACCGGAGACCGGTTGTATGCCGTAACCTGGCCATGGGGTTCTGGGTACCGCTTCACCCCCCTCCTTAGAGCAAACCCTGGGGGGGCTCGATAACACCCACGCATGGCAGCGGGTACCCAGGACCACTCCCTGAAAGGGGGGGGGGGGTGTCACATCCTCACTTCAGTAAGTCACAGTAAGATAGGTATCCCACAGTGGGATAGGTATGCTGCTGTAACAGCTCGTAGCACATGTATAGTATCAAGTATCAAGTCCCGGGTCCTGGCGGCGATTGTTCGGCATCCAAGGGACCCGTTAACCCATACCAGGCGCACCGGGTGCCGGCTGCTACGGTCACCACCACAGTGGCAGTGGCATACACGGCCAACATAGGCGTCACACGACGGCCGAGGTGGCCCCACAAGTCGAGAGCGACCACAAAGATCCATTAGGCTACCCCAAGCTTCCCAAGGCCCGCCGACTGGGGAGAGTCCCCACGGGTCCTTCCTCGGGCGCACCATGTCCATATCCATACGACGCGAGTCCAGAGTGCCATAGTCGAACTCCTTACGAACCCCAAATCGTAAGGGAACTCCTCCTGAAGGGATCGGGCATCAAGGCCGTCTTTTCCCTCGCCCTACTGCCACGAAGGCCATACATGAGGGAGTCCTCATGCAGTGTGGGCGGAGGCGTCGACTCCTCAAACCACCAGTTTCCCAGGCAGACTGACCGAGGTCAGGAGCACCGGAGGCCGCCATCCGAATGCAAGTGCGTCTGCAAATCGGTAGGCTCACACTGGGACTGACAGTGGCGGACCGCTGGGAGTGTAGTCAGGCAACTGGGCTTCCCGCCTGGCGCCATCAGGATCTCCACACATCACAGCGAATAGGGCAACACGGTATCACGGGCACTCAAACAGTAGAATCTGTAATCAAGTACTGGTCCAGGCTGGACCAGGCTGTAAGGATATGTACACGGCGACTCAAGGCGCCTCTGTATCCCGATTCGTGGTGAAAAACAGTCCATCCCTCAGCGATGGGCTGATGACACTTAACATACAGATGCACATATCCTGGAGGGCAGAAAAACAAGCAACAATTTGGGTAAATAGGCGTGTAAACACACTCAGAACAGAGTGCCGAACCACGCCACGGTCAGGATAAGGCAAATGCAGGAGGATGGACAGGATAACGCCTGAGTTCAGGCATATATAGTCTCGAGACACACGTCGACTGGTCTGGATCCCGCAAATGCCATGGGACCAGACCACACACCAAAAATCGCAATGCCGATGACAGCGGCATCCGTTGCGCAACGTCGTATGGGCTTCAAGGCCCCAAGAGATCAGAAATATGAAGGTCAGTCGCCCTACCTGGTTTCCCAAGGATTCAGCAGGGGGGTGAGTGACGAATGGAAGAAGAGAGGGGCCATCCTCCTCTGGATACAGCAGGGGGGGGTATATGGCCACTCTGTCACCGAAAGATGGAAGAGAGCAAGCAAGTAAGGGACGATCCGTCGGCCTCACAAGCGCTCATAACACATCAGGGGAGAGCTCAGGGCGCTGATCAGGCACCCCTGGCTGCAATCGTGGGTGAGTGCTGCCAAGTCCGAAACGAGGATCTTGGTCTTGTGTTTGCGGATGTACTCCATGAAGGGAGTATTGACCCGCGGCACGAATGAGGAGACGGGTTCCCAGGTGTCGTCGGACGGCCCATAGCCTCGCCAACGAACCTTGAACTCCAGACCTCCGGGTGCCGAGGCCTTCGGACGCTGAGCCAGGATCTTCTCGACAGTATAGTCGTCCTGCTCAGCATAGTCGTCGTCCGAATCGGCCTCATGTTTGGCGTAGTCCAGGGACACATGTCGGCCACGGAGGTCGGGTTCCCGCACACGGAGTTGACTCTCGTGGCGCTCCCGGAACTGTCCGTGACCCACCTTGATGCGGTAGGTGTCCTCACCAATCCTGCGGACCACCTCGCCGGGTGTGAACCAGGTTTTGGTGCGGTGGGTGCCCATGGGGCGGGGTCTGATCACCCACACCGGGTCTCCCACCCTGAACTTCTGCGCTGTCGAGCTCGGGGCGGACTTCTGACGCTCAGCATGCTCCTTCTCAAGCTGCTGGCGGATGTCCCGCGCCGTTTGCTCTTGCCGCGCGAAGAACTCCTTGGCATCCATAGCCATGCCATCACCAGACAAGGGAAGTCCCCTACCCAGGGGGTCCCTGCCGAAGAGAATCTGGTGAGGGGACAAACCGCCCGGAGTAGGGGTGTCATGATGGGCCTTCAGAGCAGGCCACATCTCCTCGAACCAGTTCCGACGTGGATTGGTGATGTGGATCTTGCGCAGCTTCTCGAACAGCTGCCGTCCAGCCACCTCAGCACGGCCGTTAGACCGGCTGAGATAGGCCACGCTCTTGGCATGACGTATCCCCATGAGGGAACACATAGCCTTGAACCAGCCACCAGTAAACTGGGGCCCTCGGTCACTGCAAATGGTGCGGGGGATGTCAAAGACGGTCAGCCAATGACGAATCATCATGACTGCCACTTCCTTGGCAAGCAACCCCTTTTTGCGTGCCGGAACGGCTACAACGTAGCCGCTGTGGCGGTCCACACAGAGAACCACACAGTCAAAGGTCTCCTTGCCAATGTGCACTTCGGGCATGGAGAAGACGTCCATGGCCACGCTCTCCATGGGCTGGTCAGGAACCGGGGTCCATTGGGGTTCCCCCTTGACGTTCCGGTTATCGGGATTGCAGGCCTGACAGACCGAACAACCCTTCCTGACCTTCTTGATGGCGGTGTAGAGAACGATATGGTCGATCTCGAACCGACGCTGCATGTCAAGAGCTTGCTTCTTGACCCCTGGGTGCAGCATGTGGTGGTGCCAAGCTTCACACAGCTCGAGCACCCGGGACTCCTGGACTAGCAGCTTACCATTCCGGTAGAGCTTGCCATCTTCCTCGGTCAGCCCCTTTGGCCACTTCTGCCCGTCGTCAGGGTCGGTCACAGCCCTATACTCGGCCGCAAAGGCCTCAGACTTGGCGTAATCGTCGGTCCAGTCGTCCTGGAGGCAAGACTCCGGGAAGAGGTGCTTGTCGGACTCAGTTTTCACAGGGGGTGCCGGACCGGGCCTTCCGCCCGCGGCACCCACAGGGGCGAGTACACTGACCGTTCTGCTCACCCTCGAAGCGAGGGGGGCATCTGCGGCCATGACGACGAAGCATTTGGCACCCTCCTCCTCCATCAGGCGCTCCATTTCAATGATCCTCTTGGCTTCAGCGGTCTCAGCCTCATCGCCATGGGCAGAGATATCCTGCATGCCCTTGCTGGCGGGATAGGCCCACCTGCTGAGACAGTCCGCCACGGTGTTATCCTTTCCAGGAATATAAACAACCGTAAGGTCGAACTTGGCGTCACTTTCTGAGTGTCTATTTTTTTTCGATTGACCCTCAGCATTTTGTTGATGGATCCACCAGTAGTCCAGGCTATTCGGTGATTGGAGAAAATCCTGGGCTGTTCAAGTTCTGGAGCCTTTCCCGCAGTTTTCAAATCATCATCTCAATTCCCGAGTTCAAATCCACGCTCGCAATCTTTCAATTGACGCCAAGCCACCTTTTCGTTCATCCCGAAAACACCATGAATTTCACCCTATTTGGAAGCTCCAAAGCCGCCGATGATGGCCTTTCAACGCTATTCAACTATTCTCCGTCACACCTCTTTCAAAAACACCAAGCCTCAAATTCGCCGTTGCAAACACGCTTTCCGTCACGCCAACTTGAAGCCATTGAAGGCAAAATATTTGACACACGCCAACGCATTTTCGTTCCCGAAGTCTACCGCCGACTACAAGACTACTCCGAGTTCTACCTGGATGTGGAAGGCACCGATATTCAATCCGCCTTCGTTGGGAGCAACTCCACGGAAATTCTAGATCGAGGTAGGGTCTCTTCCGTTGCGCACAATAACTACAACGAGCTCGAAAAGCTTTTGTTCAAGCACAAGCGTTTCTACCTAAAGCCGTATGAGTTGGACTATTCCCAAGCCGAAGCCAAGGAGTCTCCACCCACCGCCACCCCGTGGGCTAAACAATTAAGAACCGTGCTAGATAAAGCCAAAGAAGAGAACAAAGACCTCAAAGGATGGTTCGTTATTCCGGCGTGGGACGCTCAAGTGGTTGCCGCCACCTTTCGCATGCTAGGCTCAACTTCCGCCCTTTTTCCTCTTCTTCCGTACATTTCTAGCGTGATATGTATGCACGGGGCGCAACTCCGGGACGCCTACAAGGTCAAAAGGGACGGCAAAGACTCCTACGAGTTCCGCACGAGCGGCCATCAAACGATGCCGTATGTTGCCTTGCTCCTAAACACCTCTTCCTTTGACGGGTGCCGATATGAAGACATCAATTTTAAGTTTGAACCTTTCCGCTTCGCCGCCAAGCACGCCCATCCAACGGTGCGAGACCTCCGGTTGCACAAAACACTACGTTTTGAGGTGAGCATAGAATTCCTTGATCACATTGAGCCTTCGCCGCCGGAAGAGAGAGATAAAACTAAACCAAGGCAACGCAAAATTGGAGACGCCCGTGCTTTCATGAAGTTAATGAACGAAATGTTTGTCCCCGCGCTAGCAAACGTATCGGTGAACACCAAAAATGCCTACTACCCGTTTGGCCACATAGTCCCTTCCGAGAGCCCGCATTGGGCCTACTACCGGTTTGATTGGGAACTCCCATCTCGCTTTGCCGACGAGCTCATGTTTAAGGTCCGAGAGTGCGCCCAATTCCTCACCGGAGAACTCCTTGCAATGGACATGCACGCTTTGCCGACTACCGAAGTGTATCGAGCCGTGATCGCTAGGGACCGAAAGGAAAGAAACAAAGACCTACAAGCTCCGGAAATGCTCACCATGATGATCGCCAACCTGCCCGGTGGACGGGGCGCCTCACCGCCCCTAGGAGCGATGTTCCGGTCTAAAGATTCCTTGGTCGTGGCGATTGACACCACTCACGCGCCGTGCGACGTCATGAAGACCGGTGTCCAAACGTTAGCTATCCGCTTCTTCCACTCATGCGGCATTGTCCTCTTTCATGGCATAGATGGGCAATTAGTGCGGTTCTCGTCACGATCCGACGGCAACGCGAAGTCCGCGCCTTCGGGCGCCCCCGAGCGAGCCCACGCGACGCCGGCCCCGCCCTCATACGACTCATCTAAGGCCCCGAAGACCGCCGTGCTCCTAGTGGCCCCAAGATCGGCGCACGCTCTCGACTTGCGCGTCCAAGCGGGGTTTCTTGGCCCGTACGTGTCGTTCGAGCCCACGAGGCCTCCCTACGAACACCAACAAGCCTACCTCGTGGTCTACGAAAAGGGGGAATCCGCGCTGCTAGCGCATGATTTCAAATATGGAGACGCTGCCTTTGCCCCACTACACCGCAACCTCATCGCCCTCGAGAAGATCCTCCCCGCTCAAGACCCGGATGTGGCCGAGCACGAGCAACCCATAGTGCAGCGCCTCCAAGCGGGAGCCGCCTTGGGGTCCACGGCCTTCGTGTCCCAACTTGTCACCGCCCTTCGTGAAAGGCCCGCTACGGGGCTAACTGAGCGCATCAGCGAGTGGAACGCGGCACCGGAGGACGCCGGCGCCGCTACGCCAACGCCGGGACCAAGCCGCATCGAAGAGATGTCCGAGACCAGCGTCCCGCTGCTTGCTCCACTAGGAGGCGAGGCGACCACCCTCCTACCCCCCGACCACGGTGCCCCCACCCCCGCCTCGGATATTCAAATCGACCCCCGCCTCCCCGCTGGTTTTTATTACGTCCGCGACGTATTCTCCGAAAGCCAAGAGGAAACGGTAAAAAAGATTCTCCACGACAACACGTGGGAGAAGTACCACGGGCGCTCAGTCCAACACTTCGGCCACGCATACCTCGGCCCGAGCAAAGTCGCCGCCACGTCCCCCATCCCGGAAGAGTTTTCCTCCATCCTCCAAACCTACATTGCCGCGCTGGAGCGGCTAGGCCTCTCACATCCTCCTCCCAACCAAATCACGGGCACAATGTATCTCCCGGGAGAGGGCATCGGCTACCACGGGGACGACCCCTTGCTAGGCGACCCAGTGTCCATTTTTGGTTCCCAATCGGACACCACAATGTTCTTTAAGAACCCCTCCAACGGGGACTCCTTTCGCATCCGCCTGTTTGCCCGCTCTCTCCTGGTCCTCACGGGGGCCGCACGCCATGAGTGGCACCACGGTATACCTCGACGGAGAGAAGACGAAGTGTTTGGGCTAACCGTCCCTCGTACCGTCCCTCGCCTCGCTCTAATCCTCCGACACATACCACAGGCAAGCTAACCCACGAAAGCCAGAGGGCCGGGTACCCGCCTCCTGCACTGTCCAGCCCCCTCTACCTGAACACAAAAGGGCCAAGATTCAGTGAACCACCGGCCCAGTCACGGCTTCCACCATCACAGGCAAGGGGCTAGACGACGAGCTCACCTCGGCCGGGATACCGGCCGACCAAATTCAGCACTTTCTTTGCCTTAGCCAGCCCAGCCAGCCCGGCTCCCCAGTGCCCCCCCAGCCCCCCCCTATCCCGCCCCCCCCGAGATCCAAAACGCGCCTACGGAAGGGCTACCAACGGCCTCACCGCCCCCCCATACCCCTCCCTTCAGAACTGCGTTTTCTATCCCACAACTTGCAGAAGAAACCCATAGTGAGCAGCCAAATTCTCCGACACCTCAAGAACGACTTCGACATCCTCTTCCTCCAAGAAATCAATCACGCCCCCATCCTCCCCCACGTATACGCCTACGGTTCGGGCACTAAAGCCACCATCGTTTCGAATATCAGCCAAGACAAACACTCCAGAGGCGAGCATGGTTCCGTCTTGGTCTGTTCCCCCCGGCTCTCCCGCTTCGTTACCCCCCTTCCCCGACTAGATACAGAAGGGATGCTGGCGGCAGCCGTTCTCACTCTCCCGGGGGCCCCGCCCACCTTGCTGGTCTCGGTATACGCCCCAAGCACGGACGTCCACCGCTCAAAAATTGAAAACATCCTACGGCCACTCATGCATCAGTATCCTAACCACGTCCTCGGTGGGGACACCAATTGCATAATGTGCCCTGAACTAGACGGATCGAACCTCCAAACGGACAACGAATGGCCGTGGCTTCGCAGACAGATCACGAGCGACCCGCCGCGCCTCATCGATACCTTTCGGCACTTTCACCCGACCGAGCGGTCCTTCTCCCGATACCCCACCCCGTACAGGGCAAGCAGTAGCCGCCTTGACCATATTTTGCTCTCCCCGGCGGCCTCGGAATTTTTTGCCCCCACCTCTGCAACCATCCAAACCGACGACAAAACGTCAGACCACCACCCAGTCACGTACACCTCTCAAGTCCCCCCTCACCCTTTTACCGAAGCTCCCACAACTAAGAGGAAAGTTTTCCGAAAACTGACGGAGCGGGAACGCTCCAAGCACCACGACTCCCTTGCCCCCCTGGCGCGGTGGTGCGAGTCTACCCTCCCCCGCTTTGAGTCCTTGTCCTCGGCGGACATCGAGCTTTTCACAGACGTCGTGCTGGAGGAAGTGGCGACCAGCTACCACAGTATCACCACGCCGTCACGCCCTACCTCCTCGGCTCTGGTAAAGAAAATCAAAGAGTCCCTGCAAACCCTGCCCCCCCCCAGCCATCCCAACTACCCCGCTTCCATGGACACGCTCAACAAACTCGTCAAAGAGTGGGAAACCAAAGTGAACAAGGCCGCAACCACCAAAATCCATCGGTGCCTGGTGAGGAAAACTAGGATCAAACGCACCATCAACGAGGCGCTCAACCCCGTGGAACGAGGTGAAATAACGCTGAAGCGCCCGGGCACCACACAGCTCGTCTCCACCCCCAAAGAAGTGGGCTCTATTTTCTCTTCTACACTCCTCACCCTGGGGGGCAGCCTCGAATACGCACCGCCGAACACTCTAGTGGATCGCCTACTCGCACACTCCCCCGCCTGCCCCGAACCCACAAAACACGGCCTCCTCCCTGACATTACCTGGGAATCGTTACGCAACACGCTTAAGAGGTCCAAGCCCAACAAGGCGGGGGGGCGGGACTTCACAAACAACTACACTTTGCACGTCTCCCCCCCCCCTATCCAACAATTCATTTGGAAGGTATGCAACTACTACCTCCACCGGCCGTTGCCCGAGAAATGGCTCGAAGCCAACATTATCTTGCTTTTTAAGAAAGGGGACGTGATGAACCCGGTAAATTACAGGCCTATAGCCTTGCTGAACAGCGTTTACAAAATAATTGCAACACACGCCAACCGAGAGCTACTGGCAGCGGCCATTGAACATTCCATCATACACCCCACCCAGTTCGGCGGGCTTCCGAACCGCAGATGCCAGGACCACATTTTCAACCTCTTATCCACGTTTCGGGAATCGGTCGGTAGCTACAGCCTCTACATTGATTTCAATAAGGCTTTTAACTCCGTCCCCCACACCACCCTCTTCACAGTTCTATCCCGCCTGAACTTTCCTACGCCCCTTGTAAACCTCATTCAATCCTTGTACCGTGCCCCTCGCGACTTCCCAGTGGTGTCAGGTCAAACCCACTCCTCACACCTGCAAACCAGAGGCGTTCGGCAAGGATGCCCCATGTCACCAATCCTTTTCTGCCTCTACCTGAATGTGCTCCTCTTCGCCTTGCCGTCCCACGTCACTGCACCCCCCTCCCCACACGAATCGGGCCACGCCTTTGTTGACGACCTCCTCTATCGATCAGAGAATGGGGACCGCATACAGCAAGTTTTAAACTTCTTCGACACGGTCGCCAGGGAGTGGGGTCTAGACCTTAACCTCAGCAAAACCGAGATCCACGCTATGGGAACAGCTCCCCCCAGAACCTTCACCTCCCCCTCGGGCACCCCCCTGTCGACAACAAACCAAAAGACGGGGCAACCACACAATTGCTACAAATACCTAGGGGTATACATCTTCACCGCCAACCATGAGGCACAAACACTGGCATTGGCCAAGTCGGAAATACGCTCATTTTTCACAACCCTCCAACCCCTCCAGCTCACCCTTTCGGAATACATTCTCTTGGTGAACGTCCAACTCATCCCCATTCTTTCCTACCGCCTCATGGCACACCCCCTGGCCCTGAACGAGTTGGGGGCCCTTCAGGCCATGATCTGGCAAAATGTTGCGCATGACCCCTCCCCGGACAGAGCCAACAGGATCTCCCGCCTCGTCTCCCCTAAGGCCCGCTACACCCCTCGCCACCAGGGAGGCTTAGGACTCCGCCACTTCACTTTTTCAATTTGCATGGCCCTGGTAAACACCGCAATAAGGTACCTCAACGGAGACGGCCCGGCCTCGACAAACGAATCTTTTTCCGAAGCAATGCTCTCCACCACACGCAACCCAATCCAAGACACCATCATGGACGCATGCCACGCCATAGGCTTCCGATACCACAGCACCGGCCTCTGGGCCTCCTGCCCCCCCTCCCTTTTCCTCCCAAAAGAAAAAGTCCAGGTCCGGTTCCTAGCCACCAAGCCGGCACCACAATACAGCAAGTTCGGCAACAGATTAAAACGGACGCCCCAGGACCTGGGGTTCCACCTAGGTACAGTCACGGAAGTGCACTCAGAATCGGCCACACTCCAGTTTTCGGACGGCACCACCCACACCATCAAAAACCCCGGTCTCCGCCGCAACGAGAAAGAATACACCTTTCAAAACCCAGCCATTTCTGTCCTCCCTCAACTGGCGGGGCGCCACGAACTGCTCACCCCCCCCCTTCTTCACCCTCAAGAATACATCCTCAACCCCCCCCCCGGGCCATACGGCGGGGTCCTACTCGACTCGTCACTGCATGGCGAGCTGTACCGGCTCCCAGATGAACCTCACTCCCTTGACCCCGACGACCTCGAAGAATGGGGTTGTGAAGCAGCCCTTGCCCTCCTCCTCGCATCGTCCCCCGGCACGACATGGGTGTACTTGGATGGCTCAGCGGGCGCCTTGGGCTACGGATCGGCGGCCACCCTGTTTTTTCCAAATGGCTCCAGATGGGTACTGTGCCAAACGTCCCCGTACCAGTCATCAGAGGGGTCGGAGTTCTGGGCCGCTATTATGTTCCTACGGTGGGCCCTTGCATCTCACCCGCACCTCACCTTCGCCGTGCTAGGGGACAACCTCCACGTTATCACTGTTCTCTCTCCGAACACCCCCCCAGGCCTCCCATCACGCTCGCCAGCCGGCACGTGGGAATCCTCTCTCCAGTCCATTCAGGCCTCCCTACGCCCAGGGATGATCCAGGGTTGGGGGTGGATCAAGGGGCACGCCGGGTTCGTGGGGAATGAAATCTCAGATGCTTACTCAAAGTGGGCCGCCCACGTGATGGTCTGGGACCCCTCCCTCCTTCCCCCCCCCCCGATAGGGTGCATATCCAGGGGCCCCCTCCCAGTCATACACAAATTGACTACAACCTCAATCAAGCATCTCCTCCCTCGCCACGAACACGAAAACATCCACGCACCGTCCAGCTTCCATTTTTACAATCACACTTCGTGGTTCAAAGGCCTCCCTTTCAAATGGTCCTCCGGAAATTTCAACATGGCGCCATTTGCTTTCCACGACGACTTGCGCCCTCGCCATTGCCACGCTTGCCCCGACCCGCACCCGATGGATGTTATCTCTTTCGTCTCACACTGCCCAACGTGCGAACACCTGGTCCAATCCTACATTCAATGCTGGCGCCCCCCCTTCACCACGGTGGTGTCCCAATGGTGGTCCGCGACCACACACGTGGGGGAGAGACGCAATTTCGTCCGGGGGCTTGTTCCCATGACGCTGTACACCAAACTCACAACCCCCCCCTCCGGCCGAAGAAAACCAGCACACTGTCACGACTTAAAACTCGCCCTGAAGGATCGTGTTCCCCTGCTCCTCAGCGCCCTATACCGCACGCTGGAATGGCTAAAAGACCACCCCCCCCCAGCCCCGCTCACCCCCCCTACGGGCCCCAACTCATGGGGACGCCCCTGGTCGCCCTACAGCACGTCGCACACCGCCCAACAACGCCCCCCCCCCGCCTACCACCCTCCCCCCCCCCTCCCGGACAAAGTCGCACACAAGCCCCCAAAACGCCCCCGCCCCCCATCTCCTGCGGCACACACCAAAACTCGAAAACACGGCCGCCAGCCCCCAAGGCCCGTCCGGCCTCTATCACTGAAACGCGGTACCGCAAGTCAACCCCAGCCAGAGCCTCCGCCCCCCAAACGGCCGCTCACAATCAGGGACATGTTCAACCTCCCCCCCCCCCCTAGACCAGCACCCCCCCTCGCCGCCTCCGCCCCCATTTCCGCCCCTTCTCCTCGCATAACAAGGTACTTCGCACCAGCCCCCCCCTCCCCCGCGAGTACAAACTCACAATCGTCCTCACACTCGTCCAACGTGTCATCTCTTTGAAAAAGCCACACTTACACATTTTCTCACGCCGACCCTCGGCAGCCCTAGCGGCGCGATCAATCAGTACTACCACACTGGCACTCACCAGTCACTTCTGCAAATGAATCCCTCCCCCAAGCCACCCCCCGTGCTCAAGCCGTCATGCTCTAACCCCCAATCCGCAACCACACCGCCTTCGGGTATCAAGCGGAGACCCCGGCCTGCGGTTGTCTATAACGGGGCTGCCAAGTCTCTTTGAGATGAAGCAGACGAGGACAGCAACGTGCAGCGGTACTCAGCCCGCGATTGAACTTGATTTCGGGCTCCCGCCCCTCCCCAAAAAAAAAAGCTTGGCGCGCAAGAGCCTTTCTCCCCGGCCTGGCCAGCCACAAAAGGCGCCGTTCAGTGCAAAAAAGGTCGAACTTGGCCAAGGTCTCGTGCCATCTTGCCCGTCGGGAGGCGGGACCCGAGGGGGTGTCCACGTGCTCCTTGTGCCACGACTGCAGACTCTGATGGTCGGTGCAGACGGTGACGGGATGGAGGGCTATGTACCCAGCCCATTTCCTGAGAGCCATGACGATGGCATACGCCTCCTTTTCACGGGGCGTCCACGTCCGTCTCTGGCCTTCCGCCAGGACTCGGCTCCAGAAGGCCACGGGCACGTGCCTCCCGTCGTCAAGCACTTGCTCCAACACAGCGCCAATGGCGTAGTCGGAAGCGTCGGTGCGCAGGACGAACCCTCGGTCGGGATCCACGAGGTGCAGACCCACTGCGGATAGCAGCGCCTGCTTCATCCCCTCAAAGGCACGGTCGGACTCTTCAGTCCAGACCAGAGCCTTCTTGGACCCCTTCTTGGTCTCCTCTCGGTTGCCCTTGAGCATGGTCGTCATGGGGGCTGCATACTCGGCATACATTTTGATATACCCCGAGTAGTAATTGCAGAACCCCAGGTACGCCCGTAGCTCAGAGACCGTCTTGGGCTTTTCCCAGTGCTCAATCGCAGCCACCTTGCCAGGTATGGGCTTTCGCTGCCCGTTCCCAACTACGTGGCCAGCGAGGACCACCTCGCTTACTGCAATGGTGGCCTTGTCACTGCTGCCCGTGAGTTTGTGCCGAACCCGAGGGTCTAGCACTCGAGTGACGTCCCTCTCGTGTGCCTCCAGGAGCTCCTCGTAGCTCATGCTGGGGTCCCCGGACGCGATGATCACGTCGTCCACGAAGGGGTCCGCACAGTCGCGCACCGGCTCAAGCAGGTTCTCCAGCATCCGCTGAAAAGCCGCATTGCCGTTGGTGACGCCCATGGGCATCACCTTCCACTGGAGAGGTCCAAGTGGAGTGCTCATGGCTGTGCAGGCACGGGACTCTTCGGCGAGAGGCATCTGATGATAACCATGTTTCAGGTCAATCACCGTGAAGATCCTCCGCCGGTGTTGCTTTTGCAGCATGTCCTCAATGAGGGGCAGCGTATAGCTGTCGTGCTGCGTTTGGGCGTTCAGGCCGCGGTAGTCGACCACGAGCCGCCACTCACCTGCAACCTTCTTGGGGACGACGAAGCAGGGAGAGGCCCACTCGGAGTGGCACGGCTCAAGCCAGCCTCTCTGGATGAAGTCACGGAGGATCTTCTCCATGGCCTCTTTCCTCTCGCCCCTCAGGGCAAACTCCCGGTGGCGATACACACGGGGGTCCTGCTTCAGTCGTATCTTGGCCTCGCCATACGGTCCACGCACCGGTGGGGGAAACACAGGCTTACCGCTGAAGAAGGTCTCGCCATACTTCTGCTTCAGCCTGGCCCTCAACGCCTGGATCTTGGGGCAGTCATCGGACTCCGCCTCGGCTTTTCCGGGCACTTGAACCACGGAGCTTACTTGAGGGGTAGCGACCCCGCTCGCTTTCGGCTCAGGTGGTCTTCCCAGGTGACCCAAAGGGCCGTCTCTGGTCTTGCCCCGGAACAGATCGCCGTAGGTGGGTGGGTTACCGGCAGGCGGCTCGTCTTGGCTGGACATGTGATCCAGCACCCTCTGTACGAAGGTATTCCCGTCATAGGAACCAGAGACGATCGAGTCCACTTCCCACCAGGCTTTGTCCTGGCCTTTGCCCTCACGCTGGTCCCCCCAGTCGTGAAAGGGCTGATCCATATACCCCTGAACCAGATCCCACTCCTCTTCAGTGAGGGGGTCTTCGGAGTCCGATTCTTCGATGTCAACAGGGGGAACCGCAAAGCATTGCCTCCAAGGCTCTGCTATGATACGGTTGACACACACGAAGTCCGTGGTGTCGGCCTGATCAAGGCCCCCATCCACATAGTGGAATTCCGTTGGCCATCTCTGGGGTGGCATGGGCTGTCCCTTAGCGTCCTGATAGACACTCTCTCCAGCCGGTAGGACGACCTTGTTTAAGGTCATGTTGGTCAATGAGGCTACCCAATGTCGGGTACTTTCCTCTTCGGTGCATCCCATAGGAACAACCAGCACTGCCTTGGAGCGGTCCTTGCGAATCTTCGCTATCGCTCTTGGAATGTCCCAACGGGGGCAATGGATCCACATCAGTCCCTGATGCGGACCCCAGTGCTTCTTCCACGCGGAGTCCTGTGCGCTCCAGTACTTCTCACACACCCGCAGATGGGCGGAGGTTCCTGAAGAGAACGCATCTAGGGCCAGATCCGAAGCTCCCAAGTCCGCGACAACTCGGCTTGCCACTTCCGGCCTTACGCCGTACTCCTGGTTTGCAGGACCAGTTGGCTCAGTGTCCAGCGCGGCCACTTCGAGCTGATTGCGTTCGGGGTGGATCCATTGGCATTCCACATGGTGCTCAGGTGACGAAAGCCACGAGAGCTGGTCGTCCTGGTACAGGGTCATGGAGGCCTGGGCCGGGAGGACGCCGGAGTCCGTCTCCATCATGAAGTCGTACCCGACGATCATGTCCCAGTCCATCTCGGCCTCGTAGAAGCTACCGTGCAGGAGGATTTCCTTGCCGAGGTCTGGGCGGCTCAGCTCACGATGGTTCACGAACTGCAGCCCAATGGCCGCTTCCTTCGTGCCTCCCACCATGTACTGGCCGTTCGCCACCTTCAGCCTGACAGGTTTCCGACTGTCGGTCAGACACTCTGGTGGAAGTAGGTCAGCCTTGACCAAGCTGACTTGAGCTCCCGTGTCGACCAACACGTCGAAAACCTTTTCCACTTCCCCGCATAGGGCACGGACCTTAAGATGCAACTGCCGCTCGCGACCGACACGGCGCACGGCGTGCAAACTCAGGATCTCCGGCCGTTCCAGAAGCTCAACAAGCGACTGGTGCAGGTCTTGGACAATGGGCTCAGGCTGCCCATCTGCAGCATCCAGCTGCGGTCCGGGTGATCCTCCGATACTCTCGGATAGATCCTGTAGTACATCAAACACGTTCTTGGTCGCGAAGGACGGACGGGTGCAAGGGTTCGTGCCTTCACTTGCCCTCACCCCGCCTCCGCGACTGGACGCCAGACCGGGCCTTCCGCCCGCGGCAGTCCCCTTGTGCTTATCGACTCCCGACTGGGATGGTTCGGCGCTTCCCACGTCACCATCCTGCGACCGCCCTAGCTGGGGCCCTTGGCTGCAGGGGCTCCGCTAGGGGGCGTCGGTTGTGGAAGAGGGGGTGTTCTCCTCGGCCTCAACGTCGTTGACGCCCTTCTTTCTTCCCCCTTTACCTCCTCCTTTACCCTTCTTGTCCTTGTCCTTGTTCTGGTCATTCTGGTTGTTCTCCTTGTTCTTGTTGTCCGACCTGGGGACCCAGTTCCGCTTGATCTCCTGGATCTCCTTGGCCAACTCGGTCCCCACCGATGACATCAGCTTGGCCAGCTCGTCCTTGTCGACCTCCATTTTGGCTTCCCGGATACCCGCGGGCGCACGCTTCTTCGACCCGTGCGCCTTCTTGTAAGCCTCCGTGTCGGCCTTGTGGACGGGGCATGTTCGGTGGTCATGGTTGAAGCCTTTCTTCCTTCCATAACACACGAAACAGCCCTGCGGGTGAGCTCGTATGAACTCCCCAAAGGACAGCGGAGGGTCGCCAATGCGGCGAGGGTCCCTCTTCTCCTGCTTCCTCCAACCCTGCTGCAGGGGCTTCCAGTTCCCCGGCTTGCTCCCCGCGCTCAGGTTCCTGGCCACGAAGGCACAAACGGCCACCTCGGCGGGCTCATCGTCGTCGTCATCGTCGACGAGAGTCTCATCGCCGCCGGCTCCCGCTGGGTCCATGGCGTCTTCCCCGCCAGGCCCCTCGCCAACGTAGTTGACGTCGCGGTCGCCGGGCCTCAACCCGCGGGTGTGGTGGAGGTTTCGGTACTCCTTGAGTACCTCCTCGCCAACCCACTCCAGGATCTCGTCGCAGCTCATTCGCGCCGGGATGGGCTGCAGACGGATGGTCTGGCCGCTCAACTCACAGTCGTCAAGGCGCCACATCGCGGTCTTCTCGCGATCGCCCGAGACGGTGATGAGAAGGGCGTTCCGCAGGGAGTGCCGTTTGACATCCCGGGCCATGTTCTTCTTCGCCCAAGACACCACGTTCGTATGATACTCCTTGGGGAGCATCATCTTGACCGTATGGTTGGACTTGGCCCTCTTGGATTCCTCCTTGGTGACCCTCTTGATCCATGCTTCCGGCAGCATGGGGAGCAGGCGAGCCTGCTCGTCACCCTCGTTCCAATCCTCCACATTGCGGCGGAAGAGGGTGTATTTCCCTCGGAAGTCACGCCAGTCCCGTAGGCGGATCTCCCGTCCATCATGCTCAAGCTTGATGGACTTCCAGCGCTTGGCAGCCACCTGCGGAGCGTCCACCCGCTCCTGCTCGTTGAGCCACTTCTTGGCGTCCTTGAGGGTCTTGATTTTCCCCTCCTTGGTCGCCACGAAGTATAGCTCGCCGAGCACTTCCGGCAGGCGGTACCTGAACCGTTTGAAGACATATCTCTCCGCATCCGCGGGAGGTAGGTCTTCAGTGACGGTCAGCCCCCAATCGTCCAGCTTCTCCAAGAAGCGGTTGAGGTTGAGGGGGTTGCCATCGTACATGGGTGGCTTGATGTCCTTCAAGTCTTCCCACACGGCGGCGTCCGCGGCCTTAGAGACCATGAACGCCGGCCGCGAGGTCGACCGAGGTTCCCATCGGCCTCGCCCACGGACTCCCACGGCCGCCACGTCCATCTCCTCCATGGAGTCCCTGTGGCTACGCCGCGGTTCCTCCACGTACGCTGAACCAAAATGTTCACGCCGTACTGCATCCATGTACGCATCCTCATCACGGCGCCGGCGGCTGCGTTCAGCGGCCTCCCGTCGTACACCACGCGGCGGGCTGATGTCGAACTCCTCCAGGTCCAGGTCCAGGTCCAGGTCCTCACCTTCGCCGACATCCCACTCCACGTCTCCTCTGGGGACCTCATCCCTGAGTCCACCATAACGTCCTCCAGCCCTGGGGATTGGCGCCGGGGCTGGTGCCGGGCGTCGGGGGCGTACAGGCGTCCGCGGTGGGGCACGGCGGTTGTGGTAGTCCGCGCTGAGCCACTCATCGCGCCATTCCTCACTGCCACTGCCGGGCGGCACGCGCTCGTTGCGGCGGCCCGCGCTGTGGTGAGAGGGGGCGGTGAGAGAGGGGGCACTGGCGCTGGGGCGACTCCTGGGGGCTCCGCCGGAGGCGTGGGGTCTGCCTGGACCTGGTCCGGGTCCCCAGCCGTCGTCCGACGAGCCAGACTCCAGGGGTGGGTGGTCGCTGCCGACTCTCCCACGGGCTTCCAGCGCATCCAGCCTCTCCTGCAGGCCGCTGACGACGTTGGTCAGCGACTTGGTCTCGGCCCTGGCGATGTCCAGGTCCTTCTGCGCGCGCGCGGCGACCCCGGAGATGCGAGCCATCTCGACCTTGCCCGTGTCTACCTCGCACTCGAGGGCAAAGACCCTCCTGCGGAGGTAGACAATCCACCGCCAGGTGGTATCCGGGTCGCCGTTCCCTGGTGGGTCGTCGGGGTCCCCAGGGGGTCCTCCAGGAGGGCCTCCGCCGGGTCCGCCCGGTCCAGGGGGTCCCCCCCCGCCCGGTGGTCCGCCTCCAAGGGGTCCACTTGGTGGGCGTCCTCCAGGGGGTCCTGATGGTCCTCCGCCAGGGGGTCCTGGTGGGTCTCCGCCGGGTCGCCTCGGTGGGTCCGAGGATGGGCGCTTCCTCGTGATGCCGAACTCCATGTCGTCATCCTCCTCCATGTCGCCCCACCTGGGTGTCTCGTTCACGGAGGACTCCGAGCTCCGGTAGGGAGGAGGGAGATCCTCATCCTCACCTTCCGGTTCCATGGGAACGTCTCCGCCGCCTCCGCCCGTCCAAGCCACCACTTGGCGATGTCGACGGCCTCGTTCATCCCCGTCACTGGCGGTGAAGGAGGGGTCACTGTCGTGGGGGTGCCCACCCGCTGGCCTCCGCGGCCTCTCGGGGGTCTTCCCCTTGCCCTTCCTCCGTCGACGGGCGGTGGTGCTACCGCTCCCACTGCTGCCCGTGTCCGCCTCATCCAGCTTCATCCTGGAGGAGGCGTCCCCTTCGAAAAGCCTTCGAAGGGTCTCCACTCGCGATCCTCCCGGGGGAGTCTCGTGGCGGAGTTTGGCCTCTGCCTCCTCCATTGCGGCGGCGGTGGCTGCGGCAGCTCGCGCTTCGGCTTCTTCCCGAGCACGAGCCGCCTCGGCTTCCCGGGCCTGCAGCAGCTGCGCCTTCTGCGCCTCCAACGCCGCCAGCTCCGCCTCCGTCTTGGCCTTCTCCTCAGCGACCTTCCGTCGCGCGGCCTCGATGGCTTCCTTCTTGGCGGCGTCCTCCTGGGCCTTAGCCGTCGCTTCGGCGTGGGCCCTTTCCTCCGCCTCCTTCTTTGCCCTCCCTTGGGCAAGCGCCTCTTCCAGCGCCTTCACCTCGGCCTCCTTGCAGGCAATGGCCTCCTGCGTCAGGCGGGCTTCCTCGTCGGCTGCCGCCAACTCACCGTTGACGTGGGCAGTTGCTGCCCCATGGGCGGCTACGGCCGTGAGTCCGGCCGCAATGGCCGCCACGGTCTGAGCGTGGATGGCCATGCCATGCGCCCACTGCGCAGCCTCCTCCTGGGCGATGCCGGTGGCGCCCTCCACGGCAGCGCTGTACTGCCTGGCCCGTTGCCGGGCAACCCGACGGTTGCAGGGCACCCCACAGGCGCGCTCACATGCGCGCGCCACGTCCCTTTCGGGAGCGACGCTGCTGCTGGAGCTGGCCTGGTCGGCAGGCATCCTCCCGCGGTGGGCCGACTCCACGTCGCTGCTGGGGCCTGCTGGGGCCTGCCGGGCCCTCAGGAGCAGCGGACGGGACTTGCCCTGGGTCTGCTTGGCGACTTGGATGTAGTCGCCAAGGGTGGTGGAGCCGGGGTGGTGACCACCATTGGCCCGTGGGGGACTGGGGGCTGGGGTTCCGCCCTTGGCGCCTTGGGCGGCTTCGGCGGCCAGGGACTCCTGGTACTCCCGCCACTTCCGGTCCCTCTTCCTGTCCCCGGCGGACCGCTTCTCCGTCCCCGGAGACGCGCTGCTGCTGCCCTGCAGCCTGCGCTCGCTCCCCGGTTCCGGGAACTTCTTCTCGATCACGTCCCACAGGGAGACGTTGATCGAGGCGCCCGACGGGTAGGCGTTGGGGTCCTCGTCCTCCTCAATCCCGTCGGGGCGCAGCCCTTCGCCGGGCCTGTCCGGCCGGGTCCACGTCCTCCAGCGCTTGCGGCGGAAGCGGTACTCGTACCCTTCCGCCCGCAGCCACTCCTCCACTGCCCGGAGGCGATCCTCCCCCATGTCCTCGCGGAGCTCGAAGCTCCCGGGCATGCCGCCTTCGCACTGGGGATTGCTGTAGCGGTACTGCTGGTCCCACAGCAATCCGCGCAGCAGGCGCGCCACATGGGGGTGGGGCTGCGGCCACCTCCGACCTGCTTCTTGCCAATTCACCATGGCAGCGGGGGCGTAGTTGATCTTGAGGTCCTTGACGTGCACTCTTTCAACTCAACGAACTGGTTGTAGTCGTTGAGGAGGGTGCTGTAGCACTGGATTGGGCGTGCGGCTGGTGCTGGTCAGCCGGTGGTTGTGGAGGTGGTTGACGCGGCCTTGCTGGTCGGCCGATGGGACTCCGGGTCGGCCGATGGGGCTGATGCAGGAGTCCTGGTCTGTGCACCTCTTTCACGGCTGCTGCGCGGTCAGGGCGAAGCTCTGGACGGCGCTGCTGGCTCCGTGACGAACTCGGCGCTGTCGCTGAGTGGCGCTGCGAGCTGCTGCGCTGCGCTGCGAGACGCTGCGCTGCGCTGCGAGCTGCGAACTGCGCCGCGCTGCTGCGACGCGCTGCTCGGGGTTGGTGGCCCCGAGTGGCACGCGAGGGCTGGGTAACCCCGCGGCGGTGGCACGCTTTTGACGCGTTCCCGTGGGGGGCCGGCCACGGGACGCTGCGGTGACACGCACAGGTGAGCAGGCAGGCAAGGCACTACGCTCACAAGGGCATCAATACGCCTGTGTCATGTGACAAAGCGTTTCAGAATCCTTGCCACTCTGCAAAGAGGGAACGAAAGTATGTACAGCAACACATCAGGATATGTACACATGGGGTTAAGACTGGACTGGGGTAAGGGCATCACAGGACCATAGACACTCAGTCCCAACTCATATCCCAATCCCAGGTCCGACCCTCTCAGTGGCTGATGGGGGCGGGGGCTCAAACACAACCCATGCCCTGCTCAGTCCGGACCCTGAAACCCTGCCAATGGGAGAGGTGTCTCGCCCAGCCACAGGCGCGTTCCTCAGAACCAAGGCGCTCCAAGGCCAAACGACAGTGGCTCCCCATGCTCCCCTAACGGCAGGTCCCCACTCCTCTCTGAGCCAGAGATATGGCCCCGCCATTATCACCCAGGAGTTGGTAGCTGAAAATGGGCTGTTTCAGCCCAAACTGAAACTAACTCAAAAATTCCCAAAATTGACCCCTCGTCCGGACCCGCCAGAGGTGGGGACGAGGCAACTGACCCTATGCCCTTCGAGTACGAACTCCCTGGAGCCCTCACCCAACCTGGTTCCCTCTGAGGTCTCGGCATCAGGGCAACACGGATGAGTCAAGTGGGGTCATGATGCCAAAATCACCAAAATTGGCGTCATTCCCACGCGTGGCTCGCCCGGCCAAGGTAAGGCCAATGGCTCACAGGGTAGGAGGCAGGACCTAAGACTTATATCTGAGTGTACAACGTGAATTTAGGTCCGGGCTCCCTATGGGCTTAGAGAAATGAGGCCGCCAATTGACCACACGGAAGGGGGAAATTGGGGTCCCAAAATTGGGTCATTTTGGCTGCCTGAAATGAGCCAAAATTCGGTGTGCTCCCAATAGTATATCTCCACGCCGGCTTGGAGATCGGATCCGCCATTCTATACGTGATCCACCGGGAGTCCAACAAAGACTCCCATGCCCTTGGCTCTCAAAGATCTCCATGCCACTCGGCGTGGTGACGATCCCAATTGGGTCCACAAATGCAAAAATGGCAAAATTGCCCATACTCAATTTGGCCTAGCGCCTTGACGAAGGCGGCTCCGCTTCGCCCACGTGGTGTGTGGACCATGGGGACCATTACCCATAACACCCATGTCATATATGGTCCATTGGTCCATGCGTCCGGCGTGCACGAAGGTTAGAACATGGGGCACGGCGGGCAGCAAAAGTGGAAAAATGCTCAAAATGGCCAAAAATGCGCACACTCATGGTTGAGGCAAATGAGGCACATGCCCGACTCGGACCGGAGTGTGCCATAGGATTGGTATCAAGTCATGTTGGTCCAACATATCTTTTGGGCGTCGCCCGACTCCTCCGGTATTGGGAATGGCAGGGTCGCCAAGTGAGCCCATGATTTGGGATAGTCCCAAATCGCCAACATGGCGGCCACGGTATGCCAAGCCTAAGAGGAGTTATTCGCAGGGTCCAAGATATGTTGGCTACCGAAGTATGTACCCTCATAACATACTTGGGTCATGATGTCAACTGAGCGCAACGTTGAGATACACGGTCGCCACTTGACATCATGACGAGCCAAAAATGGCAAAATTGGCACAATGACACACAAAAGTGCCTTGAAAGGTCTACAATTATATTATAATATCTCCGGCTTGGATCGTGCAATCACTTAATCCTTCTAAACACAATGACCTGACACCATTGACCTTCGATCCCACATATGTGCTCCACTTGGGGCGCCTTGAAAGGTTACGAGCGCTACTTCGCAAGTGGGCACATGAAAATATGGAAAATTGTAAAACACACACCTTGCTCCCAACGCATCGCTTCTGGATCACCACACAAGCTTCCCTTCACGAAGGTTAGGCTTGCAATTGACCGTAGGGAGTATGGAGAAGGGGCTTGCACAATATGAGGTCCATTGGCAGGCTTGGCTTGGAGTAATGGACCCGCCAAATGGGCACACAACACACCACATGGCACATACCACATATTGCCCAAAAATGTAGCTCCCACCACGATATGTCATGCCCCTCCAAGGGCATAACTTTGTGTCAATCGCTCATAGGAACTCAAGGAGAGTTCCTATGCCACACCAACACTTGCGCGCTACACTCGAAAGTTATCTTAACGCACGCAATATCATGGCCAAAGAGTTATAACGCAAACTCTACCCAATTGACCATGATCCATTACACTAGCGCGCACGTGTGGAAACGCAAGGCATATAATGCTTCCTAAATTACGTCGGGAGTATTGTAAATACATCCCACGTTTCCTTATCGTAATTCCTCGCAAGCAACACGAGATATGACCTTCACAAGTGGCCTCACGAATCAACTTTGTTTTGCCCATATCTTTAAGACAAATGGAGGGCAGGATAAAAGGGAAGTTGATTCGTGCATACGGAAGCACGTAGGTCCACTCGAAAGAGGTCAAATCAAGTGCGGGGATGTCGAAGTCGAAAATCCGATTTCGACATCCTGAAAAATTCGGATTAAGGTTGCGAGTATTAATTATGAAAATTGCGGAAGCATCCATGCAGTTCCTGGCGACTTTGGAGCCTTCGTGACGGATAGCGTTAAAATTTCCATTATAAACAGTTAAACTGGCGGTTACGGTAAAGTCGCGAACCAACCGCCAGCAGTCAAAACAGTGAGTATCGGAACGGAAGCGTAAAAATTGACGGAAACAATATGAAAATAAAACCCTGTTGATTCCTGATATTCTGATACACAAATCTCCGCTGGCGGTGCATCGGTTGCCGATGCGGGGCTTCACGGCACGGAACACGCCGTGCATGGGGTTAGTGGACCGGAGACCGGTTGTATGCCGTAACCTGGCCATGGGGTTCTGGGTACCGCTTCACCATGACCACCGCGGCTATACAAATGGGGGACGGACATGTGGTGCACAGCTGCGGGGCTGTGAAGTGGAGGTACCTATGGGCTCCCGGACTATCGCCCATTGGTTCTATGTGATGGACACTGAGGCCTTCGACTGTGTACTGGGGACTGACTTCTTCGTGCAGCACTCCCAGATACAATCCCTGACGCTGCAAGCGCCCTACCTCCTCTACGTGGACCACGGCAGTGGCAGAGAGTCTGTGCCACTGGGGCAGTCGGAACATACCTCGAGTTACCTGAGGCTATCGAAGGAGGAGCCCTCGAACATGATGGCATCCTTCAAAACTGAGGACTATCAACTATTGGCGGAAGTCCTAGACCAAGGTCTGAAGGAGTTGGGCTACTCTAGAGAAGACCTGACTGTGGAGTTGTTCACCAGCGACAAGCAGCATGTACTGGACCTTTACTGCAGCAAGGGGAAGAACTGCAGCTACAAATTTTACTGGCCCTCTTTCGGGATGGCCTACGGGAACCCCAGCTTCAGTGAACTGGGGAAGGTCTTGACCAAGGTGGCCTTGGAACGTTCCCGTATGGTCCTGTGTTCCCCCGATTGGGGAGCCCATGGGGGCAACGAGTACTGGCGAAACCTCCTGGACAGGCTGACTATCAGCTCTGTTCGGTTACCTGATGAGGCCATCTACCTGCCTCTGGGGCGTAAGACGCCTATTGGGAAACCCGGATGGGGGAGTATGCTCAGCGTGGTGGACGGAGGTCTTACCTCCATCCCCAGGGAGGATCTGGACCCGACTCTGGTCCAGGCTATACAACGAGAAAGCGATGGACTCGCCTTGGGTGACTTGAAGGATCGACTACGACCTCAAGATGCTATTGAGACTATACCCGGAGGAGATGAGTACGTCGTGAATGACACCAACGCCCTCAACTCTCCCTGTCATGTACCTGTTCCTGATGGAGTCTCTGAGTGTGCACTCTCCGAGCTACCTAGCTCTATCCACTCAGATGACGAAACTGAGCACGACGCCTTCTTCGTGCAGACCTGTGTGGAGGAAGTGGAGATCGCCAAGTACGTCGCCCCACTGAAACCCCTACTCTCCATGAGGGTGGAAGACCCCGTGGACGAAGAGCTGGACCCTCGATCCAGGCTAAGGGAGTATGTGGACTCCAAGAGGAAGTTGGTGGTGAGAAAGCTATGCTACGCTAAGCCTACCCGCAGCTCATGGCCACTGAAGCAAGGACGTATGGGAGACCTATCCCAATTGAAGGAGGACCTCGAACAGAAGATCACCACCTGGCAAAGGGAGGTAGATCTTAAGCTCATGAAGAGCGTGTGGGGCGCCCATGTGAGGACCCCAGAGGAGAACGACCTCTCGGAGGAATGTGTATGTGAACCCCCTCAAGCGTGCCTATGTTGCCATCATACACCGAAGATGGTTGAACAAGAACTTCTATATGCCTACCAAGGGTTGAAGGACACTACCAAGGGCGAAGAGTCGGTGGAGGATCACCTCCCGACGTCTATTACTCAGGGGGCAAGCAACTTACACTCTGACGAGGACATGGAGGACAAGATCAAGCTTTTGGACCCGCGGGTGCAGAAGCTTATAAGGACCTATCTGGAGGTGTTCGGAGAACTACCCCCTCCAGCCTCATGTGACAAGCTGGTACAGATGGACCTCAAGCTCAAACCCGAGTTTGTCGGTCACAAGATCTGGAGGAGACCCTATCCAGCTCCTAAAGAGCAGGCCGACGAGATTGAGCGACAGATACAAGAATGTATCGACGCTGGCCTAGTCCTGCAGTACAAGGACGGGGACTACCCCCTACACTGCAGCCCCTGTTTCCTGGTGGCTAAACCTGGGTCTACAGCCAAACGGCTGGTAGTGGACTACAGAGAGCTGAACAAGAAAATGTTGAACCACTCAGGGTCCATTCCCAATATGGAGTCTACCCTGGAGAAGATAGCCTCCTGTCGCTACAAGACCAAGATGGACAAGAGGAGCGGATTCTGGCAAGTGGACCTGACGCCGAACGCTCAGGAGCTACTGGCCTTCATCACCCCTCAGGGGAGGGTGTTCAAGTGGAAAGTCATGCCGTTTGGCGTGGCCAACGCACCCGCTCTATTCCAAGAGCTGATGAACAAGATCTTGTCCATCCTACGAAGGAGACCTAAGGTGCAGGAGCTCATATCTCGTGGGGCCCAGATGGAAGCTCACATCGACGATGTATGCCTCGGGACCAATACCCAGGAGGACCACCTGATCCTCTTGGGTGAGTTCTTTGCGGTCTGCCAGGAGAACCACACACGACTCAAGCTGGAGAAGTGTGAGTTCATGCAGGAGACCATTGCAGTACCTGGGGTTTGACGTTGGCTATGGGTGGTGGACCCGAGCGGCCTCTAAGGCCAAACCCCTGATGGATGCTAAGGTATGACACGAAGACCCCAAGAAAGGACTTCATGATGTACGCAGCTTCATTGGGGCGTGCAACTTCTATCGCTGCCATATCAAACACTTCACCTACACCAGCGCCATTCTGACGGACTTGATCAAGAAGATTACTACTTGGCGCTGGGGCCCACAAGAGCAACAAGCGTTTGACAAGCTCAAAGACAAGGTGGCCAACGCTAAGTGCTTGGGCCTGCCTAGGGCACAAGGGGAGACTATCCTGGTGACCGACGCCAGCAATGTGGGCGGTGGTGGAACGTTGTTGCAATGGCAAGCACTAGAGAAGGAGGAGTTCGACTCGGCCATTTCCTAATGGGGGACGGAAGGTCTCAACCGAGATGGAACCCTCAAGCACAGCTACCCTGACAACAAGTGGGTCCTAGTACCTCTGGGCCACGGGAACTGGAAGTGGAACCAGGCCAGGGGGAACTACTCCACCTATGAGCAGGAATTGCTCCCGGGTATGCTAGTGCTATCCTCACAAGCACGACTGTTGGGGAGTAACCCTGTGGTCTGGCTGTGCGACCAAGAACCGGTCCGCAGTTTCCAGAAGGGTCCAGCACCTGAGAAGGCCAAGCTACGGCACTGGTGGACCTACCTCAGTCAACTACGGCTGACGGTACACCATATCCAGGGAGTGAAGAACGAGTGTGCAGACTACATCAGCCGCAACAACTTCGAAGCCCTGATTGGTGCCCGGTCTGAAGCGCTGGCTAAGGAGGCGTTCAGCCATATGAACGTCCACTTGGACCTCAACATGACGATGATACGCCCTCTGGATGGACTCCAACAATCGGAGTACCTGAAGGAGTTTGGGGATATCTACAAGCGCCTGGAGAAACGCCTTGAACCGCTCCTGGTCAACCAAGATCAGTGGAAGAGGGACAAGAGCTACCTCTGGCACGAGGACCGCATCGTGGTGCCTAGTGACAGAGTCCCAGCGCTGCTGAAGTGGACCCATGAGTCCAGCGGTCATGTGGGTGCTGACCGTACCCTGAGGCTGTTCAAGCAGTGGTTCCACACTACGTCGACTGACGACCAACTGCGGAAAACCCTCCAGCCTATCGTGGACAAGTGCCCGTGCAGGTCCTGCAAACCACAGGATATCAGGGACAGAGGTCTCTACTTGACCCTGCCCCTCCCTCACTGTGCTAACAGTGTTCTATACCTGGACTACACGAAGATGCCGAAGTTTGGGGGCTATGACTTCGCCCTCGTGGTGACCTGTGGGTTGACCAGGTTTACCAGGGTGTTCCCATGTACCAAGCACATTACCGGGGAGGAGACTATCAAGATACTCCTGGAGGAGTGGTTCTGTGTCTATGGGGCGCCCAAAGATATCAACTCCCATGAGGACGTACAAGTACGCTCAGATACTGGCTGGTACAAGAGGGTCCTGAGATCCCTCAATGTCCAGGTGTCTACGGGGATTCCCTACTCGCACACGAGCAACCCCCTATGTGAGCGACAGATCCGGGTCCTCAAGGAGAATGTAAGGATATGGTGCAAAACTGAACGCACCAGAGACTGGGTGAGACTACTCCCCGTCATATCCTTGATGATGAACTCCCAAGAGAGTTCAGCTACTGGCTACTCGCCCCATGAGCTATTCCTAGGGCGCCCGGCATGGTTCCTACATGCCCCCTATCCAGAGGACACCCATTCTTCTGTGGGTGAATGGGTCCAAGAGCAACAAGCGAAGGTGGACAAGGCCAAGGCTATGCTCCAGAGAGTGAGGGAGCGTCAGTGGAACAAGAAGAACAAGCACCGAGTACCAGCCAGCTACCAAGAGGGGGACTGGGTGCTGGTGCACCACAGTCGACTACCCGCCTGGCCACGCTCTACCAGCGATGACCCATACTTCGGGCCGTACAACATTCTATCAGTGGATGGACACCGTATCACCGTGCGGTGTTCTCCCCGTCTAGGGGGGACCCTGGTGTGCGCTGCTCAGCACCTGAAGCGCTACTATGATCCTGAAGACCTCTGTGGGGAGGAGTGGGAGCTGAACGACGGGGAAATCGCCGCCCTAGACCTACAAGGGGCTGCCAGCCCTATGGAAGTTGAAGGGGAACTCCCCGACATGAACGCCCAGGAGATGGCTAAGGAGGGCTTCTACCTGGTAAAGTCTGTCGTACGCCACCGCTATCGCCAGGGTTGGCGCTTCCTCACCCTCTGGGAAGGGTTTGGAGTCGAAGAGGCCAGCTGGGAGCCCTTCTCTGCGTTTGTTCTACCTGAGGGACGCCTAAACTCAGTTCTGGTTGACTACTTGTCCCAGAACAACCTTGGTGAGTTGCTGAGGCTCGCTGAGACGCTTGCCTCCAAGACTAAAGCTAGGGACTGAACCTTACCCCTAAGTGTGCTACGTATGTCTGTGTGTGTCTCACTTCTCTCCCGGGCGTGGCTCCCGGAGACCGGGCTTCGCTGATGTCGGACCGAAGGTCCTAGTCAGGTACTGGTACCACTCCTATGGCGCCCAATTTCTGTGCTGGCCCTATCCTTGGGGGAAGACGGCAAAAGCCCTACCTACTAGAGAGGAGGGGTGGCCAAGTGTGCTAAGGGCATTCAAAACGCCCATTTTTGCTAAAGGCCAAAAGCTAACGAACTCCCCTGCCCACGAGGAAAAGCACGCGGGACAGGAGACACCACTACACTACACACCCTACCTACAGTGGCACCATCCTGGTGGGCGAGCACTTGTGCAACTGGCTCAAGCCCCCACTCAGGACTACCATGCCTACACGCACACTCTACTGGGTGTGGTTGAAGATCAAGTCGTGGGTCCTAATGACCCTCCTGTGAAGAAGACAAGAGAACACAGCGCTGCTAAGCAACTGTGGCCTAACAGGGGACGCCACAACGCGTTTCCCCTGCTAGGGCTTGGAGTGAAGGGGTGCTCTTGTTGCGTGCACTGCGTGGATGTCGATGGGGTCGAACTGCCCTCGCCACTCCTGGCTGAGGTGCAGTCAATTGTTTGTGTGATCAGCGCCCTTGTTTAGCAGGGCAAGAAACAAAAAATGGTATGCTGCTGCACCAATCACCCTACCTGCCCACCTGTAAAGCAAAGGCCAATGAAGGGGTGTTTGCGGCTGAGGAACCAAGCCACACTCCACGTATTATATGCTTCTCAGTGTGACCTATAATACACTGTCCTCAAACACGCCCTGTCAAGCAAGCAAGCGTTAAGAGACTCCTCAGGTTCTCTTAAAGAACGTACCGAGGAGCCCCTGGGTACCCTAAACAAGGTTTACCGTGCGCATTTCGCGTGCCCCACCCTTTAATGCGTGTGTGAATGCGCGAGCATGCACCAGTGGACGATCTGGGTGGGGCAAACCTACAAATCTTACCCACAATCACGAACTCCACCAGGGGATGGCCCCTCCTGGGCTTACTCACCTTACCTACCGCTCAAGAGTGAAGCAAGGTGAGGAGAAGAACGAAGCGCAAGTGAAAAGTGTCGCTATGCACTTGTGTGTATGTCTAATCACCCTGATCTTACCTCTAATCATCTGCAATCTTTCTAATCTAGCCCTCTATCGTTTGTTAGCGCTGCTACAAGACTCGTTCACGGAGACACGAGACGAGCAATGTGCATGCTGCATACGAGACGAGCACACCTGTAGTTTATACCTGATTCATTGAAGTCCTTTCGTTGATTTTCGAATTCTTGGATTTTTGATTCTTCTATCAGTGTGGGTGGAATCTGTATGATTATTTATTAATGTGTGTCTCGTCATTTTCCAGTCTACGTGAGACATACGTTTATAATCTCATTATTTCTGTATTTTCCGGCGCTTTGCTAGGAGCCGCTCCTGCGCGCCGCCTTTTTATGCGTAGGAATTTCTTGATTTAAAAAATCGAGAGATGACTATAATTTTTATAAAAATGTGCTTCTGATGCACAATTGGATTCTGCTCAGGTGTGTTGTCTTAGAAAAATTCTAGGCCGTCATTTGGCGGATTTAGGTGTTGTCGCTTCGTGTTTGCGTGGATTCGTCCATATTTCTCCCATTCCTGCCTCTGCAGATATCCTCGCGAAAGCGTCGCTGAGTAGGCCGCTTTCTGGGCCGAAAAGCAGCAGCCAGGAGACTGGGCAGAACCCAAGACCCCACCAAGGGGCAATTGAATTTATTGACGACTCATTTCGCCCTAAGATCAGGACAGCAGGTCGCCAACAGGTTTTCACAACCAGAGCGGATGTCCATACAGAGTCTGGCGTTGGGTCAGTGTCGCGCTGCGTCTTGGAGGGAGGGATGCACATGCACATGTTTTGGCATGCTCCCAAACTAACCCAACCAAGCCACAGGAACCCCGGCAGCGCCATGAGCGCTGAGGTTTCTGTAGGAAATGTCAAGAACAAAGCAGCAAAAAGGCGCCAGCCATGGTGAGCGTCCATTTTTCTGTGTGAGGGAAACTATAGGTATTTTAAAGTAGATGTGGAAACCAAGGAAATGCCAAGAAAAAATCCCTTTTTCCTGAGAATGCGACAGTGGTGGCCACCACAGCACAAGGGGGGAGTAAGAAAAAGTGATTTTCCAATGCTTTGAGGCATACTCTAGTTGTATTAGAGTTGCAATGAATACACAGCCATTTCTATCTTAGTATTGGCCGAACCAAAAGTGGTGATAACACATTTTGACCTATGGAACCAAACACCAAATCAGGTTATGGAGTGGACCCCTTCATCCCCTATCAGTGTGAGGCAATTCATCTTTTCCTGAGTCGACTGAGAACTGACATATCCAGGGCAGAGCCTATGAATTTATCTATGTTTTCTCATGAATTCTTAGCTGTCCTAGTGGTATGCACCCTAGGGGGCTGGGCACCTCTTTTTGAGAGGTCCTGGGTTCAATTTCCGGTCAGCCTAGCTAAGTAGGAAGATCCCATGTGACATGGCAGTGACCTCATCGCCACATGCCCTGCCACCTCAGCACATATGGGACCCAAAACAAAGAGTGCACATCTCCTGAGATGGCACTATGGGGATTGAGTGACCATGGGGCAGTTTTCCAAGTATTTTTCCAAAGCATTTCAGCTATCTTTGTGAATATGCAATCAGATGTGCCTTGAGTTGCAGTTACTGTGAATATCCTTTCATCTTTCACTGTTTACACTGCAGCCCTTCATGCTTTGATCCTGATTCTCTTCTACTTGCTTATCTCTGGCTTGGGCTATCCTGGATTGGTTGTATTTCAGCAAACAAAACATTTTCCTCATCAAAAACAAGCAGCAGGAAACCCTACACCAGCAGCAAGCAGCAGGAGAGGCACAAACACAGTGTTGAAATCACTATAAAACTTTCTGGCTGCTGAACAAGGTCATCAACGGCCTGCAGCAGAGGTTGGAGGAGCGGGAAGGCCGTGGGAGCGTCGGCAGCGACCACCCACCCCTGGAGTCTGGCTCGTCGGACGACGGCTGGGGACTTGGACCAGGTCCAGGCAGAGCCCAGGCCCCCGGCGGAGCCCCCAGGAGTCGCCCCAGCGCCAGTGCCCCCTCTCTCAGCGCCCCCTCTCACCACAGCGCGGGCCGCCGTAACGAGCGCGTGCCGCCCGGCAATGGCAGTGAGGAGTGGCGTGATGAGTGGCTCAGTGCGGAGTACCACAACCGCCGTGCTCCACCGCGGACACCGGTACGCCCCCGACGCCCCGCACCAGCCCAGGAGCCAATCCCAATGGCTGGCGGACATTATGGTGGAGCAGGTAGGTAGGTGCACTCGGTCGTTGAGAGGCGCCCCTTGGTTCCCCCTGGCGTCGCCCCTGTGACGAACAGGAAGAGGCTCCGCGCGTGAAGAGGGGAGGCGGCTTACATCCCGCTAGACCTGACTGTTGGCCCCCAACAAAGCGGCCCCGGGCAACACCGGGATGGCTGATCGCTGCCAGCGTGACGTGCTTGTCTCGCCGGGAGGGTGTGCCCCCGTGCTTGCGCACGTCCCCTCCTTTGGGCGTAACCCTAGAGGTTCACCGGACTTCCTGGCGTATCCCGTTTCCAAGGCATGCATGCACGTTCTTGGTACTAGGGCTCCAAGGTGCTTGGGTGTCGCAAGCTCCGCCTCAAGTCCCAAAGCAGCGCAAGCCTTAGGATGCAGCCTTACCCCCGGTCTCCGGATCTCGTTTGGCCGGGTCACCTGCAGGGCACGGGCTGCCTCAGTGCCCGGGCTGTGGGCACTGGATTTCCTACTGTTGAAGCCGGTTCGGACCCCCGTGGCCATCTTTGGGTCACTTGGGGTGTGTATCTATGTGCCGGCAAGCCGCCATTGGCTGATATCATACTCTCCGATCCACCTGACCTAACCCGATTGGATAGTGTGATAGGTTTGCCCGTTCCGGCTATGAGCGGCCATATTCAGTACCGAGGCGCCGCCAGCTAAGATTTATATATCAGAATATCAGGAATCAACAGGGTTTTTTTATCATAATGTTTCCGTAATTTTTCCGCCTTCCGTTCTGATTGTCAATGTATCGGCGACTGTCAGTTGGCTCGCGATTTTGCGGTAACCGAATGGTTAACTGTTATTTACAGATATTTTGGCGGAAACCCCGATGAGGGGTCACATTTCATCAGTAAAGGGTTTGTTGCTTCCGCAATTTTCATATTATACACTCGCAAAGTTAATCCGATTTTTTCAGACTTCCAGAATCGGATTTTCGACTTCGACATCGCCGCACTTGATATGACAAATCTCGAGTGGTCCTACATTTTTCCCCGATCACGAATCAACCTTCCTTTTGTTGTGTCCTTCGTTTTGCTTGGAGATATAGGCAAAACAAAATTGATTCGTGAGGCCACTTTAAAAGGTCATATCTCCGGCTCGCGGCGAGGTATACCAATTTCGAGAATCGGGTTGGAACCGCCTTGGTGTCAACTTAATTTAGGAAGCATCAAACGCCTTTGGTGTGTACACATGCCTGGTGTAGCAAGGGATAAGGGCCAAGAGGGTAGAAAGTGGTTTACAACTCTTGGGCCATGCAACCGTATATTTTATTGCGACTTTCGAGTGTACCGCATGAGTGTTGGGGTTGCATAGATACTTTCCTTGGGTTCCTACGCATTTTTAACGTGAAGTTATTACCATGGAGGGGCATGGCATATCATGGTGGGAGCCACATTTTGAGGGTATGTGTTATATGAATGGTATATGTCTTGATATGCTCACGCCCATGTTATATATCTTCGTGTGGCCGACTAATGGGGAGCCACACGTGACAAGGGCTTTGCCCATGTCCCAATTGTGGAATTCAAAGCGCTAGACTAAGTCTACCGCGTATGTATTGCTCATGGTATGTTTGGCAAAGAGATCCATGAATGCACTCCCATTTTCATGGGGCGTGTAGATATGAGTGGCGAAGGTATCTCCATGCGCCCGATTGGGGATCCAAGTGGAAGAATTGTTCGCAAATGGTTCCAATCATTTGTGTATTGAACCATGAGCGGATATCATGGGTGAGCATAGAGATATACTATCATGACAACTTTGTATTTGGACATATTTTCATGTTTTGGACCTCAATTTTTGCTCATTTTTGCGTTTTGTGTACTTACCTGGTCGGCAAACAGCAAGAAGCATATGGAGAGTCGAACCATGGCATGTTGTTCATATGTTGGCATATGCTTTGGAGTTGAACACCACCATATGCCGGATTGCGTACTCCATTTGGCTTGGCGCACGAAGGATAACAAGAATTGGTCTCAAGATCATGGGCTGACTTGGGTGGTGCGTGGCGCCCATATCCGAAGGAGTTTCGAGGGTAAGGTGGGGATGTACATGGGCATTGACCTTTGTTCATCCATCCTCCATGAATACTAGACTTCAATTCCATGCATACTCTGAGCCTTCGGATAAGTGGTAACTTCAATTTTGAGCATGTATTTGATATATGGCCAATATGGTGTGAATTGGCAGTTTTTGGCATGTTATGAGTTCAAACTCATGGGGCATATCTCTAAGCCCATTGGACTCCGAGTCCAACCAAGGTTATGTCAGGGTAGGGTATAGTCTTGAGTGCCATTCTAGGCCATGACACGCCACCTCCCCTTTTGGGCTAGGATTTAGAGGCTTGGGAGTGAACACATTATGGGGTTTGTGTAGTGACTTTCCACACATGGCATTTAGCCATCCTATTTGACTGGGTTCAGGGCATCATGTTGGTGAGTCAAGGGAAGGTCTTGAGTCCAGGGAATGAGGGGTCTATGGCTGTGATTGTGTACGTTTCCATCTTTCCCCAACTTTGCTTTATTTGTGTTCATATGCCAATTTCAGGGCTTTCCTCTTTGGTGCATTTCTTGTACATGCCCGCCATCGTGAGATGACCGATGTGCTGAACGGAAACCCGCAGTGCAGATTGGATTGTGGATTGGGTTATTGCTGTATTTGTGGGATCCGGTTGCTGTTCAGGGTTGGAGTAGGATTGTATTTTCTATATTTTTGGATTTCGGACCCTGGATTTTGAGAAATGCAATCGCTGATCAGGAGTAAGTCAGCAGGGGTTACAGGCGGAAGGGGCACAGCGGGGGCCGGTCCTGGTAGGGGCCTTCTTTATGGTAGCAGAGGCGTACCTGCTGCCCCTACCTACCGCCGACCCGGGGACTTGGGCCCCTATGAGCCCTGCCCAAGTACGCCCCGGGTGCGTGTTGTGGACTCGGTGGAGACCACGCCGGAAGTTGAAGCCCGAAGAGAAGTACGACGTTCGGGAAGAGGAGGACCTGACATGGAGGACCTGGTCTCCATGTGTGAGCGTCGCTGCCGAAAGGCATGCAACCTCCGCTCCGCCGCGGAGGACTCTGAGGAGACTTGCCATTCAGGCAGCAGTGGAGGACGGGCCCGGCGCTACCGGAAGCGCGGGTCACCCAAGCCCGCGGCAGAGGACGCCGGGGCTATGGATACGGACCCCAGCCCGGTCAGGCTGTGGGAATCCGAGGGGCACTCCGATGGCTATCGGACTTGTTTCCCCTCGGAGTCGGAGGAGATGCCCGCACCGACCGCCAGAGCGCATACGGCCCCCGAGCCCACCCTGAAGCACGACGCCGAGAGCTTGGAGAGGCCAGCCAGGGCCAGGACGGCACCTGTGCCCCGGCACACGGGACCAGAGATGGACGCCATAGGCGATACGCCCATGGCGGAGGAGTCTGAGGCGCCGGGAACCGCGGGATGCGCTGGATCAGGTGGAAAGCACGCTGAGTGCCACTGCGAGCACGTGTCCTTCCTCATGGGCAAGTACCCAAAGATGGGGATGGACACCATCGTGCACCGCCTCGACCGCCTGGACAACGCGAAGGACGGTCTAGAGGAGGACGTCGCGGGGATCCTGGATGACCAGTCGGCCGCGGAGAGAGACATGGCGGAGCTGCGAGCGGAACAGGACCGGTACCGGGGGAATCTTGAGCTGGCCCTGGAGAAGCAGCAGCGAGTGGTGGACAGCCTCCTCCACCTAGTGGAGGACATGTCGGGACGCCTGAAAAGGCTAGAGGAGCTACAGCCCCTCACCTCGGGTCCGGAGCTCCCGGCAAAGCCGGCAGCGGCAGAGCTGGTGGAGCGGGTTAAGACCCTCAGGGGCGCCATGGAGAAACCCATTGACGGCCCTGCAGAGGCACCCTACGCGCCTCCGCATGTTGACCCGGGTGCGCTGCCGTTTCTTCCCATGTTCAGCGAATCCAGAATGCTCGGGGAACACACGGCACCGGCTGGGTCCATGCGGGAAGGGCACGTAACCACGGACCCGAGGAGCCTGACGGTACAGATGTCCCATGCCGCCCAGGATCTACCGATCACTACAACTGCCCATGCAGTTTATGCGGAAGAGGAGATCCAGAGCCAGACCATGCAGGGGCGAACCATGGGAAGCGCCGACGGACATGGTCGAGGTCATCCAGGCGGAAACCTGTGGGGAAAGGACCCCAATACGGGGATATGGACGGCCGATGGAGCAAGTCCTTCCCGCATTCCAAACCCCATGGGTTCAGGCCCAACTGGACGGCACTCCATGGAGGACAGGGATGTGAGGGGAGTGTACTCACACCCCCCAGCCACAGGTGGTATCCGTCTCGGTGGAGTGATGGCTGGGGACGTCGGAGACGCCATCAGGATTGACGACCTCAGGGGAATGAAAATCCCCTACTACGATGGCAACCCCTCCAACCTGGATGACTTCATCCTGGATTGCGAGGACTTTGCCGAGGAGGTCGTTGGTGAGATGCGGGGAGCGCCGCGGGACAAGTGGGTATGCCGGACATTCCCACACCGGCTGGCGCAGGACCTGAAGGAAGAGCTGCGGGATCAGATCCGGGAAGGACTGATCCGTACGGAGCAGGCCTGCCTCCAGTCGTTGGAGGATGAGGAGCGGGTGGACGCTCTGAACCAGAAGCTGGAGGACTTGTGGTCCATCCCGCTGCAGCTGGACCGCGGGGAGTTGCGGGTCCGGGAGTGGAACCGGTACCTGCGGAAGTACCGACGGAGCCTCAAGCTGGTTGAGGACTGGAACGAGTCCAGCGAGATCCGCCACCTGCTGAAGGACGTCCTCCCCGGCCACTGGAAGAGGAGAGTGGAGGACGAGGAAAAGAAGCGAGCCTAGAAGCGGGTGGCGGTGAGGATCATGGCGGCGGAGGATACCCATGCGGGTATCATGGAGTTCTTCAGGAGGAACCTGGGCGAGCCCAACCGGATGTTGGGACTGAAGAACGCCGTGTACGTGGAGGTATTTGGGGACACCATGGGGCAAAGGTTGCTGCGCCTCAACAACGTAGAGTGGAGGCGCGAGGAGCCGCTGAGGATGCAGGTCATCTTCGCACGCATGAGCCTGGACGAGATCGTGAAGTACATCACGGTGGAGTTGAAGCTCAATGCGAAGAACGAGGCCCACGTGCAGGATCGACATGGTCATGGACAACGAGGCCACCGAGAAGACCGCCATCATCGGGAGATCCAGGAGGACACGGCCAACTCCGCGGAGAATGGTAGTGGAAGTGGCCAAGACCACTGGACCTGTTCCTGGGAGGATCACGAGGAGGCCCATTTCTTCGCGTTTGTGGCGCACAACGTGAGGGACCATGGGCAGGATCGGTCCAGATGGAGCCGGGTGGGACCCAAGAAGGGCAATGAGCCAAGGAGGATCGGGAATCCACCGCTTCGTTCCGGGAGTACAGGTCTCAGCACGACGGGTGCTGGGTCTGTTATGGTAAGGGAAACAACCATGCACACGACCACCGTCAGTGCAAGGTGTATGAGGCGGACAAGAAGGCCTACTTTGCCGCCCACCCCGAGAAGAGGCCCAAGGAGCAGCGGATTTCCGATTGGAAGGCGAAGGGCGGAGGCGGGGGAAAAGGCCAAGGCAAAGGCCAAGGGAAAGGCGGAGGAAGAGGCTATGGTGGTGGACCTGGCCAAGACCGACGAGTGAGGTCGATCGAGGAGGTTGCTGAGGACATGTTGAGGACGTTGGAGGAACTCAAAGCCCAGCAACGTGGTGGACAAAGTCCTGGCGAATCGCAGCCGGAAGGGGCTGCGGGAAGCCAAGTCTAGAGGAGCCCCCACGGGAGTGGGACCTCGGAGGTCTCTCCTCCGAAAATCAGTGGAGTCCCAGAGAAAGCGAAGGTACATCGGGTGCCGAAGAAGGCTTTTTTTGTGCACTGAACGGCGCCTTTTGTGGCTGGCCAGGCCGGGGAGAAAGGCTCTTGCGCGCCAAGCTTTTTTTGGGGAGGGGCGGGAGCCCGAAATCAAGTTCAATCGCGGGCTGAGTACCGCTGCACGTTGCTGTCCTCGTCTGCTTCATCTCAAAGAGACTTGGCAGCCCCGTTATAGACAACCGCAGGCCGGGGTCTCCGCTTGATACCCGAAGGCGGTGTGGTTGCGGATTGGGGGTTAGAGCATGACGGCTTGAGCACGGGGGGTGGCTTGGGGGAGGGATTCATTTGCAGAAGTGACTGGTGAGTGCCAGTGTGGTAGTACTGATTGATCGCGCCGCTAGGGCTGTCGAGGGTCGGCGTGAGAAAATGTGTAAGTGTGGCTTTTTCAAAGAGATGACACGTTGGACGAGTGTGAGGACGATTGTGAGTTTGTACTCGCGGGGGAGGGGGGGGCTGGTGCGAAGTACCTTGTTATGCGAGGAGAAGGGGCGGAAATGGGGGCGGAGGCGGCGAGGGGGGGTGCTGGTCTAGGGGGGGGGGGGAGGTCGAACATGTCCCTGATTGTGAGCGGCCGTTTGGGGGGCGGAGGCTCTGGCTGGGGTTGACTTGCGGTACCGCGTTTCAGTGATAGAGGCCGGACGGGCCTTGGGGGCTGGCGGCCGTGTTTTCGAGTTTTGGTGTGTGCCGCAGGAGATGGGGGGCGGGGGCGTTTTGGGGGCTTGTGTGCAACTTTGTCCGGGAGGGGGGGGGGAGGGTGGTAGGCGGGGGGGGGGCGTTGTTGGGCGGTGTGCGACGTGCTGTAGGGCGACCAGGGGCGTCCCCATGAGTTGGGGCCCGTAGGGGGGGTGAGCGGGGCTGGGGGGGGGTGGTCTTTTAGCCATTCCAGCGTGCGGTATAGGGCGCTGAGGAGCAGGGGAACACGATCCTTCAGGGCGAGTTTTAAGTCGTGACAGTGTGCTGGTTTTCTTCGGCCGGAGGGGGGGGTTGTGAGTTTGGTGTACAGCGTCATGGGAACAAGCCCCCGGACGAAATTGCGTCTCTCCCCCACGTGTGTGGTCGCGGACCACCATTGGGACACCACCGTGGTGAAGGGGGGGCGCCAGCATTGAATGTAGGATTGGACCAGGTGTTCGCACGTTGGGCAGTGTGAGACGAAAGAGATAACATCCATCGGGTGCGGGTCGGGGCAAGCGTGGCAATGGCGAGGGCGCAAGTCGTCGTGGAAAGCAAATGGCGCCATGTTGAAATTTCCGGAGGACCATTTGAAAGGGAGGCCTTTGAACCACGAAGTGTGATTGTAAAAATGGAAGCTGGACGGTGCGTGGATGTTTTCGTGTTTGTGGCGAGGGAGGAGATGCTTGATTGAGATTGTAGTCAATTTGTGTATGACTGGGAGGGGGCCCCTGGATATGCACCCTATCGGGGGGGGGGGAAGGAGGGAGGGGTCCCAGACCATCACGTGGGCGGCCCACTTTGAGTAAGCATCTGAGATTTCATTCCCCACGAACCCGGCGTGCCCCTTGATCCACCCCCAACCCTGGATCATCCCTGGGCGTAGGGAGGCCTGAATGGACTGGAGAGAGGATTCCCACGTGCCGGCTGGCGAGCGTGATGGGAGGCCTGGGGGGGTGTTCGGAGAGAGAACAGTGATAACGTGGAGGTTGTCCCCTAGCACGGCGAAGGTGAGGTGCGGGTGAGATGCAAGGGCCCACCGTAGGAACATAATAGCGGCCCAGAACTCCGATCCCTCTGATGACTGGTACGGGGACGTTTGGCACAGTACCCATCTGGAGCCATTTGGAAAAAACAGGGTGGCCGCCGATCCGTAGCCCAAGGCGCCCGCTGAGCCATCCAAGTACACCCATGTCGTGCCGGGGGACGATGCGAGGAGGAGGGCAAGGGCTGCTTCACAACCCCATTCTTCGAGGTCGTCGGGGTCAAGGGAGTGAGGTTCATCTGGGAGCCGGTACAGCTCGCCATGCAGTGACGAGTCGAGTAGGACCCCGCCGTATGGCCCGGGGGGGGGGTTGAGGATGTATTCTTGAGGGTGAAGAAGGGGGGGGGTGAGCAGTTCGTGGCGCCCCGCCAGTTGCGGGAGGACAGAAATGGCTGGGTTTTGAAAGGTGTATTCTTTCTCGTTGCGGCGGAGACCGGGGTTTTTGATGGTGTGGGTGGTGCCGTCCGAAAACTGGAGTGTGGCCGATTCTGAGTGCACTTCCGTGACTGTACCTAGGTGGAACCCCAGGTCCTGGGGCGTCCGTTTTAATCTGTTGCCGAACTTGCTGTATTGTGGTGCCGGCTTGGTGGCTAGGAACCGGACCTGGACTTTTTCTTTTGGGAGGAAAAGGGAGGGGGGGCAGGAGGCCCAGAGGCCGGTGCTGTGGTACCGGAAGCCTATGGCGTGGCATGCGTCCATGATGGTGTCTTGGATTGGGTTGCGTGTGGTGGAGAGCATTGCTTCGGAAAAAGATTCGTTTGTCGAGGCCGGGCCGTCTCCGTTGAGGTACCTTATTGCGGTGTTTACCAGGGCCATGCAGATTGAAAAAGTGAAGTGGCGGAGTCCTAAGCCTCCCTGGTGGCGAGGGGTGTAGCGGGCCTTAGGGGAGACGAGGCGGGAGATCCTGTTGGCTCTGTCCGGGGAGGGGTCATGCGCAACATTTTGCCAGATCATGGCCTGAAGGGCCCCCAACTCGTTCAGGGCCAGGGGGTGTGCCATGAGGCGGTAGGAAAGAATAGGGATGAGTTGGACGTTCACCAAGAGAATGTATTCCGAAAGGGTGAGCTGGAGGGGTTGGAGGGTTGTGAAAAATGAGCGTATTTCCGACTTGGCCAATGCCAGTGTTTGTGCCTCATGGTTGGCGGTGAAGATGTATACCCCTAGGTATTTGTAGCAATTGTGTGGTTGCCCCGTCTTTTGGTTTGTTGTCGACAGGGGGGTGCCCGAGGGGGAGGTGAAGGTTCTGGGGGGAGCTGTTCCCATAGCGTGGATCTCGGTTTTGCTGAGGTTAAGGTCTAGACCCCACTCCCTGGCGACCGTGTCGAAGAAGTTTAAAACTTGCTGTATGCGGTCCCCATTCTCTGATCGATAGAGGAGGTCGTCAACAAAGGCGTGGCCCGATTCGTGTGGGGAGGGGGGTGCAGTGACGTGGGACGGCAAGGCGAAGAGGAGCACATTCAGGTAGAGGCAGAAAAGGATTGGTGACATGGGGCATCCTTGCCGAACGCCTCTGGTTTGCAGGTGTGAGGAGTGGGTTTGACCTGACACCACTGGGAAGTCGCGAGGGGCACGGTACAAGGATTGAATGAGGTTTACAAGGGGCGTAGGAAAGTTCAGGCGGGATAGAACTGTGAAGAGGGTGGTGTGGGGGACGGAGTTAAAAGCCTTATTGAAATCAATGTAGAGGCTGTAGCTACCGACCGATTCCCGAAACGTGGATAAGAGGTTGAAAATGTGGTCCTGGCATCTGCGGTTCGGAAGCCCGCCGAACTGGGTGGGGTGTATGATGGAATGTTCAATGGCCGCTGCCAGTAGCTCTCGGTTGGCGTGTGTTGCAATTATTTTGTAAACGCTGTTCAGCAAGGCTATAGGCCTGTAATTTACCGGGTTCATCACGTCCCCTTTCTTAAAAAGCAAGATAATGTTGGCTTCGAGCCATTTCTCGGGCAACGGCCGGTGGAGGTAGTAGTTGCATACCTTCCAAATGAATTGTTGGATAGGGGGGGGGGAGACGTGCAAAGTGTAGTTGTTTGTGAAGTCCCGCCCCCCCGCCTTGTTGGGCTTGGACCTCTTAAGCGTGTTGCGTAACGATTCCCAGGTAATGTCAGGGAGGAGGCCGTGTTTTGTGGGTTCGGGGCAGGCGGGGGAGTGTGCGAGTAGGCGATCCACTAGAGTGTTCGGCGGTGCGTATTCGAGGCTGCCCCCCAGGGTGAGGAGTGTAGAAGAGAAAATAGAGCCCACTTCTTTGGGGGTGGAGACGAGCTGTGTGGTGCCCGGGCGCTTCAGCGTTATTTCACCTCGTTCCACGGGGTTGAGCGCCTCGTTGATGGTGCGTTTGATCCTAGTTTTCCTCACTAGGCACCGATGGATTTTGGTGGTTGCGGCCTTGTTCACTTTGGTTTCCCACTCCTTGACGAGTTTGTTGAGCGCGTCCATGGAAGCGGGGTAGTTGGGATGGCTGGGGGGGGGCAGGGTTTGCAGGGACTCTTTGATTTTCTTTACCAGAGCCGAGGAGGTAGGGCGTGACGGCGTGGTGATACTGTGGTAGCTGGTCGCCACTTCCTCCAGCACGACGTCTGTGAAAAGCTCGATGTCCGCCGAGGACAAGGACTCAAAGCGGGGGAGGGTAGACTCGCACCACCGCGCCAGGGGGGCAAGGGAGTCGTGGTGCTTGGAGCGTTCCCGCTCCGTCAGTTTTCGGAAAACTTTCCTCTTAGTTGTGGGAGCTTCGGTAAAAGGGTGAGGGGGGACTTGAGAGGTGTACGTGACTGGGTGGTGGTCTGACGTTTTGTCGTCGGTTTGGATGGTTGCAGAGGTGGGGGCAAAAAATTCCGAGGCCGCCGGGGAGAGCAAAATATGGTCAAGGCGGCTACTGCTTGCCCTGTACGGGGTGGGGTATCGGGAGAAGGACCGCTCGGTCGGGTGAAAGTGCCGAAAGGTATCGATGAGGCGCGGCGGGTCGCTCGTGATCTGTCTGCGAAGCCACGGCCATTCGTTGTCCGTTTGGAGGTTCGATCCGTCTAGTTCAGGGCACATTATGCAATTGGTGTCCCCACCGAGGACGTGGTTAGGATACTGATGCATGAGTGGCCGTAGGATGTTTTCAATTTTTGAGCGGTGGACGTCCGTGCTTGGGGCGTATACCGAGACCAGCAAGGTGGGCGGGGCCCCCGGGAGAGTGAGAACGGCTGCCGCCAGCATCCCTTCTGTATCTAGTCGGGGAAGGGGGGTAACGAAGCGGGAGAGCCGGGGGGAACAGACCAAGACGGAACCATGCTCGCCTCTGGAGTGTTTGTCTTGGCTGATATTCGAAACGATGGTGGCTTTAGTGCCCGAACCGTAGGCGTATACGTGGGGGAGGATGGGGGCGTGATTGATTTCTTGGAGGAAGAGGATGTCGAAGTCGTTCTTGAGGTGTCGGAGAATTTGGCTGCTCACTATGGGTTTCTTCTGCAAGTTGTGGGATAGAAAACGCAGTTCTGAAGGGAGGGGTATGGGGGGGCGGTGAGGCCGTTGGTAACCCTTCCGTAGGCGCGTTTTGGATCTCGGGGGGGGCGGGATAGGGGGGGGCTGGGGGGGCACTGGGGAGCCGGGCTGGCTGGGCTGGCTAAGGCAAAGAAAGTGCTGAATTTGGTCGGCCGGTATCCCGGCCGAGGTGAGCTCGTCGTCTAGCCCCTTGCCTGTGATGGTGGAAGCCGTGACTGGGCCGGTGGTTCACTGAATCTTGGCCCTTTTGTGTTCAGGTAGAGGGGGCTGGACAGTGCAGGAGGCGGGTACCCGGCCCTCTGGCTTTCGTGGGTTAGCTTGCCTGTGGTATGTGTCGGAGGATTAGAGCGAGGCGAGGGACGGTACGAGGGACGGTTAGCCCAAACACTTCGTCTTCTCTCCGTCGAGGTATACCGTGGTGCCACTCATGGCGTGCGGCCCCCGTGAGGACCAGGAGAGAGCGGGCAAACAGGCGGATGCGAAAGGAGTCCCCGTTGGAGGGGTTCTTAAAGAACATTGTGGTGTCCGATTGGGAACCAAAAATGGACACTGGGTCGCCTAGAAAGGGGTCGTCCCCGTGGTAGCCGATGCCCTCTCCCGGGAGATACATTGTGCCCGTGATTTGGTTGGGAGGAGGGTGTGAGAGGCCTAGCCGCTCCAGCGCGGCATTGTAGGTTTGGAGGATGGAGGAAAACTCTTCCGGGATGGGGGACGTGGCGGCGACTTTGCTCGGGCCGAGGTATGCGTGGCCGAAGTGTTGGACTGAGCGCCCGTGGTACTTCTCCCACGTGTTGTCGTGGAGAATCTTTTTTACCGTTTCCTCTTGGCTTTCGGAGAATACGTCGCGGACGTAATAAAAACCAGCGGGGAGGCGGGGGTCGATTTGAATGTCCGAGGCGGGGGTGGGGGCACCGTGGTCGGGGGGTAGGAGGGTGGTCGCCTCGCCTCCTAGTGGAGCAAGCAGCGGGACGCTGGTCTCGGACATCTCTTCGATGCGGCTTGGTCCCGGCGTTGGCGTAGCGGCGCCGGCGTCCTCCGGTGCCGCGTTCCACTCGCTGATGCGCTCAGTCAGCCCCGTAGCGGGCCTTTCACGAAGGGCGGTGGCAAGTTGGGACACGAAGGCCGTGGACCCCAAGGCGGCTCCCGCTTGGAGGCGCTGCACTATGGGTTGCTCGTGCTCGGCCACATCCGGGTCTTGAGCGGGGAGGATCTTCTCGAGGGCGATGAGGTTGCGGTGTAGTGGGGCAAAGGCAGCGTCTCCATATTTGAAATCATGCGCTAGCAGCGCGGATTCCCCCTTTTCGTAGACCACGAGGTAGGCTTGTTGGTGTTCGTAGGGAGGCCGCGTGGGCTCGAACGACACGTACGGGCCAAGAAACCCCGCTTGGACGCGCAAGTCGAGAGCGTGCGCCGATCTTGGGGCCACTAGGAGTACGGCGGTCTTCGGGGCCTTAGATGAGTCGTATGAGGGCGGGGCCGGCGTCGCGTGAGCTCGCTCGGGGGCGCCCGAAGGCGCGGACCTCGCGTTGCCGTCGGATCGTGACGAGAACCGCACTAATTGCCCATCTATGCCATGAAAGAGGACAATGCCGCATGAGTGGAAGAAGCGGATAGCTAACGTTTGGACACCGGTCTTCATGACGTCGCACGGCGCGTGAGTGGTGTCAATCGCCACGACCAAGGAATCTTTAGATCGGAACATCGCTCCTAGGGGCGGTGAGGCGCCCCGTCCACCGGGCAGGTTGGCGATCATCATGGTGAGCATTTCCGGAGCTTGTAGGTCTTTGTTTCTTTCCTTTCGGTCCCTAGCGATCACGGCTCGATACACTTCGGTAGTCGGCAAAGCGTGCATGTCCATTGCAAGGAGTTCTCCGGTGAGGAATTGGGCGCACTCTCGGACTTTAAACATGAGCTCGTCGGCAAAGCGAGATGGGAGCTCCCAATCAAACCGGTAGTAGGCCCAATGCGGGCTCTCGGAAGGGACTATGTGGCCAAAAGGGTAGTAGGCATTTTTGGTGTTCACCGATACGTTTGCTAGCGCGGGGACAAACATTTCGTTCATTAACTTCATGAAAGCACGGGCGTCTCCAATTTTGCGTTGCCTTGGTTTAGTTTTATCTCTCTCTTCCGGCGGCGAAGGCTCAATGTGATCAAGGAATTCTATGCTCACCTCAAAACGTAGTGTTTTGTGCAACCGGAGGTCTCGCACCGTTGGATGGGCGTGCTTGGCGGCGAAGCGGAAAGGTTCAAACTTAAAATTGATGTCTTCATATCGGCACCCGTCAAAGGAAGAGGTGTTTAGGAGCAAGGCAACATACGGCATCGTTTGATGGCCGCTCGTGCGGAACTCGTAGGAGTCTTTGCCGTCCCTTTTGACCTTGTAGGCGTCCCGGAGTTGCGCCCCGTGCATACATATCACGCTAGAAATGTACGGAAGAAGAGGAAAAAGGGCGGAAGTTGAGCCTAGCATGCGAAAGGTGGCGGCAACCACTTGAG